>OZ007568.1:44225968-44705968 GCA_963931925.1 Onchidella celtica | reverse complement strand
TATTGATTTATGAGTATTTCTTGTCTCTCTAGAGCGGTCTTCCGACGTCAGAGTGTTGGCGATTGATTTTTTTTTTTAAGGGAGTGCGTGGGGTGGGTGAGCGAGGGGTGACGCGAACAGATAGTGTAATAAATGGCTCGTCTGTGTCGTAAGGATAAGAGAGTAATTGTTTGTCTCAATCAGATTCGGCGTAGTTTGTACAAAGTCTCTGGGCCAAGTCGCTTTGAGACTCAACTAAAGGGCAAAGTGAATAACAATTTGTAACTCACGTCTTCTTTGTAAACACAGTCCATGTCATTGCCCTCGTTCCTCCTGGTCCTAGGCCTCACCCCCTGTGTCTCTTCTAGTGCAAACTTCATTTCACTAACTTACTGATGTTCTTGTGTGAACTCTTGCAACATCCGAAACTACGGAAATTCTCCTTTTCATGTCAAGAGCACTTGTGTCTGACTCGAAAGCCGCGGATTGTCTTAATTCCCGGCATCAATGACACAATGAGTCGTCCCTTCTACAGGCTAGACACACAGGAAAGAAGTAATTATAGTGCCAGAAAAGGCCTGGGTATTTCAGCATTTTGTTGACTAAATCAAACGAAGTGACCTCTTCAAACAAAACATTCCGTGTGTTTGCCCTAGCAGTACTGTAATTACTTTTCTAGGGGAGTGTCTTACGTACACTGTCAATGTCGTGAGCGTGGGAGACCTAGTTAAACGCAAGGATTTATTTGTTAGTCAAGTGAATAACATCATCTGATGGCAGCGTAATTGTACACCCAGTCACGGTTCTTCATGAGGAGCCATTCATAATCTAGGTACCCTCGATGTGGGCGGTTTTCGGCTGCTGTGATTTTCTTACATGTTAAAAGTATGATTTATCATGCTGTACAAGATAGGTGTTTTGGTTTTTAAGCACTCGGACGAGCAAGGAAGACGCAGAAAGGCAGGAATCACGGAAAAAGAAAAGCGGGTCTGTTTAAGGAGGGTATTATAGTAAGCCCGAAACGTCACAGCCAGTCGCTGCCAGCAAAATGCACGCCCAGGAAATAATGACAGAGGCTGACTGTGTCTGACCGGGCTTAGAGTGACAGGGTCTTTCCGGATTTACTAAGAAAATATAGAAAATTATGGTGTGCACTTCTTGTCTGCCAGCAGCTCAATGACGTGCTGTTCGGGCGGAGCATGTTACCGCCCTTAGTGCAGTCACCATAAAAGAAAAATGAATACAAGTTCTGACACTTTATGAGAGGGCGTATAAAGCACAACTTGTCATGAACATCTGGAGCTAAGATAGTATGCCCTATTCTATGGGATTTTCTGTATGCACACAAAATGTCAGAACGTCTGAGTTATGCTTTTACGGCAGTGAACACAATTTACTTTCAGTTGGCGGTAGATGTTCGATGTTCCACACTATGAATCAAAACATATAACTATAGAAGAAGGAAAAAGTTAACCCTGTAGGCACCATAATGTATCACCACTGGTACATAGATATTTGTCACTCGGTTGCAGTTCTCACAAAACCTCAGCACGAGAATTTTTATTGTTTTCTACAATATATACAATAAATCAACAGAACAAATTCCCAAGAAATCAGAATTCGCCCACAAGCAAAAATAGGGACGGGGCCTAGAGGATTAAGGAACATGTTCGTGGCATTTTTTCCCTTGAAGCCTTTGCCATCTTGTCTTGTTACATACCAAGGACAGACACATAAATGAAGGGAAGGAAAGGAAAAGGAAAAGACGGGGTGAGGGGTGGTGGGGGTGAGGGGTGTGGTGTGGTGGGGGTGAGGGGTGTGGTGTGGTGTGGGTGAGGGGTGTGGTGTGGTGGGGGGGTGGGGTGTGGTGTGGTGGGGGTGAGGGGTGTGGTGTGGTGGGGGTGAGGGGTGTGGTGTGGTGGGGGGGGTGGGGTGTGGTGTGGTGGGGGTGAGGGGTGTGGTGTGGTGTGGGTGAGGGGTGTGGTGTGGTGGGGGGGTGGGGTGTGGTGTGGTGGGGGTGAGGGGTGTGGTGTGGTGTGGGTGAGGGGTGTGGTGGGGTGTGGTGTGGTGGGGGTGAGGGGTGTGGTGTGGTGTGGGTGAGGGGTGTGGTGTGGTGGGGGGGTGGGGTGTGGTGTGGTGGGGGTGAGGGGTGTGGTGTGGTGGGGGTGAGGGGTGTGGTGTGGTGTGGGTGAGGGGTCTGGTGTGGTGGGGGGGTGGGTTGTGGTGTGGTGGGGGTGAGGGGTGTGGTGTGGTGTGGGTGAGGGGTGTGGTGTGGTGGGGGGGTGGGGTGTGGTGTGGTGGGGGTGAGGGGTGTGGTGTGGTGTGGGTGAGGGGTGTGGTGTGGTGGGGGGGGTGGGGTGTGGTGTGGTGGGGGTGAGGGGTGTGGTGTGGTGTGGGTGAGGGGTGTGGTGTGGTGGGGGGTGGGGTGTGGTGTGGTGGGGGTGAGGGGTGTGGTGTGGTGGGGGTGAGGGGTGTGGTGTGGTGTGGGTGAGGGGTGTGGTGTGGTGGGGGGGTGGGGTTATGGTGTGGTGGGGGTGAGGGGTGTGGTGTGGTGGGGGTGAGGGGTGGTGTGGTGGGGGTGAGGTGTGGTGTGGTGGGGTGTGGTGTGGTGGGGTGTGGTGTGGTGGGGGTGTGGTGTGGTGGGGGTGTGGTGTGGTGGGGGTGGGGTGTGGTGTGGTGGGGGTGAGGGGTGGTGTGGTGGGGGTGAGGGGTGGTGTGGTGGGGGTGGGGGGTGGTGTGGTGGGGGTGGGGGGTGGTGTGGTGGGGGTGAGGGGTGGTGTGGTGGGGGTGAGGGGTGGTGTGGTGGGGGTGAGGGGTGGTGTGGTGGGGGTGAGGGGTTGCTTGGGGGGGGGGCGAGTAACAGACACGAACAAAAAAAAATGATTGAAAAAAAATGATAACAAAGAAAAAACAACCAGAGAACAGAACTTGAACAGAATTTGAATGAAGGGGGAAGAAGAAAAAACAGGATTGACTTGGCTGATGACAATGATTTTATAATGGAAAAGAACTAAAGAACTGATGCCGCAAGGGGAACTCCCAGACAGTCGCCCGCCGTCTTGTCTGAAACACTCCCTGGAATGCTGAGCTTATAGATTCTGTTAGCCTGAGGAAGATATTACAGCATAATAACATTGATACAATGTTTGACTCAGAGTTTGGAGAATCTTGCAAGGTTGGTTTATTTCCCTTCAGTTGACTTCCTTGTTGTTTACGCTACGCGTCGTAGTAACATTAATTTGTTGTTGTAAATGGTTTTTGTGCTAATCACTTTGAATTTAACTTAAAAAAAAAAACTTATAAATGTACAGGTAATCTTTTTCAATTCAACTCTGTACTTTTGTAAAAGGAATACTCTGAACCCATGTTCCCGAAACAAAAGCCTAAAACGGCGTCTGGATTCAATGCAATGACTAATAGAACTTATTGTTAGACCACAATTTTACGTGGAAATACACAGATGTGATCGACCACCAATGTGTAAAGAGAGGTCAAGGACAAAATTTCCATCATGCTTTTCGATTCTACTCGATGAAAATGCGTCTCTATTTTTTGCGGCTCAAAAAATAAATAAATCATAAACCAGTAATACAGGTATTAAAGAGTAAGTTTTGTCCAAAATTTCTTCTTCTTCTTTCGTTCACCAATCTAAATCTGCAGATTTGTTCTTTTAAGAAAATCTACGATTTTCTGCAGTTCTGGCAGAGACTATAGAGTCGGTGTGTTTGGGCCAATATGTTTCTCGCAGTGCTGAGAAGAATGTGCAGTTCTGCAATATATGCTCTGTGTTTTGAGGAGACTGGCTGCACTCACATATGTCCGAAATGAATGTGCCCACGTAACTCATCGTCAAAAAGTAAGACAGTGCACAAAGTTTCAGAATTGTTGGCCAGGTAGACGCAAAGTTTCAGATGCTTACATGTATACCCTCCCCTAGCTCCATAGTCAAATCAGTATTGTTACTAGTTTCTAACTGGTTGGCCCACTGACTCAGGGGTGCGATTTAAACAGTTGCGTTTCGATCATCAATGTATGAATTGAGGCTCAGGCAGAAATTTCCTATCATAATTTTTAATTATACCCGAAGGGAAATGCCTCCTTTTTTTTTCTTTCCGGCTCAAAATGTCGGAACGTTTTCTTCTGTTCAACTCAGATGTGGCTCAATATCAACGAAAGTATTAAAAACAAAGTGTACATCGAGACCTCTTGAAATATACGTACACACACCTTTATCTTTTCCATGCGTAATCTGGTAGTTTGTAGGATTTAGGGATCAGCGGTTAAAAAGCCTTTTGTGATTACATGGAAGGCCTTACTTCCTTTATAATATGAGATAACTATCAAGATGTTGTTCCATAATGATCAGGGACGTGCATGAGTGAGGGAAATGCGGGCATTTCCCCTTACTATTGTTTTACATGTGCATCGTTGTTTCTCAATGTTTTTGGGTTTTGTAGGGCAGTGAACCAAGTCTATTTTTGCCTCGTTTTTAGTGTGACATTTGGTCTAAGGAATTGAACATTACCTCGCTCACTGGAGAGATTGAAACAGTTCTGTCTTGCTACTTCTGACACTCGCCAAAATACAGCACACAAAAATGTCCAGCTATAAAAATGCCCTGAGTCAGCAGGTGGAACGAGTAAATTTCACACAGGGAACACGGTGGTCTAGAGCAGGGGTCACCAAACGTTTTTCACAGAAGGCCGGATAACTGACAGACTTACAAGCGGGGGCCACATAAGCAATCTTTTAACCCTCACTTGTATTGAGGAATCTTGGTTTGAGGAAGCTTGACCATCCCGTAGCTCTAGATATCCCTGGTTTTATCAAACAAAATCAAGTACCATGGCGGGCCGGATGACCTGACGTCGCGGGCCGGATCGGCCGTAGTTTGGTGACCCCTGGTCTAGAGGGAAGGTGCTCGCCTCTCATGCCCATAGGTAGCAAGTTCGATACTCAGTGGATGCAGGCATGTTGGAATTGTTTTTTGGGAAAAAAATCCTGTCCCTGATCCTGTAGTAGGTAGGGTCGAGCACCTAATCTTCTGGGATAAGGATGAACAAACTCGGCTGGCCCGTGTGTAAGTTGTGCACGTTAAAGAAACCGTAGCAGTTAGAAGGGAAGCCACTGCAGGCCTAACGAGGCCGGCTGCCCGGGCAAAAATTAAAAACAAACAAACAAATACTCCCTACAGCCCCCCCCCCCCCTACCCCACCCCCGGGGTCAAACAAGTATACAAATTACTGGGAAAAAAGCCAGAGCAAGAAAAATAAAAAGCAAGAAAAAGACAGGTGCAATGCTAAAGGCAGAGATCGTCCGCCAGCAAAGACCTCAAAACAATCCGTAAATAAAACAGGTAGGAAGAGTAAATCTCGCAGTGACTTCTTTTTTTGTGTGTGTGTATATATGTATCGTGACAAGCAAATCTATTTCTTGCCTATGGATAAGCACTTTGAGCAGTGCTTTTTTTTTTTTTATTTTATTTACTGACAATAATAATTATGGTAGGTAAAATGGAACCGCAAAATTTACTTCACTCTCCTATAAAATTTTGCAAAAATGAGTTGAGCCAATTTACCTTGAGGCCTATTGTACACAATATCCATTCTGATCTCCACGGGAACAGCGTAAGTTACAAAATTTCTGGCACTGTTCAATCTTGTATCGGAGCTCCCCTGTAGTCAGTGAGTTCCACTCTATTTCAGGAAGTTAGAAAGTTCATTATCCTCAAGTCTTGTTTCAACATAATAACCTCACTGGTCACACCCCCAGGCAAACTAGCCAATCGCTATCTTAGTTTTCTTCCTGCTTTTTTTCTTTTTTGGAACCTTCCTTTCTTTGCTTTTCTAACTCTTTGGTTAATGCTGAGTGTAGAAATGAAAGAAAGAAAGAAAGAAGTAGAGATGGCAGTTCCTCATTTCCCCCCTGCCAGCCAGTTCCCTTTTCTGGGAAAATATTCTGTCTGTAGTATCATTTCAGCACTGCGTGTTGCAAATACTGCTATTGAAACTTTACCGTATGTTGAATAAATAATATAAGAAAACGCCTTTGTTATGAACAGAGAAATCCGTTGCACGGATGTCTCTGAAATTTGGCAAGAAGTGAAATACGGTTGTGGACCACACAGGCCAGTGCTTCTCAACCTGGGCAACCTAGCCCTTCCACTCCCTTCCTCTCTCCCCGGGGCGCGATTTTGATATCTTAGGGAGGCGAAAACGTAGAAAAGGGTGGCAAGGGGTCGAAAACGATGACGGGGCGACTGGGGGCGAAATCCTGAGTGGAGGACTGTTTGGGAGCAATACAGGGGAGCCACTAACTGGTTCAACATCACGTGTAGATACGTTTTATGAACAGACAAGACGTTTTCTTTTTTTGTTTTTGTTTTTTAGTGCATGTGATAAAAAAATGCTTTCTGTTTTAAAATGAATAATCAACACGTCTGTTGTCACTGACTAGGCTTTAAAAAACCTAACATCATAATTGGTGTGCAGTCTGCCGTCTTTTTTTTTGGGGGGGGGGGGGGGGGGAGGGGGTGACAGTAAATTTGGAGCTTAAAGGGGGGGGGGGGTTGGAATATCCTGAAAAAGATTGAGAACCGTCGTCACAGGCTATATAAGCGCATACACTGAGGGGCGACGGAAGTACCGGGTTCGAATCCCGGTCGTGCAGGCATGTTGGAGGTTTGGGATTTTTCTCCTATTTTCCTGTCCCTGATCCTATGGCAGGTAGGATCGAGCACCTAGTCTTCTCGGTTAAGGACGAAAAACTTGGAGGGTCCGTATGCACGATGCACACGTTAAAGATACCTTGGCAGCTGGAACTCGAAAAATAAATAAATAAATAAATAATAATGCCAACCCAAGCCGGTATGAGAGCGACACACAATAGTTCAAGTATTAAAAAAAAAAATACAGAGTTGCAGTGATTTTGATTAAAGTCATAGGTCTGTTTTACAATGGCAACCAGGACAAATGTTCACAAAATAATGGAATATCGAGAAAAGTGGCTGTTATTAGGGGAGCGTAGTCTAATTACAAAGCCAAATAGAGAAAATACTGTGTTTTGTTCACCGTTCAGCTTTGGCTTTCTATGTAAAACTCTACGGTCCCCTAACAACAACTTGGAAATTTGGAAATGAAATCAGAAATTCTTTCCTTTGATTGACCAAGTTCTAACTTCCTCCGTCAACTTTTGAGAAACTGATGATTGAAGTTACATGTGCTCACAGGGATGATTGAAGTTACATGTCGTCGCCCGCATGATAAAACCTCACAAAGTCGATTTTTGGCGAAAATCGTTTTTTTGCAAAAATCTATTGTTCAGACCCTTCTCCATCCCCTCACAAAATATTAGAACCAAATTCCATTCCTAAGTGTGAAAATTTTAATAAAACAGTTTCGGCCGCAAACCTCCTTATCCGTCACGGCCAAAGAATGCGCACGATCAAACCTCACTAACTCTTTAGCAGGTTTTATCATGCGGGTCAAGCGTTTGGCCCGCCTACCTGTCCGCATGATAAAAACTCCTAAATCCCTAGCGCCGCCCCCGAGGACAGTCTGACAAAAGACTGTTGGTGCTCGTCAGTCAATCAGTAGCTATTTGTGCACAATAGCCTACTAATCCTTTGGTCATTGTCACCGGCGTATGTTTGCAGCTGTTTAATAGCACCCCTCCCACCCCCAACCTCCCCTCTTCCCTCCCTCTTTTTCTATTCGACTGTTACCGCTACCCCGCAAACAAATTTAGTTTTGCATGGTTTAATTAAATACTCACATATTAAATTATTTCAAAAGGATAAAAGACAATTAATGACGGGCTGGTTTATTTTGCTGTATATCACAGATGGTCTTCTTATTTTCATTATTTTTATTATTTTAAATCTTGAGAGTAATTTCTTTTGCCGACAAATCGTATGCAGTTAGTGGGATGGCAATTACACATTCTATTGTTAGACAACAAGTGTGCGCTTCTTCCCTTATGTCTGTCTGGGGGTCCAGATGGACTTCAAAGAAGTAGACAATAATCATATTTTAATCCCCTTACACAATGTCGCGTCAAGCCACTTTGAAGTTCGCCGACGGTGGCAAGTGCAGATGGGTCAGCATTTAACCTTCTTCCATTTCACATGGCAACTCCTGTGGATGTGACATGCCGGCTTCATTTCAAAGGAGATCATTCATACTCGTAATGGCTTTACTCCTCCCCCCCCCCCAACTCCCCAAACCAATGTACATTCTTAATTCCATTGGCTTCAACCCACTCTCCCTCCTTGTAAGAGCGTACGGCCAGTTAAATACTAACTGTCCATGATGGACCCTTGATATTTTAAAGTTTCCAATGGCATTTTGTTTGGACAATTTGGCTATTATTTTCACTTCAATCATCGCCGGACTTTGATTTTTCCATAATCGTACAACCTATTTTGTTGAAAGAAATGTAAACAAAACCAAAATCAAATAATTTGTCATCGTCAAACAAAAACTCTTGAAAATGCTGTCACTGGAACGTGCCACTGATGAATCACCAGTGGAACTATGCTGGTTAAAAGACGGAAACGCTCCATCTCTACCAAAATTAAAGAGACGGAGATCAGTTAGTATCACAGAAATGAAAGCCAGCCATAGCTTATAGAAACCACCCTGTTCACCTCCAAAGACACAACAAGCAGAATACATCTTGAGAGAAACTGAGGCTACAGTTTCTCAACCAAATTAATGATCTACCATTGCCACACCAACACTCCGAGAACGCTGTGGCAGAGAGAAGTCCAAAGGGAAATGCCAGCGCTGGACCATCAGTCCTATGTAACGAGTCTGAAATGATTCCACTGTCAATGGCCTGTCAACAGTGGTGGAGAATTAACTGAAATATCCTTCCACTCAAGTGTCTTTGAAGTAGGCTTTATGTGCTCTGAGGTTATAGAAATGTTGCAAAGCGATGAGGGTTATCAAAAGACTGTGAATGCACTGCAAAATGCCCATGACAACCAGCAAGAAATAAGTATGTTTGTCTGTACAGGCCGAGGGGAAGGAAAGTCTATGCTCTGGCACTGAACCAGTGTGGGAACGGCAAACTGGTCAAGAGAATGACATAATCAGCCCATGAGATGTAGTGTGTGAAACAAATGATGAACAAATCGGTGTGGAATCCTTCTAACTCAAGGTCAAGATGTTATTCCAGTGAAGCAAAAGATTACCTTCAACCAAGCAAAGTGATTGTCATGGCGTGAAACTGACAAAGAGTATACTGAAGGGAAGGTTACCAAAGAATCAAAGACTTACAGGCTGCAGGCAGTTCCACAGCCATGCCCCAAGGAGAGATATAAGTATACATACTCAAACTCTTGACAAGAATTCACTGATAAAGATCCGCAGCAGCTCATTGATTGCTTCTGGGAACTCTCATGGAAGACTAAAACAATGGCCGCCACGTCTTCTTGCAGTTCTGAAACACCTGACTGGAAGAGGAGGACTCTGTTGTATCATCTGAATTTGAAAGGCATAGAGGCAGATGATGCACAGACTTCTAAAGCCAAGCAAAAACTACTTGCTGAGCATGGGGATGTTGTAGTGACAACGATGGACTTGCAGCCAAAGCGCCTCGCTCCAGGTCTAAATGCATTGGCCTCATGTTACAAAAACAAACTTGTATGTCCATAACTTTACAGTCTACAATCTGGCCAATAAAGATGATGTGGAATGCTTCTTGTGGCATGAGGTGGAAGGAGAGCTAATGCCCAGTGAATTCGCATCTTATGTGTCTGATAACTTGGGGCAACAAAGGTACAAACAGTACATCGACGGCTGTACCTTCGAGAGTAGTAACCTTAATCTGGCCAAGACTCTTCTCCGCTTTCCAAGACTAAGAGCTACAGTCATGGAGCAGAAGTATCTAGAGGAGGGTCACACTATAGCGGGATGTGACTGTATGCATTCAGCGGTACATTTCCACTGCACGGGTTAACACCAATTGTCCAGCATACAACATCAGACAGATTGAGACAGCCAGTGTCTGAAACATCTTACAAGAGACACTATCTTGAGCCTTCTTCAGAAACTTCGAGCAAGCTGCTCAGCTGAGGAGCATCCGACCTGGAGAGAAAGCCGGAGACCCTCAGGTTGTGGACCCCCGTGACATGCAGCAGCATCCCGATGGGATAGTGAACTATAAACAGGTGCATGAGTTTGCAGATCTTCCACGAGGACGAGGAGAGTCCAGACTCACCATCAGTGAGCCAGTTAAACTCCACATCAGAAGGGGGAAGATTGCTGAGAAGTATAACCATCTACAGGTCTTAGGAGTTGCCATCCCCAAAGATACCACAGCAACTCTCTACCTCATTAGCTTCTTTTTCTTCTCGAGATCTTGGCTGTTAAGACGAGAACTTGTAGTTATTTCTAAGACCGAGAGAAGAGAGAGAGAGAGAGAGAGAGAGAGAGAGAGAGAGAGAGAGAGAGAGAGAAGTGTAAAGACGGCGAGAACGAAGAGAGGGGGGGGGGGTGGATGAAGAGAATGTGAGAGCAAAAAAAAAAAAAAAACGAAAGAGAGAGAAAGAGAGAAAATCAAGCAGGAAATCGGTCTGGTGAGAAAGAGATGGGTGAAGAGAGAGAAAGCGAAAGCGAAGGGGAGGTGTGTGTGTCACAGGATGAGAGGGCCACGGTTCAAAGAAGGGCAGGACAGGGAGATGAGACCATCATAAGAGGAAGAATATCAAAAAAAAGGGGGGGGGGGCGGAAGGAAGGAGGACAAAAAAGGGAAATCATGGAGAGATGGATGAAGGGACAGGAGGAAAGAATGAGCCAGAAATGCTGAAAGAGCAAGTCTGCACGTTGTTGTTTTTTTTAGGTTTATTTTTAATTGATAAACCGTAGTTTTAATTCCCACAATATAAATAATTGCTCATGTATGTTTTTTAAATGTTTTCATGTGTCCATATTCCAAGCCTTTAACGTCTTCTAGTTTACTTCATTGCGGTTACCCGTCTTCCACTTTCTCCAAAATAAATATTTCTTGACTTGTCCTAAAATTACTCTATATCCCTCCTGCCGCTATACAACTTCATCCATGTCTGGTACACACCTTATTTGCCTTCGAAAACTAGTCTTTACAAAGGCAAAACGAAGATTCACCTGGATAAAGAGGTTTGCTGGCCAGTGAGAGAGGAGAAATGCGCACAATAAAACCGCCTTAAGGATAAGGAGGTTTTATCGTGCGGATTTCGGGTCAGCAAACCTGCTAAACTACTAAAACATAATTGTAATCAAAATCATCAGGGTGAGACATCAGGCAGTGTATTTGTAAGAGCAAAGGTATACTAGTGAGAAATTTTCAAGAACCTGCGACCTGTGGTTTGGAAATAAATCAGTTTTTTCCTTCTCCTGTAAAATTTCCCAAACCGGCTTTGTGAGGTTTTATCATGCGGACGACGATGTGCTCCCAGCGATGATTGATGTTTCTTGTGCTCACGGCGTTTAGAGATACGAATATTTCTCTTTTCACTAATGCTTACAAATTACACAACCGAATCCGCTTGATACTTTGAGACACAATGGAGAATGCCTTAGGAGTAGTGTTTAGTGTGTAACTCAGTTCAGCCAAAAAATGGGCATAGAACCTTTCATTGTGAGAGGACGAATTGTCTGAGCTGTTTGGTCAGACTGGGCTGTCTTTAGATGGTTAACTATGCCAAAGTAAATTTCATGGGTAATGTTTTTAAAAGGTAATAATTCCACTATCCTGTTACTGATAAAGATCTGAAAGAGTCTGGCATGTTCAACCTCAGACATAGAAAAACTCAAACAAGGAAATGATATGACGGCAGACCGGATATCAGCGGCCTGATTTATGTGACTGTGCAGTGGAGAGAAAAAAAGACATGGAAACTATATTAAGGTTTGAAATGCTTTGCCATTTCGTGCCTGAGTGAAACGGTTGTGTCCTGGGAATTGATGGTGCAGGGGAGACGGACGAATGGTTTGAAACTTTAGGAGTCTGACGTCCAACGTACTGGAAGTATCAGTTCAGTATTACGTTACGTCATTTCAGTGTGTATTTGGCAATCATTAGAAAATCTGGGACTTTCAATGCAACTATCTTATTATAAAAAAAAATAGTGGTGGCGTAATACATTGTGGTGCAATTTTGGCTCTTTTTTTGGTCTACGCTACAGCCTAATTTTCGTAAATGACAGTTCAAAACTTATCAAATTAACTTTCTGAAGTGTCAACTAATCTAACTCAATCGGTTTTGTATCGACCCACTGTGCTTGTTCAACTTTCAAACATCTTTCAAAAAAAAAAAAAAGGTTGTAAAAGTGTAAAATAAAATAATTGTGCTCTCTTTGATAAGCCTGGCGCACAGATCGACTACATTTGACAACACTTAGTGCGTAGTGCCCTGCCGCGCACGAATTTTGAAGACGGACTGTAGATTATTGTGGGGGAATTGTCTAGCTCAGGGAGAGGGACAGAGATGGGTGGGAACACAGGTTTACCCCAGATAATGCCGGATATCTCATGGAGTCATCCATAAGAAGGAAAAAAAAAAAGAACATTCAGACTCGTGATTTAGGCGTGGCCCGGCCTTGTAGATTGAACAGCAGTCGCGGACCGAAACGCTTGTTTTCACTGAGGTCCTTTTCACCTGTTGCAGGTCGCGCACTGGGTCAAGTCCGTTTTGTTTCGGTGTTGGTGTGACATGTGGACTATGGAGTTAAACGTGAACTCGCATACTAGGGAGACCGAAATAAATCTGTCTCAGTAGTTCGGGTCGGGCGCGTCCAGACTATCTGGAGTCAGCTGACATAAAGAGTAAAATGGCGCACTAGGTCAAGTCTGTTTTATTTCGGTTTTGGTGTGAGATGTGGACCATGGAGTTGACATGGCGGCGCACCAATGAGACCGAAATCAGGTCATCTCACTAGTTCGGGCGCGCCCAGACTGTCTTGAGGCAGCGGACAGAAAGAGAAAACTGGCCTCGTGCACTGAGTCAAAACAGTCGCAAAACAGGCTATGCTGAGTGCACCATACCCGGTTAAAGATCAGTGATCTACCATCCAAAGAGTTAGAATTCTTATTGTATCCTGAAGTATTTCTCTGAATGAAGTCAACTAGTTTTTTTCTGTTACAATTATTCGCATACAAACTTGTTCTAGACTTCTCCTGACTAAATGCGTATCAAATGCCCCGATAAAGCAAAGTCAATGTGCAGGTATTGGAAATGCAGTTATATTCTCTCTTTTTGCACAATAATTCGCACTTAGCGTCCTTTAGATTCTCCACCTAAAACGTACAGTTTTGATTCTCAGCTTTTGCTTCGTAAAGCGGAAGCCCGTAAATGTGTGTGAAATAATATCTTTTGCTTGCATTAAATGTTGAAAAGATGCCCAAGATACATTTTTCGTTGCTCTTGTCATGTCACATACGTCGTCATCTCCAGCCCGTTTCATCTTGTAGATCGAAGACAAAATTAATGGGGAAAGCCCGAGAAGATAGGAAAGAAGACGTGTACGGAAATGACTTAAATGCGATCATTTCTAGAGCTGTCTGCTCGCTGGTCTCTTCCTTTTAAGTGGACACACACACACACACCCCATGTATTTTTTTCTTGCTATAAAATTAAATCCCAAGAGCCCGTGCCTATGCCCATCCACTAGAGTAAATAAAACTATAGATTTCAATTACAGCCCAAAGGACCTGGAAAAGTAATCGATTTGTTTTATTTTTAAATCAGTGAAAGGGGCCCTTTTGCTCGAACTGCGAACTTAACATTGATTTACAGAAGTTGTATCTGCTCGAAAACGGCACGAAAAGCTGAGACCTGAGGCGAGGTAATTCAGTCCGTGAACAAGAGAAATCAGTCTTCAGTCTCCTTTTTTTTTTTTTCATTCAGCATGGCTTCATTCAAGAGTGCTCACTTGGATGTAAATGACACTGGCATGCCAAACAGCAACCAACGTTAAGACAATGATCAATAAAACGAATGGCTGGAAAGTATTTACTGGACTGGGAGGTTTCCTCTGGGAATAGGACTCTATTTGCCAGCTCTGTCAGGGGATGTCCATGTTTGGTAGCAACTGCAAGAAGGCGTTTCCAACACAGACAGTTTATTGTCATAGAAGACAAAAGACAAATTCCCTAGACTCATTTAACCCGAGTCTTATAGGAAGTTAAAGTGAGAATGACGGATTCTCTGAGCATTTAGGTTTCGTTCTTTTTTCCTCGCTCATTCAAATTGGCAATGAATGAAACACGAGTGAGAGCTCTTCGATAACAGTCGCAGACTTACTTCACAGTGCATTGAACTGTTTGTGCAAGTATGTACGTGAGTACTTGGGTATCTTCAGGCTAAAGCAACTGCTACACTGTAACTATGTAAATATCGTATAGGGGCTCAGAATGTCTCGTGTTGTAATATATGTCGCCACGTGAATTTTTCGTGTTAATTTTCTACAGTTAATATATTTCATTGTCCATAAATATATTGCCAGTAGAGTGTTGTCTGTTCTGCTTGGCCGAATCGGAAAGTGCACCTTTGCATTATTGAGTTACATGTTATCTCGTTTGTACGGATAGTCATACCAGCACATTTTATAATAATAGACGATAATATACATTAATTAACCGTCCAACACCCAGGCAAATATGACCTTATCCAAAACTTCTGAAACTTGCACCAGAAACGTGATTAGTTATAGAAAGTGAAAAACCAGCCAAGTCATTACATGTTCTTACCGTTTTCAGAAAATCACAATTTTTCTGTACGCTACTTTTTCAAAATCATGTGCATATGATCTGATTGTTTGCAAGCTTTCTTTGTCCATTTCTGAACATGCTTTTTAATGATGATGATAGTAATTATCATTTTGAAAAGATTTATACTGATTTGACAGAGCTAAAATATGATTGTTCTGTTTTTCACTTGAGCAATTTTCACTATTATAGTTATTTGCCCATTTTTTGAAAGGTTTTGTTGACGAATTATAACATTTTAAAAAAATGTAGCATTGGGCATCAGAAAATAAACTACGAAACACTGGGAAAGACAGGGTTAAAACAATTCCGTATGACATACAATACAAATCTTCAACTTGTCGTTGATGGACCTGAGATACTGCACTCATGAAAAGCAGAATGATTATATGTCTGAATTTCATCTAGTTAAAACATCACTGAAGAAATCCTAGTTTGTATCCACTGACATGATATATATAGCTTTGACATTTCATGACTGGCGATCCTGGAGTTCAAATTTCAGAGGTTTCAGATCTGATCGTGTAATCAAATGAGGTCAAGACCGGGCAGTGAAGAAGAGGCGACAAAGAAGGGAGTGGCAAATACCTATAGCAGGAATGCGTGTGTGACAGAAATGGCGCACCCTCACATGCAAGGCTCTCAGTTCAGACAGACAAACCAGAAAAGAACTCCACGGCGTTTCTGTTTCTGTCTCTATGGACGTGTGGTTTGACCGGAAGTGGCGAGAGCTCTGTGTCACTTCGTACCACTGGGTTTTCATGAGCCAGCGGACCAAGTAAACTTTTATCTGATGCGCATGCGTTGATCTTGATGATCCTGGTGTCAGGGGGATGACTTCCGGTGGATGTCAGTGTGGTATTTCAGTTCGTGCATCAGGAAATCGTCCCACTGGAAGGAATATTCTGGATATTCACGAGAAACGCCATGGTTGGCCTGATCCAATGAGGTACAAACTCACGAAAAACGCAGCAGTGAATACATTATCGATGCATGGTGAGTTCTTCCTTTCTGCAATAAATTCTTTGGACTGTGCGATTGGAGAAGTGAAGATATATTCAAGAAACAGCCGATGAGGTTTCTGTGTTTTTAATTCATCGATTGCATGAGAAGGAGCAAGGGGAGGGGGAAGGAGTGGTAAATATCGAGGGTGAAAGACAGAGAGTAAGAGGAGGGGGAGAGAGATAGGGAGAAAAGAGATAAGGAGGAAGGAGATAGAGAGAGATGGGAGAAGTAAGAGAGAGAGAGAGAGGGAGAGAGAGAGAGAGAGCCAAAGTAGAGAGGGAGAGAGTGAGAGAAAGAAAGAGAGAGACAGGGAGACAGAGGGAGAGAGAGAGACAGACAGACAGAGGAGAGAGGGCGAGTGAGAGAGAAAGAGAGAGAGAGAAAGAAAGAGAGAGGGAGAAAAGAGAGACACAGAGAGAGAGAGAAGAGAGGGTGAGAAAGAGAGAGAGAGAGAGAGAGAGAGAGAGAAAGAGAGAGAGAGAGAGGACACTAGAGAACTTGAGATGATAATGGACACTGTGGTTTCCATCGCGAACTGATTTTCCCAGTCCATCTGCCCCTCTCAGGTCATCAGTGCTCACGCACAGCCTTCCAGCATATTTCACACTTCTATCACACCATTGTCGGTCACTGGCGGATCTATTCTGAAACTAATGAAGCTTAAGCTTCATGGCCTCTAATCCCGGACGGGGGACTGAAGAAGTTTTTTTAATGAGTGAATTTGGATGTTGCTCTATTGTTGCTGGTTGCGAAGAAGTCCATTACAGTTCAAGTTTCAGGGTCCCAAAGTGTAGGTCTGCCACTTTTGAAGGTTTCAAAATAACTAATTCCGATGTTTTCGGTGTGCAATCTGTTGCTTTCTTCAAATGTTGGATTTCTGTGCTAAATGCGGCTGAAATAAAACTGCTGAGTGTAGGTAATTGTGATTTTCTTTATAACCTTGGCGACTCGGATAACAAATGCGCAAAAAATGCGAGCGAAGAGAATTGGTGGCTTAAATTTGAAAACAATATGAGCAAAGACACCAGTTACGATAAGATGGGACGGCTGGGGCGTTTTGTTTGCACGGATTTGACACCGCCGCCTTGCGGCCAATGCACTGAAACCAGAAACAATGACGTATTGCATGAAGCCTATATGAAGGAAATACTGAATTTTATTGACTGTTCGGCTATCACTGTAGGCTTTCATGGAAATAGCCAATTTTGTAATTTTAAATTGTTTTTCATTTTGGTCACTGTGATACCGTAATTGAACCATTTTATTAATTTTTCATTATACCAGATACACATGTACTCTTTTCGTGAAATGCGCCATGCCCCCCTCCCACGATCTGCCCCGAAAGTATATGCACCTATTCTTAGAGGCGTGAAGAATGGACTGTCCTGTCTTATCGAATTTAGTGTCATTGATGTGCGTCATAAAACGACACACAACGTCTTGACAAGTTTGTTGAATTGTTAATTTGCAAGAGATAGCAATTTAACCAGTTTACATGAGCCAATGAATGACTCGGTGAATTGAATGAATTGAACTGAATGAAGTCTGAATAAATTAAATGAATGAATGAATGCATGAATGAATGAATAAATAAAGGAAGGAAGAAAGAACGGAAGAATGGAAGGAAGGAAAGAGGGAAAGGAGGAAAAAAGGAAGAAAGGAAGAATAAATTGTTAAATAACTGAATAAATGAACATGAATGTACTGATGAACTGAATAAATGAATAGACTGCATTGAAATAAATGAAACAGAATTAATTGCAATGAATGGACTAGAATTAATTGAACTGAATGGAATAGAATTAATTGAATTGAATCGAAAATTGATGTTCCCAGTTTAAAGGAGTGAATTTTCTTACAGGCGAAAGGAGAAGTAGCCACACTAACAGCTAAACAACCCTTTGGATTCCATTGCATCCACTCCGCCCTATCCACGTATACGTAACCCAGATTCACGAAGAGCTCTTTCACAAAAAATGTGCCCAATAAAATCCCCACCAGACTTATTGACAAATAGAACTTTGAAAATCTAAACTCATTCACGTTTTATTTCCAAGTGTGCGCCATTTATCAAAGTGGTTTTAAAGTAGCAGACTGGGGGGCGCGCGATTATTCCCCCTGATGTCATAGCCATCGATCTCCCAGACTGCCATTCTCTCCTCAGTTCTGTCTCCTTTTGTTGGTAACCCGACACCGGAAACAGATAACTAGAGGCGCCATTTAACGCCAGAGGGCGCTGGAGAGTTGTCTGTCATCGGGCAGGGAAAATGAAAATTATGGGCCTGGAGGTGATGACATTGTTGTCCTGTGGACGTCATTTTTTTTTCTTTCATTTTTTTTTTTCGGCCACCTGAAAAACTTCCCTGGTTGGCAATCCTTCTCGCAACAGACACCACCGATTTCTGGTTGCCATTGTTATCCAGTTGGTTGACAGAGAAACGCTACCATTTTGCCGCACTGAACCGATTTAGAAGTGATCGTATTGTGATGGCAGAAACTCGCTGTTGCGGCTGATTGGTCTTTGCATCGAACATTATTTGCTGTCTTCTGCCTTCCCTCGGCCCTGTTCTTCCTTTTTTTTTTTTTTTTACTCTGATCTTCTAGTTACAGGACACGATGGCGGGATTATTGCAATGGCTCTTACCTGTGGGAAACGGGGGCGGGGTATGGTATATCAGGATGGAAATGCCCAGAATATTAAATAATAAGGCATACTATTTCAAGTGCAGCTTGGTAAATTATCGCAACTCGGTTTTTACAAATTTTTGCAGGAGAAGAAAAAAAATAATAAATCGCTTTCATCAAACTAAATAATTGCGATATTAAAAACAAACAACAACAAAAAACAGCAACTATACTCAACCCTTCGTTTTCACAGTTTAACCCGTGTTAAGGGCTATGCGGATACCAAATATCTCAATAAAAATTAAAACAAAACAAAACAAAAAAGCCACTTAACTATAGCTTACTATGTGGCCTTCGATTATTGTGGTATTGTGAAGGTGCAGAGTCGCTATTATAGTTATACTCTTATTCCAAGTTGTGCATAGGAATTTCTTCTGACGTTCAGTTTAATACCTGTTGCTTTACTCCACGTTCAGTTTAATACCTGTTGCTTTACTCCACGTTCAGTTTAATACCTGTTGCTTTACTCCACGTTCAGTTTAATACCTGTTGCTTTACTCCACGTTCAGTTTAATACCTGTTGCTTTACTCCACGTTCAGTTTAATAGCTGTTGCTTTACTCCACGTTCAGTTTAATAGCTGTTGCTTTACTCCACGTTCAGTTTAATAGCTGTTGCTTTACTCCACGTTCAGTTTAATACCTGTTGCTTTACTCCACGTTCAGTTTAATAGCTGTTGCTTTACTCCACTGACCCGGGTTCTCCCGTCAGTATTGCTGTGTTTTGGTTTTTGAAAACTAAACGTGCAGAATTGTTGTGTGGGAAATAGAGCCATGAGAATAATGAGAATAAGGAGAAACAGGTTTTAACAGATGGAGAACAAACCACTGGGCTTTAGAAATATTCAAATAGAAGCACAAGTTGCTAAGGGAATAAAATGCCCTTTAACCCTAGCTGTTGCTTAACAGATTTTTGGGTGTGAGTCTGAGTTTGAGGAAAACACGTCGACATGAGAAAAGTCACTTTGTGCTTGTTAAAAGCAATACTTAAGACAGAATTATAGCAGAATGACAGGCCAAGTGCTGGGCTTAATTGAATTGCTGATCTGGAGTTGTAAAGTTGCCGTTTGCCTTTTGAAAAATCCTTGCTTTTCTTGATAGTATGGTGAAAATCCAATGGTTTTTGTGGATCCTCTTTTGAAGAACCCATACTTTTCTCATTTGTATGATGAAACGACGTTATAGTTTTTTGTAGTTTCTCTGTTGAAAAATCTTTGATTTTCTCAGTTGTCTGCTGAAAACTCATTAGTTTTTGTAGTTTGTCAGTTGAAAAATCTTTGCTTTTCCCATAATTTGGTCACCGTAGTGCAAGATAAAGAGTGGGCGACCATCCCACGTCTTTGCTATTTTCCAAATAATTGGCTCTATAAATGGACGCTGACTCAGTATTGCTAAAAATATCTGTTGTATTCCTATTCTTGGTTGGTGGATATACTTTTATCACGACATGTTTGCTTTAACAAGTCACTAAAATCTTCAGTACCCAATTCTGTTTAGCCCTCATTTTCTCAAAACATGGCAAATGTGGGATGACCCACTCTTGTCCTGAGGCTGCCATTTGTCTGGTCGTCAATTGAATACAGCTAGCCAGCAATAATCATTAGTAGTCGTGGCTTTGTCCACCCCCACAGCTTCCGCTCCACTCCGCTATTTTTACGAAAAATGACGTATGAAAAAGTAAAGCAGTCTTTGCCTTTGTATACTTGTCCACAGCATCTCATACGTCATTTTTCCGTAAAAAAAAAATAAAAAATAAAAATATAGCGGAGCAGGTGCTGTGGACAAGACCACTTACGAATGCAAAATGGCACAAAAATACTACGACTGCAGCTAATCAAACTTCTTCCATGTGTAAAAGTCTCAGCTTCCCACTCTCCATTTGAAAGTATGGTAAAAACTCGATCTGTGAGAAGCTAAGGAAGTAGACCACAAGCCCCAACAGGTCAGCGGGCAGTTGTTAAAGGAAACGAGCTTCGGTTACCACTGGAAATATTTACCGATGGACAGGGTGTACGCATGCATTATTCATAACGTGATATCGACTCGCGGGTGTTCTTTCTTTGCTACGTCCTTCTTGTCACGGCGGCTGTAATTATCTTAATATAATATTGTGTGTGTGGTTTCTTTTGTTCTGAAACAACACGGCAGGGAATGTACGTTGGCCGGGTAGAAAGCTGTGGGGGAGGGGGGCTAAGGCGATTCAGGGAAGACTTTATAACATCCATAAATTAATACGCGCAGAGAGACAACCTCAAAAATATAGATAGATAAATGTGCTCACACCCCACGCCCAACCATCGCTTGCTCAAAGATGAAAAATACAAGGTGTATAAAATAAATGGAAAAAAAAAACTATAAAGAAAAGTACCGAAGGAAATTCAGGGACAAGCAAGACTTGTGGTTGTGGGATGGTGAATATTATTTTAGACAGAGAGCCAGTCATTAGAATCAAGAGGCGGAGATGCTGAGAAAAGGAAAGACAGGTCGAGCGGGCGAGAGAGAGAGAGAGAGAGAGAGAGAGAGAGAGAGAGAGAGAGAGAACGTAAAATGGGGTAGACAAAAGACCAAAGACTAGAATTTTTGAGACATGAAAATTGATCTGGGTTAGCGCTTCATACATCGTCTTACGGACTGAGAGGTTAAAAGATTGGGCATGGAGTGAAAGAGGAGTGAGATAAAGAAGGAGGAGGACAGGCTTTAACAATAAAATATGATAGTGTATGCAGTAAACTGGGTCGGAAACGGTCTAGGACTAGGACTCTCGTGTTAACTAAGACTATTAGAAGCAGTGATGTTAATAGTGATCAAGTAGCTAAGAAAGAGTTTAAAATTTTCAACGCAGGAAATCATCCACATTTCAAGGCTTCGATCCGACGTCGAGACAAAGTACTAGGTGTACAGACGGGTACATAATTATATAAGGTTGTAATTATGATTTAGGATAAAGGTTCGGTTGAATAATAACATTCATTGAGAGACCACGTTCTTTTTTGCAAGGGGTGACAGACAGACAGACAGGTGGATGGATGGATGGATGAGTGGATGGATGGATGGGTGGGTAGGTGGGTGGATGGATGGATGGATAAATGGATGAATGGACGGACGGACGGACGGACAGCCGGACAGACGGACGGATAGATGGGTGAATGGATCGATGGGATGGATAGATGGATTGGTGATTAGATGGACTTGATGGACGGATGAATGGATAGATTCTTCATAGGTGGAGAAAACTTGTAACCTATCATTAGAGTTTAAAATATACGATTTTTTTTCCAGTGGATTATGGTTTCATGTCCCTTTCATGGCAAATTTCAAAGCATTATCTCTGCAATGCTGGTCTGTTATTAGCGTGTGAAATTACGCGAAACATGTTCTTTATATTCACGGCAATTATTCATTTTTATGGGTAGAATGTGGGTGGGAAGCTCGAAATTTTTTTAGGAAGAAATGAGACGTGAATAAATACTAGGATCAATATTGGATTCGATCTTTCTTCAGAGAAACTGTCTCAGTCCGGCACTGAATGCCAAGCAATAAGTTACGGTCATTCTGAGGTTTTTCCCTGAATTATGGCGGAACAATTCAATGAAGTCTGTACAGTAGACTGAGGCACTTTCCCTCCTTTTATTTCCCGAGCGGGCTCAACAAAATGTTTACAGTAGGCCTATGTACCCAGGACCATTGATCTGAACGGCGCCTCTCAGACGCCTTGGAAAAGGGATAATACATTAAGGAAGATTCTAAAAATGGAACTTTCCATACCAGTGAGGATTTTTCCCAAAGGTTTGTGTTCATCTCAAACTGATATTATTATCCTTGGGCAGGCTTTTTCTAAGATATCACCGTCAAAAAAAATAAACTCATTGGAGAAAAATGTATATAATATAATGTAATAATAAATGTATATTCGCTGTAATGAATCGTTCAGTGCTGTTCATCCCAACAAGACCAATCGCTAAAATTCTAGCCGAGTGCTTCGAAGAATGGAAGAATGCAGATTTGCCATGGCTGAGTCACTCAGCGTCCATTTCTCCACCCCCTCTCCTCTTCCTCGTCTCTTATTTCCACTCTCGGGTCAGTCATTTAAATAACAGCGTTCCACACTGAATGAGGAAAGTGCATTAAGCAGCACCGAAGGCCAAGTTGATAGCGGAGAGCGGACAACACAAAATACGAACGGTTCATTGATATTGGAAAAAAAAAAAAGCAATCTTACGGTTTGGGATTGGCATTTTGTCCTGTAATATACATGTACTCAGCGTAAACGCCTGTACAAATTCGCTGCCTCTTTCCGTCACATACGCATATTACTCAATTCGATTAGAGAAAGACAGGATTGTACGTCAAAATGAGAGGAGAGGAGAGAGAGAGAGAGAGAGAGAGAGAGAGAGAGAGAGAGAGAGAGAGAGAGAGAGAGAAAGCGGTAGGGGCAGAGGTTGAGAGACAGACAGACACACACACAGAGTAACAGAGAGAATGAGAGAAAGACAGGATTGTACGTCAAAATGAGAGGAGAGGGTAGAGAGAGAGAGAGAGAGAGAGAGATAGAGAGAGAGAGAGAGAGAAAGAGAGAAAGAGAGAGAGAGAGAGAGAGAGAGAGAGAGAGAGAGAGAAAAGCCGTTTCATTCAGAATTATTTTGTAAACTGCCAAAAATCTATTGTTTTGTCTTCTAGAATTTTGACCAAGGAGTGCATCCGTATAAATTCGGGATGATGTCTCCTTAATGTCAAACAGATACGCAGTCACTTAGAATATTACAATCCTTTACATTCTCAGAGTCTCTCTTTCTCTCTTTCTCTCTCTTTCTCTCTCTCATTCTGCCCCCCCCCCCCACACACACACAATGGATCATCCTCTCTCTCTCTCTCTGTCTATCTCACTCCTCCCCCCTCTCTCTCATAGACACTCTCTCTCTTTCTCTCGCTCCCTCTCTCTCTCCCTCTCTCTCGTACACACACACACACTCTTTCTCTCACCCCCCCCCCCTCTCACTCTGTCTCTCTTTCTCTCGCTGATGTTAATTTTAACACGCCTAGTTGGTTATTTCGTAATTTGTGAAAGTACCCGGCCGTCCCAAACATGTTTAAGCCTCAAATATCCAATGTTCCACATTAAGAACAAACCACCAGGTGTCCAACGTTCCACATTATTTCGGCCTCTCTTTCGTTTGTCAATATTGGATTTTTCCTGTTAAATATTTCCAATATTGCGTCCATTTTACTCATTTAAAATGAATTTTGTACGATACCGAATTTTTGGATATTTATTTTGTCCGGACAAAGCAGTCCATGTCAGGGCGCAAAGACACTCTTGCTTTTTTTTAATTGCACGTAAATGGGTAAAATATCGGATCACATTGATTTTTTTTCAAGACACATTAATTTTTTTGTTTGTTGTTCCATTGCTATTTAGTACAATACTATTACTTAGTTAAACTGGGCTTCAAGATTTAAAACTTAAAGCTAGTGTTAGCACCGTTCGATTGTAGCCCATTTTGGCTGCCTGATAATCAGGGCATTAGGAAATTACCAATATCGATGTTGACACAATTTCAGTCGCCCACTCACAAGCAGATACTAAGGGTGGTGACCCATTGGGTCAACTCTATTTCGGTCCGGTTTTGGTGTGAGAAGTGAAATAACTTCGCGCACTAGTTCGGGTGCGTCGTCACAATTTGTCTTGAGTCAGCTGAGGGAAAGAGAGACCTGGTGCACTGAATTAAAACAGATGCAAAATGGACTTAGCTCAACGCGCCACCATCCTAAATGTGTGCAAATCGGCACATTCATAATTTCCTGAAGAGTGTTGTTACAAGTACATATCTCTCCGGACAAGGTGGTCTAGAGGCAAGGTGCTCGCCTCTCATGCCAAGGGTGCTGGGTTCAAAACCCGGCCGGTGCAGGCATGTTGGAAGTTTGGGATTTTTTCTCATATTTTCCTGTCCATGATCCTATTGGAGGGGGGGGGGTGGTGGGATCGAGTAGCTAGTCTTCTCGGATAAGGATGAAAAAATTCGGAGGGCCCGTGTGCACGTTGCGCACATTAAAGATACCTTGGCAGTTGGAAATCGAAAAGAGCAGGCCGAACAGGCCGCTGCCCTGGCAAAATCAAAATAAAAAGTCATCCTCCCACTCCCCCCCTCCCCGAAAAAAATGCCGTCCGACACTGCACTGTGGCTGTCGCGATGTGGGTTAGATGGGGATAATTCGACTGACACTCTTTCGAGCGGACCGCTCCCACAATCGACGAACACACAAAAAAAATACTTGCACTCTAAAAACTAAATAAATCAATTGCTTTGATTTTTAGCAGAACTGTAGGGCAGTTTAATTACAGGAATTAATGTAACAAATATAATTATAAATATAAATATCAATTCAAATCAACTGAATCTAACTAATGAAACTACAGCTTTCTATAAAGACTAACTTATTCACTCTAACTACTTGCAGGTCATATGAGTTATATGCCAAATAGAATCCGCGCACGTGGCGACGGATATAACAGTTTAAATTCTATTAATTCAATGAGACATGTTATGATATGGACATTTCCTCTAGACACGCCATGGAGAATGCTTGTACAACCATGCGTTGTCTGGCGGTAGCTCTGAAACTGTCTTCAAAAGTAAGTAGAACGGTTCACTTTCATCATTACAAATTAGTATGGACTCTCACCATGCGGCCCTCACTAGGAGTGAGAGCGCTGAATGTAAACGCTGTGGGTTCATATCAAACCAAGTAGCTTAGGCTCTGGAGCTTTAAAGTCATGCTCCTCACAATATGGACTGCTCAACTGCGTCTCTTATGTCTCTCATCTGGCTGAGGACTATCGCCGTCCACCTCGTAAATGGATTGTCTACATGTGGCCTCTATCTAAGCTCTGCACGGGTTTAAATACCAAAGCTATGTCTCGACCTTCCGTCCAGATTCATACATTTGATTGGTGCAGCCGCTTCAGCTCAGCCTGCAATATTAATTTATGCTTGTCATGGCCTTGCGCCAAAATCAAGGTCAATTTTACGGTCTAGACAAAATTTAAAATGCGAAACATTAACTACTAAAATCTTCAAACCCCGTGCTTTCTACTCTTATGCACGAATTTCCGAACGCCAACTAAGCGTCTAAATAAACTACCTTTACTCACCCCTTATCTATGTTAATCAAAATCACGGGGTCGAGAACTGCTCTGTCATTCCTAGCTATACATTTATTCTGTCTCGCCCCTCCTTCTCTCCATCCTTCAGAAAAAAAGGTGTTTCAAAACAAACTGTTCACGAGAACAGCTCAAGGACAATTTACGCTGGTTATAATCAACAAGATCGTAAAAATTAACTCACTGACGTCGTGACCTAGCACGGCATTTATGATCCTAATGTGATCGTGACAGTGGCGACGACTTGCTTGCTTCAGTTGTAACTGGGTGCAGTGGTACAAAGGCAAATTCCCCAAATGGGATTAAAGTAGTATACAAATACAAAAAAAATATGTTAGTAGGCCAATTTATCCGACAGGGTCATCTTTGGTGTTTCTTAAAAACGTATTTTTCAAAAGCAAATTAACATACTTTTTTCAAACTATCTTTGCTTGCGAAATACAACTGAAATGTCTTTATTTCTTAACAGTAATTATTCATTAACCTTTGGGTGGGAAACGACTAATTAAATATGAGCCTCTGCATTTCTATGACAGCAGCGAAGAACTGAGAATACTTCTCCTGTGTCTGGGCATAGAGATATCGCATCTAGAAATAAAATGGGATATCCCACGTGCCCTCAGTGACCTGCATAGATAATAGCGCGTCACCGGTGTTGCCTGGACGAAAGCGCCTGTAATGATCAGTTCTGCTTCCCGGATACGGACGAAAAACTCGGATGGCCCGTGTTCACGCTGTAAGATACCGTGGCAGTTTACGTCGAGGAGAGCAGACCTAAAAAGGCCGGCTGTCCGGGTCAAATTAAAAAAAAAAATAATAAAATCCCTAACTCACCCCCCCCCCAACCCCCGCCCCCACAAGGGATTAAACAAGTATACACATACGAAAACGAGAGGTGCAAATGCCAAGAGCAGAGATCCTCCTAAAACAAAAAACCTCACCCCCCCCACCCCCACAGAAGGGGCCCAATCGTACATAGTAAAAAAAAAAAAAAGGATGTTTAAACACACACATACACAGAGGTCGCCCAATCGTACAAAAAAAAAAAAAAAAGGAAGGATATTTCAGCGATCTCTGACCGACTTTGGCTGTGAATTCTTGCAGTCTGAAATGTTGGAACGTTTGACCTTGTCCATCCACTCATTTTTCATTCCCTGGTGTACATAACAATATCCCCATCCCTCTACACCATCCTAACGCCTCCCCCCGAACCCCGTGGCCTCCTTCCTCTCCCCCTAAATATCGATCCACAGGCTTCGTTACCAGGGGATATGACGTCCTAATCTTTTCAGTCGCTGACGACAAAATCGAGTTCCTTCCGGTCAGTAATCACCATGTCCAGCGCGCACTTCGCTCCCCCCCCCCCCTCTACCTTTTCCCCCTTTGTCCGTTTCCGTCGTCTTCCCAAAAATGTCGCCTGTCAATCATAATGTACATTTATATATGATCAGAAAATGTGATCACAAATCCTCTGTCCAGTCTCCAAATGGAATCTTTCCGCCACTCTCTCAGCTATTTTGCCAACTGTTCATCCGCTGCCCGCCCGTGGCTATGTCCAAAGGAGACGAATACATTTTGCATTTTTGTATTTTTGTATTTTGTTTACTTCTTTCATCCCATTTTGGGAAATTTGCCTTAGTGTCATTGCAGCCCAGTTACAACTGGGCAGACACGTCGCCGCCGCAGGAGGGAGATGGTAGAGAGAGTTTGTTTTCTTTTAATTAATTTGTCTAGGCATAGGCTTTGACACTAATGACAGGTTTGCTCTCCTCGATTCCAACTGCCAAAGTATCTTTAACGTGCACATGGGCCCTCCGAATTTATCGTCCTTATCCGAGAAGACTAAGGGCTCGATCCTACCTGCCATAGGATCAAGGACAGGAAAATATGAGGCAAAAAAACAAAATTCCCACATGCCTGCACCGACCGGGATTCGAACTGGGTACCTTCGGCATGAGAGGCGAGCACCTTGCCTCTAGACCAGCATGTCCCCTAATGTAGGCTGAGAATTTGGCATTTGAATGAGAACTTTTTCGTAAACTGGTGGACGAAATTTGGACAAACAAACCAAAAAACAAACAAACAAACAAAAAAAGTAACCTTTCATTACACAAGTATTTCATTCCTTCACCAAGATAAAGTGTTTTGTTGTTGTTGTTGTTTACTCAGGCCTAGGTTGAAATGCGATTTTGTCTGTTACCATTGTGTAGATGACCCTGTGATTTTGCTGTTGAATTGAAATAAATGGATGAATAAATAAATAAGTAAATAGATAGATAAATAAATACGTAAACTAGTAGGTAACTAACTGAATACATCAATGAGTAAGTAGATAGATTAATACATTAATTAGATAAGCCATTGTTGTTGTTTTTTTTTTATCAGCTTCCTATTACGACAATCCTGAGCAACGGATCCAATTGAAGTTTTTGTTTCCCAGAACTGTCGACTGAATTCTACGTTGTTTCTACGTTGTGGTTCTTGAACCATGATAAGGTCATCTCACAGTTTGACAGCCTCCCGTTACATAGCAACATGGTGTACATTGTTAGCGTTTTGCCTTACAGTGTGTATTACACGTACTCGGCGTTTAGACTCTGCTCTCAGCAAAGCAAAATGCCCTCTATTAAAGGAAACCTATCTACTGATTTCAACCTACGGACAAAATGATCTGACAAGTTCCTTTCTGCAAACAGACACGATATTAGGCTATATAACTAAAGGAAAAGAGGCCGGCCGAAAAACACTTGGCGCCGGGACCTGGAGGCAGACACCAAGAAGATGGGTCGCACCTGGGGACAGCTGGAACGACTGGCCCAGGACCGGGATGCCTGGAGAGCTCTTGTTGGCGGCCTATGTCCCAGGAGGGATCACAGGCGGAAGTGAAATGAAGTGACCCAAAAAATCAGCTCCGTAGGTTTCAGTGAACCTGTATAAAATTTCACATAAATCAAAAAGACAGTTTCCGAGAAAATCGACATCGATACCGCTCATCATCAAAAGGACGCACCATATTGGCTTGGAATTCTTTTTTCTGTTAGCCTACATATGTCCATAACCCAGGGCTAGTGGCCTGTGCCAATGTACAATGTGGATTTACTTTTATAGGTTGGGAAAACTGTACCTTAATACATTTCTGAGTTCATTAGAAATGTCTTTAGTGTTTAAAAAATCGCCTAACTATGGATAGATTAGATAGACAGACAGACAAAGAGACAGATAGACGATGATGGGTGGGTGGGTGGTTGGATGCATGGATGGATGGGTGGGTGGACTTTCGGACATACGGACGGACGGATAGAATGACAGACAGTGCCTCGTGGTTGATGGTCACAACTGGCATATAAATAATAGATACATAGACAGATATATAGATGGATGGATAGACAGACAGACTGACTGACTGACAGTCAAAGAGATAGATAGATAGATAGATAGATAGATATATAGATAGATAGATAGATAGATAGATAGATATAGATAGATATAGATGGATAGAGATAGATATAGATAGATAGATAGATAGATAGATAGATAGATAGATAGATAGATAGATAGATAGATAGATAGATAGATAGATAGATAGATAGATAGATAGATAGATAGATAGATAGATAGATAGATAGATAGATAGATAGATAGATAGATAGATAGATAGATAGATAGATAGATAGATAGATAGATAGATAGATAGATAGATAGATAGATATTTGTATTTGTATTTGTATTTGTATTTGTATACTTCTTTAATCCCATTTGGGAAATTTACCTTTGTGCCATTGCATCCAGTTACAACTAAAGCAGGCACGTCGTCGCCACAGTGCAGCGCCGGTCGGCGGTTGTTGTTTTTTTTGGGGGGGGATGAGGGGGGGAGGGGAGGGAATGATAGGGATGAATTTTTATTTAATTTTGCCCGGGCAGCGACCTGCCCAGCCTGCTCCTTACGATTTTCAACTGCCAAGGTGTCTTTAACGTGCGCAACGTGCACACGGGCCCTCCGAATTTTTTCATCATTATCCGAGAAGACTAGCTACTCGATCCTACCTCCCAATAGGATCAGGGACACGAAAATATGAGAAAAATCCCAAACTTCCAACATGCCTGCACAGCCCGGGTTTTGAACCCGGGACCCTTGACATGAGTGGCGAGCACCTTGCCTCTAGACCACCTTGTTCTCACACCAAAACCGGACCGAAATAGAGTTGACCCAATGGGTCACCACCCTGAGTATCTGCTTGTGAGTGGGCGACGGAAATTGTGTCAACGTCGATAATGGTAATTTTCTAATGCCCTGAGTATCTGGCAGCCAAAATGGGCTACAATCGAACGGTGCTAACACAAGCTTTAAGTTTTAAAGATAGATAGATAGATAGAGAGAAAAACAACAGCGAGGCAGACCGACAAACCACAGTTTTTGAACCAGTCTGTCCCACTTCTCCGCTTTCAAAATAACCAAAATTCGTGTCGTTCTCCAACACTCTGATTATGCTGGTTACCGGGGCAGTCCGACTAGGTAGATTTTAACATTTAGACAGACATCAAATGAAGCCTACCATACACCAATAGCCGGCAGAGAAAGTGGAAATTCCCAGACAAAACTGGCTTTACACGGGGCGTTGTCTGGCTTCTGTCGACTCTGTCTCTCTCAAGTTGTCAGTGTTGGCCAAACATCCTCAGACCTGTTTCCTTTTTTCTCTCCCCCCCCCCCCCGCCCAACCCAAATCGCTTTGCTAGAAACAAAGTGTTTGGTTGTCATGGAAATGTAAATTTCAGGACTTCAATAAAGAAGAGCTGTTGTTAAGGGACCGCGATATGTTACATTATAAGTTATAGCTGAGCAGTGAACACACTCAGAATTTTCTCTAGTTCGCTTTATTATTAAACTACAGTCTGCTCACAACAGATATTTGTTAATCATTAAGAAAATGAAGTGACTATTTGCGGCGTGTTGCCAGATTGGCTTTTTGTTTGCAATGTGAATGTTTCCCGGCCGTTTTAGGGTCAGACTTAGAATTTTTAGGTTTAGATAATTGGCCATATTTTATATTGGTAATGGCTACGGCTACGGCAGCCGGTGAACACAACTCATCATTTTTCTTTGTTCAGCTTTACTCCAGTTAGTACAGCAGCGCTTCCTTTCTTTGCTTTCTATTGGGGTATGAGCTTGATCTGCCGTAAACGTAGCCACTGCCTTTTATATTTGTTGGTGACCTGGCTGCAGCAATGTTTTCTGGACTTGACATACTATCATACTATATTACTATATTGGGGCTAAGTCAATCTATGGCAAAGAGAAAGTTATATGTAGTAAAAGCAAATTTTAAAAATCGGCTTTCAAGTTTATATCCAACAAGCTTATAAGCCGCGCCCCGCGCAGACCCCCAACTCCTGCCCTGTCCGTTACGTTTTACCTTTTCTACATAGTATTCCTGTGTTCTTTTTAGCCGTGAGCACGATGGATATTTGTGAATTTATTATTATATTAGATGTTGTATCTCTCCCGTTAGATTTTTAATGGCACTTTTATGTGATCTTAATTAAAAGAATCTGAACTCTGAAAACCAACCCAAAGTAAGATAACTATAAAAACCGTGAAAGGTGCAAAGTGGTTGTTATCGTGCCGACGCACCGTTTACCCAGACTCAAACTCAAAGACGATGCTGTATTTAACCCGCCACACCATCAGGGTATCGATATCGGGGCCTCTACTCTAGCCCTTCCTAAAACCAAAGATACCAGAAACAATAAAATGAGACAGTCAGCGCGTTTAGCGTGCACAAATTTCGTACCGCCACTTAGTGGAGAATGCGCGGAAGTCATGAACAATGCAGTATTTTACGAAGCCAAATAGGGAAACATTTGAATTTTGTTCACTGTTCAGCTTTTGCTGTAGGCCTTGATTGACGTCACTTATTTTGTAATTATAACTTCGATCGCTGTGGGAAAACTCTTACTTTTTTTGTTTGTCGCTGTAGCACTTGTAACAAATTTGCATCATAAATGTATCATTATATCAAGCATTCTTTTCATGCAATGCTCGATATGCCCTGCCCCCTCCACCCCCTCCCCCCCCCTCCCGATCAGCGCGCAAACTGCGTGCATAATATTTTTAGGGGTGCAAAGAAAGGAGTGTGTCTCTTCTTGTTGTATCTAGTACCTTTGCTAAACTAAACTAAAACAATGAAAACAAAAACAAAATAAGAGAAGAACCCAGACAAAAAGAAAACAACAGCAACAAAAAAATATTAAAAAAGTGATACCTGATCTGGACAAATTCCAGTCGCCCCAGGCAACTAATGGCACTACACAAGTAACGGGAGATCAAGTGTAGGAAATCTCGTATTGACTGGCAGATCGTGACAGGAGTTAAGTGTTTGTAAATCTGTAAGAGTGTAACCGTGAGCTTGCCCGCGCTAAATGAAAAGCCAGCTGTCCTGGTGAGTTTAATCCGCTGCTCCAAGGTCTTTAGGTGTCCACCAGATCAGATGACCGAAGGCATTTTTTTTTTTGTCTTCCTTTTCATTTCAAATTCTTTTTTGTGATTTGGCGTAACCTTTCTTTAATCATCGTTTGTTTCTAGCGCAGAGCTTTGCAACACACAACCCGTTCTCTACCAAATCATACATGACGTGGCTGAACTCACTAAATCAACTAAATGGATATTTCTGGAAGCTTTGGACGAGGGTGGGTGGGTGGGGTGGGGGGGGGGTGGGGATAAGAATAACAAGTAAGAGATGATGAAGTAGGTAAACCAAGTGAAAAAAAAACAACTAAAGAAAACTGTACGAGGAGATAGCAAAGATGGGAGGTGGGTGGGGGGGGGGGCTAGGAAGAAAGTGAATGGCGAGAGCTTGGAAGTGGGAGAGGGAGGGGATTGTTAATAACAACAAACCACATGTGAGGGGAAAAGGAATTTTATCAAAATAAGGAGTAAACAGGAATCTGTGAAGGGAGTAATATCCATCCATCCATCCATTCATCCATCCATTCATCCATCCATTTATCTTTACTAAGGAGGGGCTGTGCACATAAACAATTTAAGAAAAAGAAAGACTGCGAAAAAAGAATGAAAAATGAAAGAAATGAAAAAAATGAAGATGAAAAGACCGACGAAATAAGTAATCACGGAAGATATTAGAAAGAGTGGACGAAATAAAGAAACGAAGAAGAAGAAAAGCAGCAAGGGAAAAAAAAGGAGAAGGATAAAAGAAAAGAAAAGAAAAAACAAAATGAAAAGAAGAAAGAAGGAAAGATTAATACTGAAGAAACAAATGGCAGCGGGAAATTTGTTCAGCCCGCTCATCTTGCACAGATTAGATTATAAGCGAAAGCTCAACTTAACGCAGGGGCTATCCCAGAATTATTGTACAGTTCCCAAGACAGAGAGAGAGAGAGAGAGAGAGAGAGAGAGAGAGAGAGAGAGAGAGAGAGAGAGAGAGAGAGAGAGAGAGAGAGAGAGAGAGAGAGGCGAGCGAGGGAGAGACAGAGAGACAGAGAGAGAGACAGACAGACAGGCAGACAGACAGACAGAGACCGAGAGTGACAGATAGACGGAAAGAGACAGACAGAGAGAGAGAGAGACAGGCAGACCGAGAGACAGACAAAGAGAAAGACGAGCATTGGCCTAAAAGAGAGTGATTAAGGATTAGAGGGGAAAGGAGAGAGAAAAGAGAGAGGCGGGGAGGGGGGAGGGAGAAGAAGAGACTGACAGAAAGAAAAACGAGCATAGACCTAAAAGAGAGTGATTATGGAATAGAGAGGAAAGGAGAGGGAAGGAGAGAGAAAGAGAGAGAAAGAGAGAGAGAAAGAGAGGGAGGGAGACAGAGAGAGAGAGAGAGAGAGCGAAAGAGAAACCAAAAGAGGGGAAAAACGAGAGAAAAATCGTGAGGAGGAGACGAGAGGGAGGTGGGAAATTGTTGCACTGAACCAAACATCAACGAACTACATCAATTACTTGAATGTCTTTAAGGCTTAACGTTATTGTTGTGTCTACTAATTATTTTCTTTCCCTCTTTGATCGATGAGTCAATCAGTCGAAATAATTATGACCGAGACAAGAAAGATGACGACGCGGTACTTTCCCTGCATAGTCACCAAGATTACCACAGTGCTGATGTTTCAGTTCTACAAGTGTTTATTGTGACGTGTAGTCACGTTGGTCTAAAAGGAAGGTGCTGGGATCGCCTATGTGCCGAAGGTATCGGGTTCGATTCCTGGTCGGCACAGGCATATAATTGGAAATTTGGTGGAGGTGGTGGTGGGGGTTCCTGTCCCTGATCCTATGGACGGTAGGATCGAGCACCTAATCTTCTGGGGTAAGGACGAAAAACTCAAATGGCCGGCGAGCTCGTTGCTCACGTTAAAGATACCTCAGCAGTTGGGAATCGAGACGAGCCGGGCTAACGAGGCCTCTGCCCGTGCAAAATGAAAAAAAGCAGCAACAAACCCGTCCCTAACCCCCATTCCCCCAAAATGAGATCAAACAAGTATACAAAATATAAATGCAAAAACAACAAAAACAAAAAGAAGAAAGATAAAACACCAAGAAAAAAGGGAGATAAAAACGCAAAGGGCAGAGAACCCCCCGAAATGAAAGAACTCAAACAAACACATTTTACTTATTTTTCAGCGTCGTACACACACTTTTTAATTATTTTTTTCTATAACTCTGTTCCAAATCGTGCCCTGTCCCTGAAGCTGAAACTTTTCACAATTTGTCCTTTCCTAACAAAACACCGTGGTCTACAGGTGCTCGCCTCTCATGCCTAAGGTACCGGGTTCAAATCCCGGTCGGTGCTGGTATGTTGGAGTTTGGGGATTTTTCTCATTGTTTTACTATCCCTGATCTTATGGGAGGTAGGATCAAGTGCCTAGTCTTCTCGGATAAGGACGAAAAATTGGGAAGGCCCGTGTGCACGTTGCGCACGTTAAAGATACCTTGGCAGTTGGAAATCGAAAAGACCAGGCCGAACAGGCCGCTGCCCGGGCTAAATTAAATAAAAGTCATCCTACCACTACCTCCCCCCCCCCCCTCATCTCCCACACTGCCCCCTCCCCCCCCCCCACCAAAAAAACCCCCAAAAACTCCGCCGACCGGCGCTGCACTGTGGCGACGATATGCCTGCTCCAGTTGTAACTTGGTGCAATGACACAAAACAAATTTCCCAAATGGGATTAAAGTAGTGTACAAATACAAATAGAAAATACAAATTTTGTTTCTCTTTATACCATAGAATCTGTGTTCCTACGACATTTTGATTTATATTTCGTCTTTCACCTGAAGCTCCCAAGCCATAATTTATGTTACAGTTTACTAAGAGTTCCGTTTCTTCTTCTGAATTAAGAGAGTATCATAGTAAGCTCATAACGACAGAGTCAGCTGCTGGCAGACAAGTAGTGAACACCATAATTTCGTATATTTTCTTAGTAAATCTGGGAAGACCCCACCATACTAAGCCCGGCCAGACACAGTCAGCTTCTGCCATTATTTCTTTGATGTACATTTTGCTGACAGCGTCTGACTGTGTCTGACCGGGTTAGTATGATACCTCCCTGCGTATGATACCTCCCTAAATATGATACCTCGCTACATATGATACCGAACTAGGTCTGATCTGGAATTCCTTGCTCCCGCCTTTGAGAGAGAATGAAGATTTTATGACTTTTAACCATTAGTTGAAGAGACATCTTTTTGCACTGTGAATGTCCATTTAGTTGTTGTTTTTTTCTGAGTATACCTGTGCATTGTGTGTGTGATTATATGATATAAATGTTGTAAAGCGCTTGGCGCCTGTTTGTTAACGGGATGGAGCGCTATATAAATGCTGTGTATTATTATTATTATTATTATTATAGATATGATACCTAGCTAAGTATGATACCTCCCTTACAGCTAACTGTGCGAGCTTTGCGAATGTCCAAGAAACAAATCTTTGCAAGTGCGCCTGCTCAGCCACCGTGCATGACAATTATTGGGTGACGTAAGTGAAATACCCATTGTCATCGTTAGCTACCCTTCAGATTTCTACAGCAGAATCTTTGTAGTTAGGCGAACGAGTTTCCTCAGAAATATTTAACAAAGATCAGTGACCACTCTAGCTAACTGCGATGCCGAAAACTGCGCTGACCGTTTTCGGGGATGGTCATTAGTGTCCATTCTGACTAACGGTCAATAGTCTAGTCTGATGAATGGGTAGGTCTACGGATCCAAGTATTGGCAGGCACGACCAATTATGGAGGTGATGAGGAAGACCATTTGTTTCTGTAAGAACATGGTGTGGAGAAACTGGAGAGCAGCCGAAGAGAGGGAGAGAGGAAGAGAAGGGGGAAAGAGAGAGATAGGGAGCAGAAGGAGAGACAGGGAGGAAGAGATGGGGAAGAGAGACGGAGGAAAGAAGAAGAGAGCGACGGGGCGAGAGAGAGAGAGAGGGGGGGAGAGACAAAGAGGGGAGAAAGAGGAGAAAGAGAGAGAGGGAGGAAATGGGAGAGGGAGAAAGAAGGGGGAATGGGGAGAAGAGAGAAAGGGAGTGAGGGAGCTGGGTGAAGAGAAGGAGAGAGAGAGACATACACACACACACACACACACAATCGAGAGAAAGACAGAGAGAAAGACAGAGAGATACACAGAGAGAGAGAGAGAGAGAGAGAGAGAGAGAGAGAGAGAGAGAGACAGAGAGAGAGAGACAGAGAGAGAGGCAGAGAGAGAACAAAATAAAATAAATGGATACATCTACAAAGAGTAAAACCGACCGCAGATGAAACCTTCCATTTCACGGTAGAGTTCTGATGAAAGCCACAGAATTGTAACGGCACGGACAAAGTGGGCTACAAAGGCAAATCTTTAGCTCCCATTTCAAGCAATTTTTGAGCTGCAAACAGAATTGTGGGCTTTTGAAAGAGGAGATATTTTGAGGTGGACAGTCGTAAAAACAGGGGAAAAAGAAGAAGAAAAAAGAAAAAAGACGTAAATCACATTGTGCATTTTTTTGCAGCCAGGTCGGGTTTGATCATAGACAGGAAATGAAATGATTAATAATTTTTTTTTTTTTAGGTTTTTCGTTTTTATATGAGTGTGTATTATGTAATATATTAAAAAAACTTTTTTTTTCTTTAGGCTTTCTGACTTCTATTATAATCTCTTGTTCATCGATATGGACGTGATGTGTATGTGATTCTGTGAATTTGTCTATGTATTTGTAAGAAAGGTCACATAGGCAATAATTATATTAAACTGGATATCTGAGGCGGAATAAAATGATAATAGTTATAAAATCAGGCGATGAACCAAATTTCAAATAAAAACATGGATAGATAAACGATAAAAAAAATGTTGATACATTTAATGGAAGGACTGACAGAGATTTTAGATATTGCCTTTAATAAGATGGAAAGTTGGATGGAGGGCTAGGGATGAAGAGGATTCATCGAGAAAGGAAATTAAAATGGAAATGAATGAAGACCGAAAGAGAAAAAGGAAATATAATCTCAAAGGGGCAGACTGAAAGTGTAGACAGGAAAAAAGGAAGCAAGGAAGTAGCGCTATTAATGTGGAAAATAAGTCTGGTGGCGCATTGAGATAGATAGACAGACAAACAGACAGACAGACAGGCAGGCAGACAGGCAGGCAGGCAGGCAGACAGACAGACAGACAGACAGACAGGCAGGCACAGACAGACAGACAGGCAGACAGGCAGGCAGACAGATAGACAGACCGACAGACCGGCAGGCAGGCAGGCAAGCAGGCAGGCAGAGAGATAGAACGGTAGATAGATAGAAATATTGACAGCTAGATAGACAGATAGATATTAATCTGAAAAATAAGACTGGTGGCGCACTGAGATAGATAGATAGATAGATAGATAGATAGATAGATAGATAGATAGATAGATAGATAGATAGATAGATAGATAGATAGATAGATAGATAGATAGATAGATAGATAGATAGATAGATAGATAGACAGATAGATAGACAGACAGATAATAACCGGCACTGCTATAAAGCCCACGAATGACAATTAATTTTCGTCCACTAATTCAGCTTATAACAAGCATCCCTCCCCAACTGCTTCACCATGTCCATTTGAATATGAATGGGCAGACATTGAATGCTTAATTAGTGACTTCATTCACACTGGACATAAAATTGCATGTATGTCTGGGAGAAGGAAATCAAAAGGATAAAACCCTGTGAGATCCCTTAATCTTCTTTGCGTGACTGAACTTTGTCTATCAATTGCATGAATATTTCATGCTCTATGCCATGGGAAACCCTTACAACAATTCGATCATAGTGTCACAAATCCCAGACTGGGAGATGTAATAGTTTATGACAGGACAACAATCACGAACAAACAAGTTTAACACTTAACAACACAACCCATCAGACTCACACATTTATTAAACATAATTATACATATAATAGCGCGATTACATACATTATATTATTGGAATGACTTGCCGTACAACGGCCTTATTCTCACACACACTCTCCCTCGGATCCACAATCCGGTAGTTACTCCTAAAGGCACTTCGGCCTCAGCCTCTCCCCTCAGGGTCTTAATAGTACATTAATGATTCACCGGCACCGCAGTCTCTCAATATCACCTTCCTATTATCATACCCCTTATCACTCCCCTAGCACCTCAGCAGGGCAATAACACATTATTATTTCCATAGCCATCAACATGGCAACAACATAGTATCAGTTCACTAGCCTATCAACATGGCAACAATATAGTATCTCATTCACTCTCATATCTACGTCCCTGTCCGTGGCCTGACTGCCACGACTTTATGTGCCTCTACTGTCCTGCCCCGACAGTCTCACTTCTGGCCTATGTCTGGCCTCCGGCCCTATGCTGGCCTATCACTTGTGCTCCTCGAGGTGGCTCTTCGGCCCGTCCCCGACACCTACAAGAATAACATTACATTGGTATAATACCCTACCATCTCTATTCACTCCACCTCTCCTTACAACCCATGAAACGTACACACACTAGTTCACCTTTCACTCACCACACATCTTACGGTAACACACTTCCATCGGAGTACACACTACTCACTCGCGCTACAAATCCATGAACTCACTTTCATCTATCGCTCGTGGCGCACATTGCTATATCCAATATCAAGGACTTCCACATTCCTCACATATACTTATTCACATCATGGTAATAGACGAATATAATATAATACATCAATCATAATAATCAATCCACATTCTACGTACCAGTCATAACTGGAAAGACTTTCTCCTAGTCTTCTCGACTGCTTCCCTTTATGTCCGCCCGATGGGCTTTTATTCACAGGTCCGCTCCCTAGGACCTTCTAACTTGCAGTGATAGTTATACAGCGCTTTCGCCTCCTTCAGACCCCCTCCCACTACTCACAACAGCACGCTTAACTTGCTGTCTACTGTGAGTCCTTACTCTACACCCGCTCTGTAGCAATCCCCTTAATTGCACTCACTCCACTCGTGACATCATCCCCCACCCCAAAAAAATTAATGCAATTAATTTCAATTCGCATCAAGATGACTGTCAACGAGTGAGCGTGAGCAATACCTACACTAGAAGAATGACCTAGCAGTTCCCCTAGTATATAAAAATACCGAAATCAGGGGAAAATATGGGAATCAATATGGTCTGCAATATGCATATATGTGTCACATCATGAATAGCTAACTAATCACAATACTTAATACAGAATCAAAACCCATTCAACCTATCAACCATTCTTCATATCATATTTATAATGTCAATATTTTAAAGTCGACTTATTCACACAGATCCTGTCAATGTTCCTGTCCTCCGATGTATAAGCTCCTGAAATCTTCCCCTAGGCTCGACTAAGGTAGTCGGCGATATGATTGCTGGTTCCTGGAATTGGTTGAATAACGAAGGTATACGGCTGCAAAGCCAATGCCCATCTAGACAAGCGTGGGCTGGACGAACGATTCTTCGACAAAAATGTCAGTGGCTTGTGGTCTGTCTGGATACAAAATTCTCGTCCCATGAGATAACGTCCTAGTTTCTGGACGGACCAGACAATGGCAAGACACTCACGCTCTATCACAGAATACTTTCTTTCTCTCTGCAATAACTTCCTACTGACATAACATACAGGATGGAGACATTCGTTCTTCTCCTGTAGAAGACAAGCGCCGACACCAGAGTCCGACGCATCCGTTCTGAGGATAAAATTTGATCGAAGATCGGGTAATATCAGAATGGGTGACGATGATAATGCTGTCACCAAATTATCAAATGATGTCTGACATTCAGACGTCCACTGGACCTTATCGGGTTGTCCCTTCTTAGTAAGGTCAGTAAGAGAAGATGACAAGGAGGAAAAATTTGGAATGAACTTTCTGTAATAATTTAAAATTCCCACTAAGCTTCTGACTTGTTTCTTTGTTTTAGGGATTTGCAACCCTACTAATTTGTCAATTTTTGTTTCTTCAGGTCTCTGAACACCTCTACCCACAATATGTCCTAAGAATACTATCTCTGGGCATGCCAAATCCATCTTTGCGGGTTTAGCAGTTAACCCAAAATGACGTAATCGTTGAAAAATTACTGTTAGTGTCTGAATATGATCAGACCATGTCGACGTATGGCATGCTATATCGTCAAAGAATGACACGACATTAGGTATGTCCTTCAACACTAATCTCATTAATCGTGCAAACGTCGCTGGCGCGTTTACCAACCCAAATGGCATGACCTTAAATTGGAATAATCCAATGGGCGTTTGGAACGCCGTGTATTGTTTAGACTCCTCAGTAAGCGGGATTTCCCAATAACCTTCCGTTAAATCTATCTTGGAAAACCACGTGGACCCGGCCAATGAAGCTATTAATTCCTCCTGGAACGGAATAGGCTCCCTATCGCCTACCGTAATAGTGTTCAATCTTCGAAAATCAATACAGAACCGCACCGATCCATCAAGTTTTTTCACGAGGACGATGGGTGATGAATACGGCGATGTTGATGGTTCTATCACATCTAACTTCAACATTGACTCAACTTCCTTTATGACTCTATCTCTCGAAGAAAAAGGCAACGGATACGGTTTAAGAAATACTGGCTTATCCGAAGTCAACTTTATTTGGTGCTGGATCACCGTAGTGCGACCCGGCAAATCCGTAACAACGTCCGGGAATGACGCTAACAGGGTCTCAAGTTCCCTACTCCTTGAACTCGTAAGGTCAGGGTTAATTTTTACGTCCCTGTAACCTTGTGTCGCAGTTAACTCCGGCAATTGAATTTGTAACTCTTCCTGCGCCTCGGTGTCGCTTACGTCACAGTCCAACTGGTCTACGACCCCCGTACAAGCAATAGAGAAGACAGTCTCCTCTGGTCTTGTCTGTGCACACAGATACTGTGGTCTCTCATAAAATCTCTGTAGCATATTAACATGGAAAACCTTACTCGTTCCATCAATGTGGATAGCGTAATCTACCTTTGAAACAACTCGCTCAATAACATAAGGGCCTTTCCATGTCATCAATAACTTATTATGGTCCGTAGGTAACAACAACAGAACCTTGTCTCCTGGCTTAAAAATTCTCAGTTTGGAACCTCTATCTTTATAGTCTTTTGCTCTTTTCGAAGCGATACCCGAAGCTTCTTCTGCTATAGTGCGCGCTGAAGATAGTCTTTCTCTTAAATCAACAAGGTACTGAAACACCGAAATCTGCTCATCGTCTCCCGATGATGGCGACGTCATCATGTCCCGAAGAACATCAGTTGGGCCCCTAGGACTACGACCGTACATCATTTCGAACGGCGAGAATCCCGTTGACTCCTGCCGTACCTCTCTGTACGCGAATAGCACTGCAGGGATATATCTATCCCAATCTTTAGGGCGATCAGCAGCTACCTTACGCAGCATCGACTTTAACGTCGAGTTCAATCTCTCGCACATGCCATTAGCCTGCGGATGATAAGGGGTGGTAGTGATGGGTTGTATACTGAATAAGCGGAACAATTCCTTCATCATCTGCGACGTAAATTGCGCGCCCCTATCAGACAGAATTTGCTCTGGTATTCCTACCCTAGCGAAAATTGCAAACAACGCCTCCGCGACTGCCTCAGACGTTATGGTCCGCAGAGGAACCGCCTCTGGCCATCTCGTAGCATTACATATGACCGTTAAGAAAAATCGATTCCCCCTATCGGTCGCTGGGTGAATGGGGCCAACAAGGTCTATCGAGACCTTTTTAAACGGTTCCGAGACCGTGGGGATCTTCTGAAGAGGAGCCTGGGGTGTACGACCCTTATGCGTCGTCTTTTGGCACGCACTGCACGTCTTACAATAGACCTGCACATCTCTGTGGATCGATGGCCAGTAAAAATTTTTAAGAACCCTTTCTTTGGTTCTAGCTATCCCCATATGACCCGCTAATGGGACATCATGGGCCAAGTGCAATACTGTTGCGATCAGCAACGCTGGCACAACGACCTGCTTTAAAATGGAGGACACCGTTACATACTTACGGAACAGAATGCCCGCCTGAACAATAAAGGAGGACGACCCGTTCTTATATCTCCTCGTTTTCTCGGTTCGCGCTTCCCCAAAACATGGGTTTAATGATGGGTCCTCCCTTTGTAATCTCGCCAAGCGCTCTGGCGTGATATCTAGGTTGACCGCTGGCGTCGCCAAAGGTCTAATCTTATCTTTATCCGCTACCCGTCGACGTGTTTCGACCGCGGCGCAAAAGTCAATACCTTTTGATTGCGACCATGCTTGCACGTTCTCATCGGAAGGGGAAACTACCCGTGATACATTCCCAATGATGAGCTGGGCGCCTGGAAAGCAACCAACGACTGCTTCGACTTCCCCGCTAAGGAAAGGTGTATCTATCACTATTCTTGCCATGGGTAATTTCTCAATGGCCCCCGAAAATTGGATGCACGGGACAGTCTCACCTGTAAGCTGTGAATCCCGAATGCAGTCCCTATGCACTCCCACAACGGTAGATCCTGTATCTCGTAAAACCGAGACCGGTTCGTCCCCAACAAACCCCGGATAAACCCTAAGACCACCTCCTGTATGACATGAATTTATGACGGGGATCTTTCTCCCACAAGGTAAAACACCGGAAGATAATAACTTCTCACAACTGGGACACTTAGAATACTGTCCGCCTCCGTTGTCCGATGTAACACACGCAGCCGCATGATGAAATTTATTTGGGGAACATGGACTGGAGCTACTGTCCACGTTCGCCGCTATCCTACCTGCAGGGCAGTTCACGCTGATGTGATCCGCTCTACCGCAGTTCCAACACTTCGCGGCCCTACACTCGCGTGAAAAGTGACCCACGCGTCCGCAAGTCCAACACTCCGCTCCCTGTGCTGCTCTAGGCCTGGGTCCCCGTGACCCCTCGCGACCGGAACTAGAGTCCCTATGCCGTCGGTCATCGGCAAAGGTCACAACTCGCCCCCGGCCATTACCGCGACCTAGCCCTCCTGCTCGGTCAAACTTACCGGATCCATATGCCGGTGATTGGTGATAGCCCCTATGCTGCCCCTGGGCTTGCCCACTATAGGCACCACGCTGACGCGACCTGTCCCTGAGTCCTGCCGGCGACCCCTCGACAACGGCGACGTACCCAGCATCTTGGACGTACGCCCTGGCGACTGGTTTGGACGGATGTGCCGTACGGTATGCTTCCGCCAACTTAGACGCCTCCTGCACCGTCGCGGGTTCGTTCTCTTTCAGGAAAGCCACCAGATCTTTGTGGCACGACGCGTACAGCTGGTCACGGATCATTAAGTCTTTCAGTTTAGTAAAATCCGCGCCCACATGCGCCAAGTCTACCCAGTTCGCGAAATACTCAGTTAGTCTCGCGACGAAGGCAGCAAAGTCCTCCCTGGTATCTGCACGTGCCCGCCTAAACTGCTCCCGGAAGTATTCCTCGGTACGCGCAAATCGGCGAAGCAGCAAAGCCTTCAGCTTATCGTAATCTTGCACGTCTTCGCGCTGTAGCTCTTTAAAGTAGGTTAACGCTCGCCCCTGCAATAGAGACGCCAGGTACGTGGCCCATAATTCCTTATTTTCCCCCCATTGCAATTGTGCGTTCAGTTCGAACCTGTAAAGGAAGGCGTCTATGTCGTCCTTCCGGTCGTCGAACGTAGGGAGCTTAATCCTAACACCACCTTTATTGTGTACCTGCCGCTCAACTGCTTCTGTTGGCGCATTCTTTTGGCTTTCCAACTCCGCGATTCTCATTCGCGTCTCTCTCTCCTGTTGGTTATCCCTAGCTTCTATCTCCCTTAACTTTATCTCCTGCTCCCTTTCCCTAGCCTGTCTCTCCTGTTGCTGAGCTTCTAACTCCTTTAACTTAAACTCCCTCTCCTGCTCCTGAGCCTTAGCCTCTCTTTCCTGTTGCTGAGCCTTTAACTTAAACTCTCTTTCCTCTTCCTTATCCTTAGCCTCTCTCTCCTGCTCCTGAGCCTTAGCCTCTTTTTCTCGCTCTCTATCCTTAGCACGCTCATCGCGCAAATCTGCCTGCTGTTCTTTAATCCAGCCGCGTAGCTCTTCTCCCTCCAGGCCAAGTTCCTTACCCAACTTCATTAGTTGTTGGAGTTCCGCCATTTCACCGATTTATGGTTATGGTATCTATTATAAGACGACCAACCTGTCGGTATGATCACTAACGATACGACCAGAGACCTGAGATCACACCAGATATAACAATACCCAGTTCAGAATACAATTCAGAAATTTACCTTTACAGCAAAACTAATTCTATATCTATAAAATGTATGCACTATTAATTATAAAAGAAAATAAAAACGACAAGAATGAAGAATTTCAGTAGGAAGACCACAAGGACGTCGAGGAACAACGAACTAGACTAGGACAAAGCTTCTACAAAAAAAAAACTATAATGGAAAAAAAAATGCAACCTAACTACGCCGATTACACAACAAGGTACGAACAAGAACAGAGTCTGAGAAGAAAGAACGTATCTACAGAAAGGTAAGAGAGGGACAAGAGAGACGTCTTCCTAAAACAACGAGGAAGATGGAACGGCACAATCTAAACAAAAATACAGGTCCCTATAGAACTGTTCACTGTGATGAACGAAGTTCTTAGATTAGCCCACCTCCCGAAGAGGACAAACTACGCTCACCACAGCAAAACCCGCGCCACCGCCCGTACAATCAATTACGACAAAAACAGAAAAACAGCGGAAAAAGACAGAAGAAAAGACAGCCCTTAATCCAGGGTACAAAATTTTTGACTTTTACTTAACTTCGACCCTAGATTTCAATTTCTCCCCTTCCTCGGAGCTCTGGCTGCTTGACCTCTACAGGCTGGCACACACACTCTGCAGAAATTTAAGTACACATTAATACATACTCATCAAAATACATGCATCAATACATATTATTATTCATAAACATACATAAATCATACCATCATGAAATTTCCATTCATCCCACGAACAAAGACAACAGCACGAATTCCTAGCACAACAGAAAAACAACTAGATATAACGACTACACAATGTCAAAATGACCACAGGTAAACAGGACGAGCCCCCAGTGTCACAACGGACGAGCCCCCAGTGTCACAAATCCCAGACTGGGAGATGTAATAGTTTATGACAGGACAACAATCACGAACAAACAAGTTTAACACTTAACAACACAACCCATCAGACTCACACATTTATTAAACATAATTATACATATAATAGCGCGATTACATACATTATATTATTGGAATGACTTGCCGTACAACGGCCTTATTCTCACACACACTCTCCCTCGGATCCACAATCCGGTAGTTACTCCTAAAGGCACTTCGGCCTCAGCCTCTCCCCTCAGGGTCTTAATAGTACATTAATGATTCACCGGCACCGCAGTCTCTCAATATCACCTTCCTATTATCATACCCCTTATCACTCCCCTAGCACCTCAGCAGGGCAATAACACATTATTATTTCCATAGCCATCAACATGGCAACAACATAGTATCAGTTCACTAGCCTATCAACATGGCAACAATATAGTATCTCATTCACTCTCATATCTACGTCCCTGTCCGTGGCCTGACTGCCACGACTTTATGTGCCTCTACTGTCCTGCCCCGACAGTCTCACTTCTGGCCTATGTCTGGCCTCCGGCCCTATGCTGGCCTATCACTTGTGCTCCTCGAGGTGGCTCTTCGGCCCGTCCCCGACACCTACAAGAATAACATTACATTGGTATAATACCCTACCATCTCTATTCACTCCACCTCTCCTTACAACCCATGAAACGTACACACACTAGTTCACCTTTCACTCACCACACATCTTACGGTAACACACTTCCATCGGAGTACACACTACTCACTCGCGCTACAAATCCATGAACTCACTTTCATCTATCGCTCGTGGCGCACATTGCTATATCCAATATCAAGGACTTCCACATTCCTCACATATACTTATTCACATCATGGTAATAGACGAATATAATATAATACATCAATCATAATAATCAATCCACATTCTACGTACCAGTCATAACTGGAAAGACTTTCTCCTAGTCTTCTCGACTGCTTCCCTTTATGTCCGCCCGATGGGCTTTTATTCACAGGTCCGCTCCCTAGGACCTTCTAACTTGCAGTGATAGTTATACAGCGCTTTCGCCTCCTTCAGACCCCCTCCCACTACTCACAACAGCACGCTTAACTTGCTGTCTACTGTGAGTCCTTACTCTACACCCGCTCTGTAGCAATCCCCTTAATTGCACTCACTCCACTCGTGACACATAGATTTCACGGTCTTAATTAATGGGAACCTCGTTAATTAAACCTGCGGTTTCAAATAACCAGATTTCAAGGGACCGGCATAATTTCTGAGTTCTTGAGTAAAAATGGGTCAACCAGTTGACCTGTCCATCCTATCCATTCATCCATCCATCCATCCATCCATCCATCCATCCATCCATCCATCCATCCATCCATCCATCCATCCATCCATCCATCCATCCATCCATCCATCCATCCATCCATCCATCCATCCATCCATCCATCCATCCATCCATCCATCCACCCACCCACCCATCCATTCATCCATCCATCCATTCACCCACCCACCCACCCACCCATCCATCCATCCATCCACCCACCCACCCATCCATCCATCCATCCATCCATCCACCCACCCACCCATCCATCCATCCATCCATCCATTCACCCACCCACCCACCCACCCATCCCTCAGTTACAGATATGAAACAAATAAAATGTTTAAATGTGAGTTTCTGTGGGTGTATATTCGTACCTAAGTGCTTTTGAATTTTGTCATCGTACCAGATGAAATTCAAAAGAAAGCAACTATGTTAAATATGACATATCTCCCATCAATCTTATGATCTTTTCTGCGGCCTAATACGCAGCATTTAGATTATTGCAATTTGAAAAATGGGCACGGCTATTTTTGGTAAAAAATTGAAGCAATGGGCGCTCGTCATAATCCGATGAAGACAACAATATTGCAGAAATGCTGGGCTTTCGAGTAAAACCTAGGACGGCTTTCAAAGCCATGCCTAGAGTGCATTAGCTATCATTTCTTTCCCAGGCATCTTTTAGCGAGAGTTCCTCAGCCCGTCACAGATAAAAGCCATCTCTACTTTCTCTCTTGTTCTGCGTGGTCTTCACGTTCCTCCCTCGTGTCGGTTTCTTTCAACGTTTAGTGCTAGATCATCTCTCGTTCTGTCTCTCTCCCCTGTCTTTCTCTCATCTCTTAATCCCACATATCTTTCTTTTCAGCTCTTTAATGCTTCGTTTCTTTTCTTCTCAGTTCATTCCCTTTCTGAATGGGTGACGTAAGTGAAATACTCATTGCCGTCGTTAGCTACCCTTCAGATTTCTACAGCAGAATCGTTGTAGTTAGGCGAACGAGTTTCCTCAGATATATTTAACAAATTTCCTTAAAGGAAATTGAAGAAGAAGAAGAAGAAGACTAATAACAACAACACAACAACAAACAACAACAACTTTAGCTTGCCTCTTTCACTACTTTTCCTTATTTCCTCTGTTACATCTTTTTTTGACGTCGACAAAGCAATTTGATCACAATGTCGCCGATTCACATTTTGCTTTCAGTACTGTTTATGTAATTGGTCTTGTCAGAGGACATGTATGTCTGTCTGCCCGTCTGCCTGTCCGTCCATCCGTCCGACCGTTCGTCCGTCTGTCTGTCTGTCTGTCTGTCTTTAATGGAATGGCACCATAATAATTATGATTCCATAACAATCTATAACCAGATCTCACATAAGCACATGGTGCACTGTGTAATACTAACCTATGGCAGACTCCCACAGACCCACCGAGGGAATGGACCATGCAGTGGGCTATTCACTTGGGAAGATGTATAGCTTTCTTTAACCATGATTTACGAGTATTTCCTGCACTGCATATAAGTGCATATTCATTCCCACAGACTCTGGCTGTTGTGTAAAGACAGAGATAGATACAATGGGGGTGCAGGCGATTACTAGATGTCCAAATCCAGACAGGATCTAATTCTAGAATGTTCTGTGGCATGGAAAAGACAGATTTAGAGATGCCATGCTAATTTCTGCTGTGCACGTACAGCATTGGCTGCCTGTTGAACGACACCGACACATTCCCAGTCAGTGCACACGGGTAAATTTATTTCTCTGAAATAACCGATCTATTGACACAAAACATTGCAAGGTTAAAGATATAAGAAGTCTGGACGGGGAAAGGGGAGGGGGGGGGGGCTAGGGGGAGGGGATGATTATTATTAGCGCAGAAATTATTCCTGTAAACGAGATCTGTACAGGATTCAGGGAACTGCCCTGCAGGGGAACAACGCATTGTGTTAGGGAAGAAGAATTCATCGCTTTTTCTGATCTATCAGCCACTGTATATTATAGACAAGGAAGCTAGTTTTCCTATGTACAGCATGTGAAGGGAAACAGATCAAGTACATCAGTGTGTGTGTGAGTGTGTGTGTGGGTGTGTGCTTGTGCAGAAATATGGAAGCAGAGAATGGGTGAGGGGTAACAAAGCTTGGTTACCAGTCAGCCAGCCAGCCAGCCAGCCAGCCAGACAGACGGACAGACAAACGGACAGACAGATAGTCAGATAGGTTGGTAGGTAGATCTGGATAGACATACATACAGACAAACAGACAGACAGAGAGAGAGACAGACAGATAGGCAGTCAAGCGGAAGGATGTACGGACAAATAGACGGACGGACGGACGGACGGGCGGGCGGACAGATAGATAGATAAATAGATAGATAGATAGATAGATAGATAGATAGATAGAGAGAGAGAGAGAGAGAGAGAGAGAGAGAGAGAGAGAGAGAGAGAGATAGAAAGATAGATAGATAGATAGATAGATAGATAGATAGATAGATAGATAGATAGATAGATAGATAGATAGATAGATAGATAGATAGATAGATAAAATCTATTCCTTCTCGATTGTACCGCATGAAAAGAAAATATTCATTCGACCACCCGGTTTTCCTTCAATTAGAGCGATTTGATTGAGTTTGTATTTGAAAAGTTCCGGGCTGGGATAGGAAATTTGGTACGGTCTGGTTAGTTTATTGTGTTCATGACGTGTTGTCCAACAGAGGGAGGGATCCAGGATTGACTGTTACCATGGTGATCTCTTCAACCAATACTACTGTACATTTCCATCAGTTTTCATTGGTATTGGGGACATTTTGAAGGGGGGTCGGGGGTTGGGAAAAAAGGGGATCAGGCAGGCAGGCAGACAGACAGACAGACAGACAGACTGACTGACTGACTGACTTTCTCTCTTTCTGTCTGTATCCTCTCTTTGTCTCTCTTTCACTCCGTCACTCTCTCTCCTCCTTTTATCTCACCATCTCTGCCCCCTGCCTAATGTTTTTCTCACTCACCCTGTCAGTCTGTCTTCCCCCTCCCCCCCCCCCACTTCTCTCTCTCTCTCTCTCTCTCACTCTTTCTCTCTCCCCATCATGTCTACAGTAATGGTCTATTATCCCCTTAATTTTATTTTTCTGACTGTTCTGGTTAAAAAACCCACTCAGAACGCAATACATTTGATCCTATAAATACCCTTAGGCCGATAGAGAACAACCCATCTAATGCTATGAATATTGACCAATACAAAGCCATGTTGCATTAGGCTGAACCAAATTCATTCTCTCCTAAATGTAACTTCAGAGTAGAGATCGATATTTTAGCGCCGCCGATTTTATTGTTTGAGTAATTGTGGCATGTCGCTGGCACGATTATGAAATCGCACAAGTGTATTCGCACATCTGCAGAGACTTCTCTTTTTCTGCTAAAACTATTTATGAACTTCTTCAAGGAATTGTATTTTTTTTTTACCTTTGATGAAGCGCGGAGTGAAAAATTCCAAATCGACAGTGCTGTCTGATAAGGGCATATGCCAGACTAATTCAAAAAGGCAACTGACGATTCATTGCATTCCTTAGCATGAAGGCTATCGGATATTATAGAAAGAGAAATGCGCCATTGGGAAAATGTAATAATCTAATAGAATCATAATGTCATAAGTCACCAAATGACAAGAAATGAAACAGGTTTTATTTCTCGTAATATATCAAAAGTGTAAAAATATGACTTATGCCATTTCGTCCCCTTCAAATGACAAGCTTCTATCTCCACTTTTTGGCTGAATTGAGTTACGCTCTACACACTACTTCTATAGGCCATATTCATTATGTGTCAAAGTATCAAGAGGATTCGGTGTGTAATTTGTGAGTATTACTTAAGAGAAGAAAAGCCGTATCATCAAAAGCTATGACCACATAAATCATCAATTTCTTAGAAGTTGATAGAAGGGAGTTCGATTCTTGTCATTCTGAGGGGACGATTAGGAGGCATGAAATATTGTTACACATTACAAAAATATATTTAAAATAGCGAATAAACTTCAAGTAAAATAAATCTTTTTTTTCCTCTCCTGTAAAATCCGGTCCATTACGCATGCATAGTTTCATGAAAGCGCTGGAAACGCCCAGAAACACCCTTTTCTCAGTATTAAATGTGCTTTTCATTCGATGATAATACCGTTACCGTTCCCTAAATTATTATAAAGTCATATATATATACAAAGCCCCACCAATGAGCTTGGTTACAGACCCTTTTAATTTACCGTCCTCCATATCACGTGGTTTGCAAACAAAATGGCGGCGTGCCCCACTTGTAGGGCGGAAGCGGTGGACAACGGTCGAACGATGCCATCCTCTTGTTGGGCACCCAACTGTACAAACCCGTTACGTGCTGGTTCTGTCATAAAAATGCATCTTTGCTTTGAATGTGCACATTTTCAGATGCCATCATCAAGGCAAGTTGAGGTTTTTGCCCTACACGGTGCTTTTCGAAGCCGTGCGGCTCCCCGCGAACAACCGTAATGCGGAAGTTGAAAGGGTCTATAAACTCCAAAAGCTGAAAAATACTCGAATAGCAAACTTTCAAATATTCCATGTAACTAGACCAGGTGTGATAATATAAAGCATTTTGTTTGCTTCTCTTGAAGAGTAGACAAACCCGATTTCTACAGGTTTAGGTATGGTGACGATGTTAACTTACATATGCATATTAATTATATCGTTTGTTTTATATGCAAGTGAGATCTGGAGGTTTCATAACTGGCAGCGTCAATAACGGCAAAGTAATGACATGTTTTTTCTGGACTTTAAGATTGAATAGTTTCTGTTTGTTTCGTCTTTCCAGTTCCATCTTGTAAAGTGAAAATTTTCATTTGAAATTTATTTATTGTTTTATTTTGACCAATTTATTAAGCCTATTTATATATTTACAAGCCTGATTACCCGTTCTACGAACGGAATAGGAAAGAAAGAAAAGGCAGTGTGACAGTGACAGATGATGACAATGGGTTAACTATTGTGACATACCTTCACTGTAGAACTTCTGGATAGACGACGTTGCGAGTCTGATATTCCGGAGCCAACACAAAGACAGATTTATTTGTTCCTGTCCTGGACAGTGCCACATATAGCATTCCATGTGTGAATACTGGAGATGTTAAATCCAAGCCCATGGTTTTTAAAGTCTGGCCCTGAGCCTTGTTTATAGTTATGGCAAAACATGGCTGAACGGGAAATTGACGCCGTTGAAAAGTGAAGGGCAATGCACTGTCAGAAGGCTGCAAAATTATCCGTGGAATGGCATGTGTTTCCCCCTTATACGGTCCTGATGATATCTGCACTATTAAAGCATTGGGGGTATATTTGCAGACAGTGCACCTTGTGCCATTCATTAGACGTGGTGGGTTGAGAGACCGCATAATCATAACTGGCATCCCAACTTTAATGGTAAGTTTGTGAGACGGAAGCCCAGCGACCTCTACTGAATTAAGAAACTCTGTGGGATAATGCACTGCCTCCTCTTCCGTAACAGTGCTATCAAAGGAGGTGTAAACTTTGCACAGCCCAGGCATCATTTGAGTAAGTCTGGCATTGATGGTGGCTACAGTGTCATTTAGTGGTGCCAATATGGCCCGTTCTGCCAGCCATGATGAGCTAGTATGGTTCTGCAAAAAATCTGGATATACAGAAGTAATTAGGTCATTTGTAGTTAATACTGTGGTTCCAAATGAATTCAGAGATATGCTGTCTGGTTCCTTGCACAATGGATATGTACCACTGCCAAGATCAAGCAAGAATTCAGCAAATTGACCAGCTTCTGCTTCACCACCAAGATGAACTCTCATGTTTGTTTGAAGTTTTCGAATCTTGACATACTGCCATAGATTGGACATCTTTAAGTATGAGTTCACAATGTTGGCCCTTGTGCCACCACGCACTACAGGTAATATAGTAAAGTAGTAATTCCACCCATTATTTCTTCCCTTCCTGTGATGTCACGAAGTGATCTGTCAAGGGCTTCAAAAATCAACTTGTTACTCATGGGCGCTTCATCTACAATGATGGCACAACAGTCCTTGATGAGTTTAGCGAGGGAAGTTCCTTTCTTGATCGAACACATTGGAACATCACACTGCGTCAAGTTAAGGGGTACCTTGAAAATGCTGTGAATAGTGCGGCCTCCAGGAATGAGGGTAGCTGCAAGACCACTGCTGGCTGTGGCAATAGCAATTCTTCGTTGTGATCTTATAGATGCAAGAATGGTGTGGATAAGAAATGTTTTACCACATCCCCCAGGCGCATCCAGGAAAAACAACTCTTTCTCAGAATTAAGTGCAGCTGTAACAAACTCATCATGGACAATACGTTGCTCTGTATTAAGTAACTGGATATTTCTCGCAGAGACTTCCTTCTCCTTCACGATGTCATATGTCATTTCCCGCCTGTAGTCCGCTCCAGCTCTCTGCACAGCATCTCTTTCATGGTGAGGAAGGCCATAATGTGTGAGCTGAAGTCCTCCCATGTCCAACACCATATCTTCTATCTCTGCCAAAGCAGCTTGAAGAACAATATCATCATTGCGGTCTGCACCAAGACTGTGAGCAAAATCTTCTGACATGGTTTCAGTATGCCTTGACCATAAATCCATAGGGTTGCTTGGGTTGCAGTGCACCAAAATTACCGCAAACAGACTACGCATCTGTTTGGGCAACATACTGACTGATGCTTCTTCCAAAGTTAAGTGGTGGACATTGTCATCTAGTAAAAGCCCTCTCTGCAAACATGCATCTCTGTAGGTAGGGTACACATTCTGGTCCACAATTTTTAAGTCATTGTAGCTCCTTGGACCGGTCACGTGATGAAGCAGCAGTCGCAAAAAGAAACACTCTCCTTGACGGGGGCTAACTGTATACATTCTACCGATTGCTGCGCCTTCAAAAATATCCTCACCATCTATTTGCTTTCCACGTTTCCTGCGACTCCATGTTTTGTTGGCCCATGTGTAAAAACGTGGCACATCTATATAAAGCAAAGTAGCAGCAAAGGGGTCTATCTGACAGAGCTGAAAAAAGGCTGTGAGTGTTGATGCTGGTGGATCAGCTGTAGCCCTCTCTTGTGCAGTATCCTCAGTAAAGTATACCCGTTGGCCATTTTCCAAGTGAACGGCTAACTGAATAACTGGCGGGTAACGTTCATGCATTGGCATCTGGAAAATTCTCCATGCTGCCTCGGTACTGCCAATATACCTGGCATTGATAAAATCACTGACTTCATCCCTTTCTCCTTGGTCTGTTACCTGGAATGTTGCCTGGTCAGAACCTTTATGGACATATTCCAAAACATATTTTATGCTCTTGACAGAGCTACAGAGTTCAACATTCAAATGGCAATTCATTTGACGGAGAAGGCAAGGGTTATAAGGGACAACCCATCTGTTATCTACCACTGTTTCTGTTCTTCTTCCTTCTCGTGTGCATTGCAGGACAGCGGTATGGCCTCCATCACTTGGATGTCTCCGCCGATACTTGGGATAAGAATCAGTGCCAGTTTCAGTGTGGTGGAGAAATGGTTTGGGGAATCCTTTAGAGCATGTGCCATTTTTTATGCATGGTGCTGTTACATTCTGTTGACCACATGGCCCACGGATCATGTTTGATGTAACAATATTGTACAGCTCAGGATCTTGATTCTTGTCAGGAATTTCTGCAACAACTGCTTTATCAAAATGCTCAGGTGTTATCTTGCTGTCCTCGGTCAGCCACAATAGAATATGTGCATGGGGCAGACCACGCTTCTGGAACTCAATGGAGTACAGCCAAGCTTGCAGTGTACCGAAGTCACCATTTTTTAAAATTTCCATGAGATGCTGTAGCTTTAGCCTGAAGACGCGCACAGTCAGGTCAGGTCGATCATGTGCTTGTTGTCCTTGACAGAGGTTGTCCTGAATTTCCTTCCATTTGGGGTTTGTCGTCATGGTAATTAACAGATCTGGCTTTCCATATTGTCTGACATATGTCATTGCATCTTGCTGTCGCTCAAACATGTAGCGGGGTCCCCCAGTGAAACTCGAAGGTAATATTACACGTTGACCAACATTCCGAGGGTCACCATCTCCAGAGGTGAAGGTATCTCTCAGAGCACCATAACTGTCTGCCCTCAGTCTGCCCTGTTCACGCCGAATGTAAAAAAGGCGTTCACTTTCAATTTTGGCATAGACATCAACTAAAAATTGCTGCAGTAGCCTTCTGCTGAGCAAAATGTAATTCCCTGGTCGTGTCATAAAGTGAAAGCTGTAAAATTTCAGCATGGTGAGTTTGTTATTGTTTGTGAATTTCATCTGCAAATTCCATCCATGTGTACCTCTTGGAAACAGTATGGGATATTGCATGGTATCATACCCAGGGTGAAATTCACTGATGCGTTGTAGGGTATCATCACGCGTCCTCAAGACGATGTCTCTCTCACCTACAGGATCATTGGGCATAAGCAGACCTACCTCACTCGTCTCGGGGGCATTATAGCGTCTTTCATGCTCTCCAGGTGGACGGTTGTGATTCGAAATACTGATGCGGTAATTTTCCAAATTGTTGTGTAATGCAAATTCATACACTGCTTTCAGTTCACGAACATAAATATTTTGTGCATGAAGCTCCTCTTGAATTGCCCTCACAATGTTTTGTCGAAGACCATCAACATCACCCATTCTGGCAGTTACCTCAGACATTTCTCCATCGATGAAATAGATCTGAAGAAATTTTGCGTCAACACTGGCGTCAGTATTTGTATTTGGTAGAAGTCCACCGATGCGATGACAGACTTGGCCCTCAATGCGGAATTGAGGATTCCAACCTGGAACATTAATTTCACTGCATCCGAAGGATGTCAGCTGGAAAGCACAGTTGTATTTCCGGATATTTGATAAAAAGTGCACTGCGTCAGGGGTTTCCTGGTGAAAGAGGGTGTGCAAATATTCAGTTTGAGGTGGATAAGGAGTCAGAGTTACCTTACCGTTTCCACAGCACATTCCAGGAGTTTCCAATTTAAATTTTGATGCATGACAATGGGGACATATCTTTGTCATCCCTCCAATGGCATTGTTATGCCTTTGAACAAATGCATGTGGTGCATAGTTAAGAGCCATTGGAATTCCTGGATCTAGAGCAGGGACTGGCCTTTCCTGCGGGTGTGTAGCTAGGGCAGGGGGTGGCCTTTCATGCGGGTGTGGTCAATCTCCCGACCTAATCCAGAATCTTTCCTTTCCTAGATCTAGTCTAGAATGTAGGCATAGGCTATTGAAAACACATTCTAAAACACAGATATATAGACCTAGTCTAGATGTAAACTAATCAGAACAAAGTTGAAACTTAACCACAGTTGTGCACTGTTTTAAAATGTGTGACGGCGGAAGTTGGTGGTAATCGTTGGCGTAAAACATCATGAGTTAAATAGGTCTGATTACTTCAGTCGATGAAGTATTATGAGAAAATGTATTCTTGAAGGTACAGTGCACGTAAATCATTAGATCTGCGTCCTCATGATAAGACATGTAGATCTGCGTCCTCATGCTAAGACATGTAATTTGGGGGTCTATTCCGAGGCAGTTTAGCACAATCGGCTATATTGCGAGGCGATTCAACAAAATCGGCGACTGTAATCGCTCAAGCAATTTGCGCACAGAATACTATAATCGATGACAAAAAATTGCCGCAAATTTGCCGAAAATTTGATGTGTCGCAACACAAAAACGGAAACAAACGTTCTGTTATTTCTCAAATATATTTAAATTTTATGTGCCGGCGACACGACCACAGACTATACTAAGCACTGTGTAAAATTTGAAGGCCATAGAATCAACATTAACGGAGGAGTAGCGACAGAGGCGCGCGCAATGTCGTAAGTTTCTCTTTTATTAGTATAGATATATTCATTTACTATTTTATTGATTCATATATTTATTAATTAATTAATTAATTTATTTATTTATTCATTTGCGTATTCATTTATTTACTTATTTATTCACTAGTTTGCATCCCATAACATGAACGGTGATTAAATGGTCTAGTCGTATAATGAATGGACTTACCAAAGAAAAGTAGAATGTAAAGACAATAGTTCCACGGCTGCATGGCACGATTCAGTGCGCACTGAGAAGTTTGTTCAGTGAACGCAGTTGTTGGTAGCCACTCATTGTGCTACCGGGTCATTTATGATCCGGCCCAAGTTTAAACAGCTGCCATTTTGCATATCGATGGTGTCGGGCGCAAACCAGCTAAGTCCGAAAATTTCATATTTCTTTTTATAGTACCAATTTATGAAGATTGGAACTCTGCATCATCTGTGAAGATAGCTCTTGCCATAATTCAATTGAAACATTCAAAATAGACATGTGATCAAACCAGCTTAAGTACATTTCCCTTTTGTGTGTTATCTGCAACTTTTTGTTCCTCCTGTAAAATTTTGCTTATCTTGACTTGGCTGGTTTTGCGCCCGACACCATCGATATTTATGCAGTTAGAGTTCTGGATTTTTAAAAATACTTTTTCCTAAAATTCATTTATGCTAATGTATGCCAAGTATCAAATAAAAATACACACCCAGACACAGACCTTCAACATATTGCGTAGGGTTTTGTCTACATTCATGCCACCTCGCCATGTAAGCTTTTCACTTGCTCCCCCCTTTCCTGTACGAGCATACGGCCATTAGAATAGTGAATGACCATGATAAGTCCTTGCTGTTCGAATACGACAGGGCCATTTTTTGCATGAACTGTTATGTTCTGAACAACTGAATCTATTATATATTTCAGTAACTCGCAACCTTTGGCATGACTAACTGACCAAACTATACACTCTTCAGGCCTGAAATTTGGCAGGAAGGTGGCAATTGAGATAAGGAAGATAATGGCTATAATTAAAAGTTGTTCACTTCAAGCATGTATTTTAAAAAAATAACCAATTTGTATTATGTATTTGCATGTTTGTTTCGTAATATATATAGTACCGTGCATGTCATAAAAAGTAATCGTATCAAGTGTTCAATTTGGTGCGTAGTGTTCTGGTGCGCATGAGTTCTGAAGTAAGACTGTAGTTTATTACTTTTATTATGGGGGGGGGGGGGCAAATTATTGTTTATTCCGGACAATGCCCGGTAGGTCATCTAGTCTTATATTATTCAAGAACTCACTCTGCTGACAAACGCATATGATGCTACCCAGAAACCCTTTCTCCCCCATGCAGGCGTACCCAATTTATTTGCTAGGGGCATACCCTTCCCCTCCGCCCCCCCCCCCAACCGCACCCCCAAAGACCCTTCTAGCGTCAATATACTTTATGGATACATAGGAAAAACCGGTGTTCTATTGAGAAATCGTCACCGCAAGATACAAGTGCTCCATCTCCCTGGACTCCACTTTTGAGAATTTTTACTTCAATGTTTGAGCTCTGCTGAACAAGACCAGTGGCGTAGCGTGGGTTGCCAGAGCCTGGTGCAAGGCAAGTATTGCACTCCATCTGACCCCGAGGGCTGCTAAAGCAAAGTTTATTTCCCCCGTCATATTGAAAAACTGTGTAGAATGTTCGAACGTTGGGAGATTTTCTGTATTGGGGGGGGGGGGGGGCGCTTTTTTAAAGTTATTTTCTTTTTCTTTTGAAATTCTGCGCCCCTTGGAATTTTGTCCCCACTTATGTCCCGACACTGAACCCACACATAATGAAAGTTATGAAAAATCTAGAATGTTATTACTTAAGCTCAAAATAAAAATTATGAAATCAATAGGACACACCTCATCTGGAGTTCACGAACTTATTGAACTAAAGTTTTCCGAAAAGAGGATAGGGATGACTTGTAAACTGGTGTGATCAAATACTGGCTGTACTCTATGGCTTACGGAATAGATAAACGGGGGGGGGGGGGGGTGGGTAGGTAGGCAAGCAGGCAGGCAGGCAGGCAGGTAGGCAGGCAGGAAGACAGACAAACAGACAGGCGGACAGACAGACAGGCAGATAGATAGACAGGTATCGAGGAGCGAGAGAGAGGGAGAGAAAGAGGGAGAGAGAGAGAGAGAGAGAGAGAGAGAGAGAGAGATCTGGGGTTTGCTGTCGAGTGTCAGTCTGAAATAGAGAGTCCCCCTCACACACTCACAAATGCTGGACAGAGACCCAGGGTGTAATTATAGGGTCGGGGGAGTTTTGATCGTGGACGGTCTAGAGGTGGTCTAGGTGGTCTAGAGGCAAGGTGCTCGCCTCTCATGCCAAGGGTCCCGGGTTCTAAACCCGGGCAGTGCAGGCATGTTGGAAAGTGGATTTTTCTCATATTTTCAAGTCCCTGGTCCTATTGGGGGGTAGGATCGAGTAGTTCTTGGAAATTGGATTTTTCTCATATTTTCAAGTCCCTGGTCCTATTGGGGGGTAGGATCGAGTACCTAGTCTTCTCGGATAGGACGAAAAAATTCGGAGGGCCCGTGTGCACGTTGCGCACGTTAAAGATACTTTGGCAGTTGGAAATCGTAAAGAGCAGGCCGAAAGGCCGCTGCCCGGGCAAAATTGAAATTAATAGATTAAAATTTATCCATATCATCTTCCCCCCCCCCCCCCCCCGGCCAGAACAAGAAATAATAAAACAAGTAAAGTGAGGTGTAAATGCCAAGGGCAGCGAACCTCCTAAAATAAAGACCTCAAGCAGATCGTGGACGGTAATAATAACGCAATAGATCACAATAAATATAATAAGATGATATGTCGACAATAGCAGGACCCTGGGGGACATGTGTGGGATGTTCCCAAAGACTCAAAAGACAAGCAGATAGACATTTGTAATAATAGCAAAACACAAATATAGTAAACACTTTGGAAGGAGTTCCTTGAGTCACACAATAAAGATATTTCAAGAACGCCACTTTTAGAACCGGCTGTGAGGAGGAGGTCACACGGGAGCTCTGCTCCCCCCCCTCCCCCCCTTCTTCTAGATCATTGGTCACCAAACTTTTTTCACAGAGGGCCGGATAAGTGACAGACTTACAAGCGCGGGCCGCATAAGCACTGTTCAATACTTGCAAGCCAGAAGCAAAACTCTAGACTGGTTTTATCAAACAAAATCAAGTACCATGGCGGGCCGAATGAACTGACGTCGCGGGCCGTAGTTTGGTGACCCCTGCTCTAGAAGGATGTTGTTGTTTTTTTTTTATAGTAAATGCGCTGCTCATAGATTAGCACTTAGAACGTGAGATATGTGTCCGACTAAAGTTGTGTAATTGAAAATGTACTCCTTCCACAAGTTTAAAGTAACAAATCTTACCTTGAGTAGTCCATCACCTTCAAATAATCCGCAGTGTGACAATTCAGTAATCCACAAAACGAATTTCAAAAACACAAAACGCAGTAGACACACTCGGCTACAACTTTACATCCACAGTAATGAAATCACAATATTTTCACCACAAAACCTTTACATCCAACCTGAAGAATTCACAAGTTCTTCACGAAATGAGAAAAACACTTCCAAACGCTAGATCCAAATCATTATCTTCATAATTTTGTCACCATCTGAGGAAAGCATTTGCAAACATTAGAACTTAATCAAATGTATTTTAAAATGAGCATCATTATTAATGACGACATTCAGAAATCAGAACTCGTTGTAAAAACGAATGCGTGTGGACTTTTTTGAAAAGTGAAAATCGCTCACAACAAACACGCTATCAACACCCCCGACAAGACCTTGTTTTTTCAAGTGCTAAAATGAATTTTAAAAAAAAAGATGTGTTTACTTTCGTTATGAAAAGAAAAGTTAACGCTTAAGTGTTTTTTTTAAGTGGGATTATTTTATGCAATGTTGGTTTGTGACCATTAACGAAGCAGAGACTTCACAACCAGGCGACAAATGACTTTGGTGGTGTTGTTTTTTTAATATTAACCCTTCTTCTTTCATCTCCCCACCCCCACGTACGTTTTTCATAAGTTTGGCTTCACCCCCCCCCCCCAAACCCCTTCCCGACCATGTTTTTACGAACATACAGCCATGAGAACAGTGAATGTCCATGACATAGCTTTGAAAAATTGAAGGGATTAGAATCAGAAGTCTATGTGCCATTGGCACTTAGATTCCTTGTAATTCTAACCCCTTCAGTTATTTAAGGCGGTCAGAATTACATGAGATCTAAGTGCCAATGCACTAAAAAAAAAAAAAACCTTGTAATTCTAACCCCTTCAATTATAATGTTCTACAATATTATTGCTTGAGCTACATGTATTTGACTATTTCATTAGAAACAGAATAGTTTGGCTGATATGTAGGATGTATCTCTCCTCCCTCCCCGCCCCTTTTTCTTCCTACCTTGTCTGATATTCATCACACTAGTGATGCTGGTGAATCCCCACCTCCTCCCGCCGTTCCCCCTCCGAACATACGTATTTTATGGGTGACCGTTTTGACTTTGTTGTTGTTGTTGTTTTCAAATTTGTAATCCAAAAAGGTTCTTTCGATATGCGATATCTACTCCCTTAAAACGCAAATGGGGATTAAAAAAAAAGGCAAATATGGTTACTTTCATCTCCAAGATCTATCGTACAGGGAATATTATTGCTTCTGAAAAGCCCACCCGTTGTATAGAAAGGTTTGGTTTTATTGTTGTTGTTGTTGATGGTGGTAATGATGATGATGATGATGATAGTGTTTATTATGCTATTATTTAGTGTGAGTAGAGTACACAATAATGTTAATATTGTTGTTGTTGTTGTTTTATGGGGCGGGTGGGGGGTGGGGGGGCATTTAAAGGTTTGAAACTATCACCTTCATTACAGTTTGATAATTTCATTCTTTCGCGTCTTGCATGGGAATCAATAGTACATAAACATTATGTGAGACTTCCCTAGGCCCTCTGTATATGTAATACACAAGATGTTCATAATGAAATATAATGGAAATTTTCGACGGGACCTGAAATTATGCTACAACTGAATTGGTATTATTCTATGATGAAGTCCTTTTACAATTAACAAAATACCAGAGTAAAACAATGCAAAATACCACTGCTGCAGGTTAGCGTGTGATGTTCAGGGCAGTTCATTTAGCATCGTTTTAAATGTCCCACTCAGTGCAGTATAGATGATAATGTTTTACGGCCGTGGTGCATTGTGTCAAGTCTGTGTTTGGTCGGTTTTGACTCAGACTCTCTTTGATTCAACTAACGAGACAGACTTGAACTTATACATTGTATCACTATCTCACTTGTGCTCCAAGTCCCTGTAAACTCCAAAAACAGACTTGGTCCAATGCCTAAGGGATCTTATAATCACAAGTTATTTTGACAAGTGCTTCAATTACACGAGGGGCAAATAATAAAAACTAGTAAAGGTTAAAAAAAACTTTGCATTTACACATCGAAAATCTCACCTCTTCATAATAGAGCGTGTTCATAACATTTGAAATCTCATTTAATCAAAACACGCCATGAAAACAGTTCATCTCATTGCCTTTGATTATTTTCAAACATATATGTCGGTGGTAAAAAACAAAAGCAAAATTAACAAACAAGGGAAGTTAGTACTAATATCTCTGTATGGCTGTCATTAACAATATGGCGGAAATTAAGGAAGAGTGCTGCAAACTCCTATTTCTTGTCAAAATGGTAATTTTAAAGGTTCAACAAATATTTTTCAATCCATGGAAATGTAAAGCTTACTAATCTAAATGATGGAAAATTGTTCTGTAGTAAATATACGCAAGGATTGATTAAATACTCAACATTATTCTCTTTGTAATTGATTCGCCCAGAACCAACTAGCTCTGTCGACCTGCGACCATGCTGTATTATAAGGTAGGCCGGTTTTTTCTATAAGTACATAACAGCCACTTTGGGGAAACTCGGGTGGTCACTGGCTCCTCTTCCCATGCAACGTTAAGGTCCGGCGTGACCAAGGTGCTTGCACGGTCAGTTTTTGCCCAAACTGACCTTTAATGCTTTGGGTCTGGCAAGATTTCCTCCCATAACACGTTGCTAAAGGAATTGAGAGTTGGGGTGGAGTTAGGTCGGATGTAGGCCGGACAAAACATACGGGTTAGAACCTACTTCCTTGGATCCTGAGGGGCACCGTATAAGAGACATACGTGCTCAGGGTCGTCCTTGTCATGGGAAAAGTGCTCCCGCAACTACATGGTCATACGGCACACTCGGTGTGCTAGGAGGGTAGTGTATGCTGGAGTCCCCGTGCCACTTTTTTGTTCTATTTTTGTTTTGTTGTTGTTTTTTTCCTGATAACTCAAAACATTTATTTATTCTCTTCTTTTTTCTTCTGATTGTCAACGAGTTCACACGGGTTCACCTCTTTTCTTTGTTTTTCTTTTCCTCACTTTTTTTTCTGATTGTCAACAATAGCAGTTCACACGAGTTCACCTCTCTCTTTTCCTCACTTGTTTCAATTATGTATACATGTATCAGTAGTTGTTGCAACAGTGTTTTATTTCATTTTCACACCCACATTTCTCCTTTCCTTTCTGGTCTTCCTACCGACTTTTTATGTTTCGATTCATTATCTCTCGTGCTGTTCTTAAAAACATGGCTTAAAAACATTTACTACTGTCTATGCTTCTCCCACCAAGACTATCAAATGTGGGGGGCTGAAAGCTGAAAGCCAGCCCAAGGTATGATAACGAAAAAACTGTGAAAGGCGTAAAGTGGCTGTTAACGTGCTGACGCGTCATTAAACCCAAACTCAAACTCAAACTCACGTTTCCCGATAATCCGCACAATTCGCCATTTGCTGCACTGTTCTTATCATTTTCTCCTGCCTTTAGTGTTGTTCTCTGTCTTCCAAAGACCTATTGGTAGGGGACCGTGGTCAAATTACAAAGCCGAATAGAGAAAATAGTTGCGTTAACTCCTCATCTATAGCTTACTGTGTAAACTACTACGGTTCCCTAACAACAGTCCTTCCAAAATAGTTTTCCTGGAATTTTGCACTGGTCTGGTTTCCTTGCATAATTTCTAAACATCTAAACTATAAATGATTTTTTTCCCTTATTAAATTACATGTATATTCCCGGCTCTCTTAATCGTTGCACGCTGTCGTCTTTGCAAGATGAACAGAAAGGCCTGTGGCGAAGAGAACCCTCAGTAAAGCTGATAGGAAAGAAAATTACACGTCGATATTTCATGATAAAGGTGCAAAATTCAGATTTATTTATAGATTTCAACTTGTCATCCCAATTTTGTTATGAATAGTGCTCGTCTTCCGCAAGTGAAAGAAAAAAACATTTACAACATACTAGTGTTCACACCAACAAAAAGTATTTCTGTATCTTTCTTTCATGATGAGTTTTTTCAAACAGTTCAGAGCACTACACAGTGGTCACTCCCCTTCCTTCTCCTCGCCTCCAAAATAACACCTCAACGGTAGACAGAGTTATTTTCTGTGTACTGTAAGCCCGAACTTGCCATTATTGTTTTTTTCATGACTTCATTGTGCTGAGCGACTTTTCTGCGATGCCACTGTCCTGACACATAATACTGAGACATTTCTAAGATGAAAGTGTCCTTGGGTTGAGCTATGCTTGTGTCCTAGAATATCGGACGTGTTTTTGTGATGCCACCATTCTCTCTTCATAAGGGTCGGGTCATATAAGACCCGAACACCAGTCTCTCTTCGTAAGGGTCAGGCCATATTATGAGGCCAGGATCTAGCGTTCACCGTTGACAGAACAGCTGGTGTACGGGTGCTGTGGCTGATGGTCAGTAGGAGATTAGCAATTTGTAGTCAAGAATTTGTCGTTATTTTGTATATTTCCAGCTTCTTTTATTTTGTTTTGTTTCATTTTGTTTTTTCATTTCATGCTTTGCAGAACTTCGTGTTTGCGTTGCCTTGGCAACCGTGTTGTGATGCTGGCGAGGATTATCTCTTGTGGCGGTGATGTTTTTGTCAACATTCTCTCAGTTTCTTTTATCTTTCTTTCTTTGTTTCTACTTTTCAATTTAGCGAACGACATCAGTGGAATGCGATTACATTAAAGTGTGCGTCTTCACGGAATTAGAGCTTCCAATCGAATTTATAATACATTTACGTGCGAAGAAGTTATCAACGAGAATGAGCCCCTCACCCCCCCCCCTCCCCGCCCGCCCCCTGGAGCAATCTGCATGTGTGTGGCTTCTTTTGTTTTACTGTCTGTAACATTTTTCAAATTCCAGTTTGCCTGCCTTTCGGTTTTGGCTTCCATGCAGAATCCCCTGAGCGGAAAAAGGAAATAGAGAGAAAGTTCCTGGGCGTTCGAAAGTAGAGGCCTTCAGAGGAAGAGAGACCTGTTATATTTTTGGGCACAATATGAGCCCAGCACACTGTACCATAATTTTGACTTTTTTTCTCTTGTTTGTTTGTTAGTTTGTTTGTGTTTAAACGAAGGAATCGGACATTGACAGACTTGCATCAATGAGCCAGAACTGTATTCATTTGGCGGCCTTAGTTCTTGTTTGTTCCAGTTCCAGTTTTTGCACAACCGAGAAATTCGACGTTAAACCTTCGCGGCTTTACTTTTATGATAAGGAGTTAAAATATATTTTTAAAAATCGGAACCGTGAAACAGCTTGATAAGTGCCAAACGCATTTTAAAGAAGTGTCAAAGTGTGCATTTATTATACCTCTTCTACATACTAAAAGTTCTCCAGTTTTTCAGAAAATTGAGACAGAACAAACAAGAACAAGGGTTGCGATTTTGTTTTACTCACTCGTAAAGTTTGGACTGTTGGGGTTTACTTTCAGTCAAGTACTGACATAATTTGATACTACCCACTCATTGCCCAAGCTCCCTGCTGTCCACAGACCATGTATGTAGCGGGGAATTCAAGCCCACGCGTCGATCAATGAATATGATCCTGTTAATGAAAATAGGATCCAGGAACTTTTCCCCTCAAGCTAAAACGAGAGCAACTTGGTGAGCAAACATGGTGACCGAATGTTTCTGTGACAACTGCTCGTCTTTCTCATGGACCGGGTGGTTGGTGGGCGCCATTGTAGGGTATCTTCCTGTCCTATCGTTCTGTTACTTTCTGTCTATCGTCTTGCATTTTCCTGGCACAGTGTCACCTACATCGTGTTGACGTACTTTCTATAAACTCGGACTCAAACTCAAAACTCTCCAACGGAGAGAATCGTGACTAAAATATCGGAGAATTTGCTTCCAAAGTCACCCGGACTTTACTTCATGCCCCTGTGCCAAATATGTGAAAGTAATTCCACTTTCCACTTCATAACCCCCCCCTCCCCCCCCCCCTTTAAAGAAACAACCCCATTCTTACATACTGTCCAAAATTTTGGCTACACTCCATTTTATGCCACACCCTCACTGTCGATAATCCTCAGCAATCCTTTCTATAGTTTTGTGGTTTTGCTTGTCTCTCTGTCTCTTCATTTAGTTTTCACATTGCAATGGGTCTATCTATAACTGATGACTCTAACACCTTCTCTCTCTCTCTCTCTCTCTCTCTCTCTCTCTCTCCCTCCCTCTCCCTTCTCTCTCCCCTTTCCCCCTCTCTCTCTTTCTCCCTCCCCTAACCCCCCCCCCCCCCATCCTCTCTCTCTCTCTCTCTAAGTTTCAAGTTCAGGAAAAAGGGAACTAAAAACAAACAAATAACGAAAACAAAATGCCAGACCAGCTCTGTGTGAGCAACATTAAGCAAGAAGAAAGCTTGTTTTGTTGTTTCGTGTTTGCTGCTGTCATCCGATCAGACCAAGCTATCTCAGAGGTATCAGTGCTCTGACTTGGCACCACGCGTGTCATGAAAATCCGGCCTGGAGCATCAACATGTATAGTAAGAAATAAAAGCGTAAAACTGCTTCGGTATTCATGAATATGTCTGTAAATGTAAAATGTAATGTAATAATGAACTTGTACAGCGCTCAAATCCACAAACAATGATGAACACAAATGCACTGAACTGAAATTATAAAAAAGATTAACATAAGAAGATCAATCCATCTCACACGCATTAACAAACATTTAATCTACTCTCATCCTCAAACCTTTGAGACCAAAATGGGACATCACGCAGTTTCAAGAAAAAACGGTCCTAAACAATTCAGTTTGGAGCCTGTTTTTAAATGTAACGATGTTTTCACTTTTCCTGGCGTTGATCCACAATTTAGGCCCACCAATAGAAAAATCCGTTTCACTAAGCGACGATCTGCCTGCGGGTGTCTCAAAAAATTTGGCGTCTACTGATCTTAATGTGCGCAATGGTTGTATGATTCCACTAGCTCTGAAAGATATTCTGTGGTCACTAGAATGGGGAACTATGAATTTTGGGACACAATTTTCGTTGAAAACCATTGAATTTCAGAGTCTATCAACATAATGTATTAAGAGCAAGTTGTACATTATATCTACGTGTGTAATTAGTAATCCATGTCCGTTATTAAGCCTGTGATATGCCACCGACGAAATATTATTAAAAACTACAGAAAATTTATAGAGTCAGCGCAACGCTTGAGGCAAAGTCAGAGTATGGCAAAAAGAAAACGTTCGTAGCATGAAAGCCTCGCGTAGGAAATAAATATACAGAAAAGGTACATGTGTAGCACGTACATCGTAGACTCACTGAGATTCGAAACATTAGTTCTTGCACTCTGTCAGCAAGCCGTGACTTAACGCAATAGTAACGGTTAGGAGTTTGGCCTGGATCTAGCTAGTAGAACTTCCAAGCTGACCAATGAGCAAAGTCTAACCACTATAACTATGAATGTATAATGGATTTATGGGATGAACCTGGCTGGTATTTGACCCCCGTGCCAGCAAGACCTGATGGAGAAATCGCGGGGTCGCATGAGACAATCCCGTCCCTTCACATCCGCAACTGGCATATATAATGGTAATTTATGCATAGCTACCGCAGCGTGTGCCTAGATACACCATCACCGATCCAAACTGACAATGTCGTAAGTCTGCCGTTCCAAAAAACAGACATTTTTCATTTGCGCAAGGGGAATAACTTGACAAGCATCTTGTATCAAAATCACAGACCAGACGTCTTGCTGTATTATTAAGACAAATGTAAACAGACTTTTTGTGTCGTATGAACGACTTCCGTAGAGGGCATTAAACTGTTCTTCTACGGTCCTGAAGAATGGCTATTTTTTGCACATACGATGGTATTACTTCCCAGCGACGTCATCAATATGCAAATAGGATCATCCTTGAGCTGGCGCGCGCAGAAGTCACGAGCGGGGTTCTAGAGATCTAGTCTCCTCATTAAGAAATGGATTCTCAGCTCTTGTGCGCATGAATAGGTGATACGAATAGGGGAGGGGGGGGGGAGGGGGAGAGGGTGGGGGCGGGGATTTTCCATCACTGTTTGTGGAGATCGATGCCGCAACGATGAAAGTCAAATGCAGGAACTTTCCTCATAGTGGCATGGCATAAATCTCTCCGACATCCTGCCACCCCTATACTCCCTGCCCTCAAGCCCCTTTTGGCAAGAACCCCCCCAAAATAAAAAAAGCACACACACTCACACACACACACACATACACACACACACACACAAACACGAGTGACTATAGAACCTCTAGAAATCCTACGCTTACCCCAGGACAGAATTTCGGAGTGACCACTAATAATGGTCTAACTGGGATTTGTTTGCACTGTTAAATTTTTATGGGGAAGTTGTAGGAGAGGGTTAGGGCTATGGAGATAGATAATCGTCGGCAACGTGGCCACGATACCACTTTATTATTATTGTTGTTATTATTATTATATTTTTATTATTATTTTAAACTGACCACTGTGGTTGGCAATACAAATCCTATTGCCAGTATTTTGGCTACATGTTGCTAGTATTTTGGCTACCTGGTGTAATTGTCCTCTACTATACACATTTTCTGGTCAGACAAACGCCAAAGAACTTCCAGCGGGGAAAATTGGGCATGGGTTCGTCAGGGTGAGTCTGTGCTGTGTTGTAGTCCACAGAAAGAATTACTCCAAATTACTTCATTCACGTGAGAAATTAAAATCAAAAGACAAAACAAAAAAAAGTATGTATCACTTCGTGAAACTTTTTGAGCAGCTCAGCAATGGAATAAAACTGGAAACAGAGTCCACATATGTATGTGGCGTCCGCAACCTTTATTTTTATATTCTTTTTCTTTCTTTTCTTTCTTTCTTTCTGTCTTTCTTTCTTTCTTTCTTAATATATTGATGTAGAGATTATCAAATATTATTTGAGTAGTGAGTTGTGAGCTGAGTTGTGAGTTGTGAAGTGTTGTGAGTTGTGAACTGCGCCTTACAGGCTGTGTTACAATTTGCTCTGAGATAGATAGAGAGAGAGAGAGAGAGAGAGTGAGCGAGACATGGAGAGAGAAAGGAGCAGTGTAGTGTGTTGAGCGCTTCGCCGGCGCTCCATTCTGCTCTGTGGTTGACATGTTGCTTCTGTAAAGCGCATAGAGCATTTTAAATGGATATGCGCTATATAAATGCCAGCCATTATTATTATTATTATGTAGAGATTTTAAGTGCCTTAGCTTTCACTGTCTGTCAATAAAAGAAAATGTATAGGTCTCTGTTTTCGGACTAAAATTACTGGTTTATTGAATCGTAGAAGCAATTCCTCCCTGGATTGTTCAAAGGGCCAGTGAATGTCAATGAAGGACAGATGGATAGTGTATTATGTTGGTATTTCGAGATGGCACTCTTGTAGGATCAGCAGTGGACATTTTACACAGTGGATGGTGGTGACCATTAGGGACACAGATTTGGGCATCCCGCAGTCATTTCCTTCCCCACTCTGCTCCCAGAGTTCATTGTACTTCCGGTCAATTAGAGACCGGAAGTGACCTGCATGACCCCTGTCTGTCCACTAGAGGCGAGGAGCCTGGGACAGGATTGAGGACAGTGGTCATTTACAAGCACGTCGCCCAGGCCTTTACCGGCTCATTGATTGATACGTTTCATCACTCCTCAGTGGTCAAGCCTGCCAACACTTCCCCAGGAATGATGAGTGATTGGTTTAGTCGTGGTCAAAGAATGAAAACCTTCACATCGAGCTTTTCATTTGAAATCTCCGCGAAATGAATCGCTAGAAAATCGTCACTGCTCAATACCAATGGCACAAGTCATTTTCGACAAATTTGAGATAAGCTTATAAAGAAAAAACTGTTTCTTTTCCTGCCATTTGGTGACTTATGCCATTATGATTCTATTGGATTATTACATTTTCCTATTGGCGCATTTCTTTTCCTATAATATTATTTGATAGCCCTCATGCTCGGGAATGCCAGGAACCATCAGTTGCCTTCAGGCATGAGTCTGACATGTGCCATTATCGTAGAGCAGTGATGATGTTTACGTAGGCTTCATTGTTGTGGCGTGCATTTTTAATGATAAAGGAAAACAAGACGATGATAAAAGCGCTAAGCTTACGTTTAAATAATTATCAATGAATTAAAATGTAAACCTCTACCCCCCCCCCCCCCACCCCAGCATTCCAAAACATTGTATTTCACCAAAATTGTCGTGAAGGTGTGTAAGATGTGTGTACCACGAATGGGATGTTAGTGTGATTCTTATCTTATCTAATCTTATCTTAGAAAGTAACAAGAAGAAAACATAAGTAGTGTGTTACCGTAGCTTCTCACTGCATGGCTGACGAGTTGATATAAAATGTTTCTATAACATGTGAAGTATAAACCTCAGATTACGGAAAAAGAAACCAACGAGTTATATTATTACAGTCGTTTGTGATTCTAATTGTATTGGAATATTCTTTCTCATAGCGGCTCGGTCAGGTTCATTGCACATTGTAACGAGGAATCCGGAAATGTGTAAGACGACTGCACTGGCATAAGTCACTCAGACAAAGTTGCAAAATGGTGTCTATCATATTTATACACCCAGTAATATCTGAAATACATGATGGAAAACTTTTTTTTGTCAGCAGTCTATGGTGACATGACGTATGAAAACCTAAACAACTGACTAAATAATTTATTAACACGCTGTTTTCAAATCTATGAGAACATGAGACAGATCTTTATATTAGCACAGAGACGGCTTCTGGCGCATTACTTTTCTTCACTATGTCATCCACCTTCACCTTTGTGTGTAGGTGTGTGTGTGTGTGTATGTGTCTGTGAGTGAATGGTATAGTGATGTGGGTATGAGCATGCGTGTATGTGTGTGTGTGGGAGTGTATGTGGATGTGTGAGGGTGGGTTTGTGAGAGAGCAAGAGAGAGAGAGAGAGAGAGAGAGAGAGAGAGAGAGAGAGAGAGAGAGAGAGAGAGAGAGAGAGAGAGGGAGAGAGAGAGAGAAAGAGAGAGAAACGCTTTATAAATGTATGTACTCCCCAGCATAAAGAGCAGGCCGCTATGAAACCTATACAGAGACCCCGTAGGCAAAACAAAAATCTTAACAACAGTCGGGAGAAAATGTACCATTTATAGAAACTCCTCCGACTTTCAGTCCACAGTTATCAAAGCGGATGCCATAAATTGTGGCGGTATTTGCATGAAGATGGATATCCAAGTGCTCATAGCAACACTCATCACCATTTCACCGTACCATCCCCCACAGCATGTACACTTAATCCCTTGCTCATTCAATGTCTAGCCCTGGCTAGTAGTTCTAGACTCCTGTCCCCCTATATTCTTCTGCGGAAGGCGCAATGCGGGTATTAGGGTACCGGTGCTCCGTTAAACTCATACTCAAACTCAAACCCTACATTCATAATTATCTCATTATGCAACAATTCAGGATTGTTGTTACTTACACTCACGGTCCCCAAGTTTGTTGTTGTTTTTTTTTTTTGATCTGGAGGTACGTATTTTAAAACCTATTGTGACTCCAGATCCAGAGAGCCCCTCCCGAAATACCTCTAACAAAAGCCTTAATTACTGTTTAATTTGTTTTCCTCCTTTTTTGAGGGGGTTGAAAGGGTAAGGTATTCGATACGATTTAGGCTTGAGGACACGGACCGGGTTAGGGTATACGTAGGCACCCGAAGTGCAAAACGCGTGGGGACCGTACCTACAAGTAACAACAGCTACAATTAAGATTCGATGCCACAGACCTAATAAAACTGATGGGCTAACCCAGTTTTCTGCAGGTGGGGTGTGGCAATATTTTGGGTGGAGCATGAGACTTCAGAATGATGTGTAGTGATATGTTTATGTGGGGCATGGGACAAAAAAGGTTGAGAAACACTGGGCTAATCCATATCAGTGGAAGTAAAGATACTAGTATTTTTGAAGTAAGCAGCGGGGACCGAATTCGAATGTCAACATAAATTATCACACAAGATCTGGCATTACGAAAAAAAAAAGTGGGATGGGGGGGGGGGGGTCCAATGCTTTCACTACAGTGTACATGAATTATTTCACAACCTAGGTCCGTCTCCTGACCCAAATCCCAAAATTCCATTCCCTGCCCTTCCCTTGGGTTAAGAACCACCGGCGGGGTCTTGCTCGCCCGTCTCCTGATTCATTGCCCGGATGAAAGATTTCCATAGTAAGCCATTGACGTCAACAAGGAGTCTCAAATCATCGTCATCATAGCGTGGGGTACCCTATTGTGGATCATTGGGTTCTGAATGGCAGTCTTTTCATGTTAATGAAATTATAGTCAGTTGTATAAGATAAATGCTTAAGTCATGCGGTTTAAAGCTATCATTGCCTCTGTCACCTTTTTTTTTTTTTCCTTTTTTCTTAAAAAAAACAAATTTGGTTTTCGAGACAAATCATTCTGTGCCTTTAATAGATAATGTAATTTAGATGTAACCATGACAATTTGAATTGCTTGGAGAGTGAATGTAGAAATCTTCTTCATTTTCTCAAAACCCGCCAGAAATCCTCAGCTTGTCTTAGGCATTTATCTTATACCATTTGCGTTATATTTCTCTGACTCTTTGTCAAAGTCTGGTCTACGTGTCAAAAATTCAAAAATTTGACTTTTCTAGTTGTTTTGTGATGGATTTCTTTAAATCCTCGAAGTTTGTCTTTCTTTTACTTATAGGTCGACTGTGCTCTGCTGTGATTGAAAGGTACTTTTATTTTCTCATTTCTGCATGGTCTGTTTTCCTGATCCCATTCAATCAGAAAGGGCTTCGGCATTTTTTTTATTTTTTTGTTGTAGATTTTGTACGACTAACACTGTGCACCTACCTAGCCCTACTCTTTTCTTATCTATTGATGGTCTGCCCTCTAATATTGCGGTTGTGAGTAGGTCTGCCACAATCTGTCTTTCTGGAGTCTCCGCTGTCTTGACATGTCTGTCGCCTTATATTCCTCACTCTTTTCGGCAAACTCACTGACCCTGTCAAAGCCCCATTGCTCTATTAAGAAGCTTAAAGAAGCGTGTAATGCCAATTTTCAGTTTTCCATTTTCTCCACCTAGGAAACCCGTCCGTCGCACTTGAATGCATTGATACATACCAGATGGCAGCTTCGTAGCCATTTCCTAGGAGGACTTTCAGTCTCTGTGACAGAAATTTAAATGTACGTCATGTGGCCAAAATACGTGAAATATTACAAAAACCACCGAAAATCTGTGAGGTGGCAGCAAGGCTTGAAGCAAAGTCAAAATATGACAAAAACAAAAAGTTGTATATTATGAATCCTCGCGTAAGAAATAATACAGAAACGATATAATGAAAACCCAAGAAAACGTGAAGACAAAGCAAGCTTTGGAGCCACCATACATTGTCGGATGTGCTGCCTTCTGAAAATCCAAGTCGGAGCCCGCAGCTGGGCATTCGTATCGGTTTAACATTCTAGTTTTTTTTTAATTTTTTATTTGTGCAATTATTTGTCTAATTTTTACACCCTGTTACATTTTATTTCATGATGCAGATCAATTGATCGAAAACTTGATTTGTCTTCTCTTTTTCTTTGCGTTTTATTGTATCGTCTCTGTATTATTTCTCACGAGAGACTTTCCTACATACAAGTTTTTTTTCTTGGTGCCATATTTTGACTTGCCACAATACAGTATTTTTATGCCCAATTTTTGGCTGGTTTCTGAAAGCCGTAGTGTGGCCATTTTGCCAGTGATGAAATTGTTACCGTCGCCAACTAGCCAAACCTAATCATAAAACCCAGTCCATCTCTACCCCCTGAAACTATATGTAACTGTCCACGGCCCAGCCAGTCACCCTATGAATTCATTACAAATTCAAGGTGTCTCCAAAAAGATGTACACCCCACTTTGAGTGATGGGTCGGATATGTAATGTCAGTTAAGATACATCCAAGATTTCTAATTCAAATTAAAAAGGGCAGGCGTGGAATTGGGTTATTGCGTGAGTTCAAAGTGATGGCCGCCCCGGACCAGGCATCGATGACAACTCAGCTCAAAAGAGTTGCAAAATATTATAGACATTAGGGGTACACAATTTTTGAGACAACTCGTATTCAAGTTTCACTTTCCCATCCCTGTCAGTCTTCACTTTGTCTAAATCAATGGTTTTCAACCTTTCTCAGGCAATCGCCCCCCCCCTGGACTCCAAATTTTCTTTCACCAACTCACCCCTCCACTTATTTTTTCTTTCTCCTCCTCATCCCTACTCCAAAACTCAGCGGATACATTTCACAAGCAGACTGATTACACACAATATTCATTCTTAAACAGAAAGCATTCTTTCTCAAATTGATGCACTGAAAAAATAGGCCTTTTCTTTAAAAGAAAGAAACAACCCCATCTATGCGCCATGTTGAACAATGTACAAGCCAGTGGCTGCCGTGTATTTGCCCCCAAATCATTCTTCATTCATGTTTTCTCCCTATCGCCCCTCTTTCATCGTTTTCGCCCCACTGGAAATCAAAATTCCCATCTCTCTCACCCCCCCCCCCCCGCGGCGATATTGGCCACGTTGAGAACCACCGTTCTAAATTAATACTCTGTCAGATATCAAGTGTCCACTCACACTTTCAAAAGCCTCAGACTGCATTCTGTCACGTATTTCCCGAGCTGATCACTAAACAGTACGTCATTCGAAATAGTCAAGGTAGAGATTAACTGTACTCTTTTATGGTTCAGTGTATGCAAAAGGGAGAAGTTATTACTGGTGTTATTATTGTCAGTATTTTGAACATAATAAAATATAATTATTCCCATCTTTGTGGTCTCCTTCATCTGATCCTTCCATTACAAGGCGTGGCGCAAGGGGGGGGGGGGGGGAGGAAGGGGCGCTTAGTGTTTTGGTTCGCTTTTTTTCTTGTTTCTTGTCCATCTCTATTTCTTCAAAAAAATTCTTTTTCTATCTTCCACTCTCTTTGCTCCCCCCCCCCCTTTTTGGGGGGGGGTATTCTATCCACACACCCCATCCCCACCGCAAATCTGTTTTTATATTACAGTCATGCATTTTTCCCTGCACCATCTTTATTTCCTCAGATTCGCCGTTCTCTGATAGATCATATATTACTGATGACATCCTATGCTTCCGTCCCCATTAAGTTTAATTATGGACATTCATTTGTCATGAGGGTGGCTGGGCGCAAAATAAACTTTTTTTTTTTTTTACATCACCCGAAACACACACACACACACACACACACACACACACACACACACACACACACACACACACACACACACACACACACAAACACACACACACACACACACACACAAACACAAACACAAACACAAACACACACACACACACACACACACACACACACACACACAGGCCTGCCGGAAACAGGCACAGCTTTAAGGAACTCATCGAACGGGAAATCCCAACTGAATGCGCAAGCTCTAGTGTGCATTAGCCGAAAGGCGGCCGTGTGGGAGGGGCACGGCGCCAGTCTCATTTCCACACAAATCTGCACTAAAGAAACCCACAATCCCTTCTCTAGCCTGTACTGATGAAATCAAGTGAGTAGGGATAAAACTTGAGAAAAACACGATTAAAGCAATATTTTATCCTTCTCTTCCCCCGCCGGACCGACTTCGGTCTGTTATTGAGGACACTGGCAGGGGCGTAAATATGGGGGGGGGGGGTTGGGGTGGGGTGTATCCGTTATTATCGTTCAATTTTTTTTTTTACTTTCTTCGCTTTCTTGTCACTCTTTCTATGCCATCTTCAATTCCCAGCATTTTCAATTCGAACCGAGGACCTCTCATACCCAGGTCAAATGTTCTACCCACACTGCCACACATTGGCCCATATTGTATAATCTATTCTGATATCTACCTCTGGACCATCTATTTCTTTGTATATGGAATTACCGAGAGGCAAAAGGAGTTCCAGGCATCCCTGTAGAAAATCTGAGACCAACCTATACCGGTAATCAGTTTTCTAGCTTCTGGTTCGTTGTATGTTGTAATATTTCAAGTGAACCCTTTAGTATCTAGACGTAGAACGCCTTGACCACAACTTATGAAACATGCAAGAGTGTAATCTAAATTGAAAAACCAAAATACGTAAAATATTATCAGAAATCATTTTTTGATAATTAATTGGAAAAAGTTCTAAAAAATATAGCTTCGTGCACCAGGAGGTGCATTTGCTTTAATATTTATTGCAACTCGTCATCTCTGTGCAAGAAGTGATTATCACCTTATTTGTGACAATGGAGATTGGCACTTTTTGCTCTGTATCGACAAAATGGAACTTTGGATACAAGAGGGGTAAAGATAACATAATATGCGACAAATGTGAAACTCGACACAAATGTGGGTGGATCTGACAAAATCGGGCTAAATGTAAAATGTTTATGCCTCTTAAAAAAATCAAAATAATTATTTCTAAGACGAGTTCAAGCAAAGTGTTTTCAGTGAATGCAGAAAAATGGCTGATCTTTCATATTACAAGCAGATCTCAATTTCCATGGAAAGTTTCCCCTCTCTTTGGAGAGGTTTTCTCAAGAATTTGGTATTTTTCTCCGATGTCGTCAGATCCACTCACAATAATTTCAAGGAATGGCTGGCTGTATGTGTGTGTGGGTGTATGTGTACGTGTGTGTATGTGAGTGGGGGGATAGGTATGTGTATGTGTGCGTGTGTGTGTGCGTGTGCGCGCGTGCGGGCGCTTGTAAAGACGGAATGTGCCCACCCCGTCCTCAAAAAAAAAAAAAAGCAAACAAATTAAACACTCCAAAAGGGAAGAACAAAAGTTAGAATTATGTTACAATGCCCTTTTGCCACATAGTAAACAAAAACGATACAAGAAATTCTGTGTCTCTTTTTATGTGTTTGTTTATTGGTTTGTGTGGTTACGTGATTCTGTGTGTGAGTAATGTCAATGTTTGAGTGTGTTTTTGTTTTGCGAATACCGTGTGTGTATTTGTGTGTGTATATATACCACATACAAAACAATACGATACCATAATGATTATATGTCTTTGTTTATGTGTGTTTGTTTGTGTGTGTATATAATACCACATACAAAACAATACACCATAATGATTATATGTCTTTGTTTATGTGTGTTTGTTTGTGTGTGTATATAATACCACATACAAAACAATACGATACCATAATGATTATATGTCTTTGTTTATGTGTGTTTGTTTGTGTGTGTATGCGTGTGCATGTCTATGAAGGCAAAATGAGCAATGGAAGCAGAGAGGGAACTGAGAGATTAGTCATTTTTTTCTCCTCCGTCATCCTCCCGGCGAAACTTCATAACCATGCTAGAGAGGGCGATAACCCTTTCTCCTCTCAGTCATCTCCCCTTGTCGCAGCTTCTCCCTGGTGGCACATGGGACCAATAAAACCTGGGAGAAGGACACCATCCTTCAGAGCCCGTGACGATCACTTTAATTCCCGGAGGAAATTTCACACTTGTTACTCCGGAGAAGTGATCTGATGGTCTCCGCTGGTGAAATATTGGCTGAAGCAGCCAAACAGTTTCATTAGCCTGTCATCACGTGGCCAGAAAGCTAAGTAACGTCGCTTCTGATTGATCTAATCTCCGCACTGTAAACCATTATTTGATGTCTCAAGTTTTCATTCCGTGGTCTTGTTTCTTTAGGATTAATTATTTTAATAGTGGTTTTCGTCTCTCGCTCCCGTCTCTCTCTCTCTGTTGGTCTTTGTTTGAGTCTCTCTGTGTCTGTCTGTCTCTGTCTGTCTGTCTCTCTCTCTCTCTGGGTCTTTTTCTCTCTTTGTTTGTGTCATTTTAGTCTCTCTTCTGTCCCCCACCATGAGTAAATGCAAATATCTCTCTCTGTCCCTCTGTCTCTGTCTGTCTATCTGTCTGTCTGTTATTCTCTCTTTCTCTCTCTCTCTATCCCCTCTCGTGTCTTTCTCCCTTTCTTTTACTCTCTCTCTTCTGCTCTCTTTCTCTCTATGCGTGTGTCTCTTTCTCCGTCTCTTTTTAGCCCCCCCCCCCACTCGTGTATCTCTCTCTGTCTGTCGATCTGTATCTGTCTGTTTGTCTCTCCCTCCCTCTTTCTCCCCCCCCCAACCCCACTCCCGCCAAACTCTCTCTGTCCCTCCCTGTCTCTATGTTTTTGCACTCTTGCCGCTAAGCCTGGCTTCTCTATCTCGCACAACTTTTCTTTCTCCACTTTTCATCTTCCCTCCTCTTTCTTCTTTAAAGTTGACTTTCTCTTTCTCCTCCCCCTCTTTCCCCACCCTTTTAATCCCCTACGCCCTGCACCGCAGCAGCACATTCCCATCAACAGCCAGGTCCAGCCAGGTCCCGTCCGACACAACAGATGGGCTCTAAATGGGCTAATCATAGCGACTGGAGACTCCGATGCTCTGTCTCCTGGCGGACAAATAATCTTTAACCATGATTCTCTCTTTCTCTCTCTCTCTCTCTCTCTCTCTCTCTCTCTCTCTCTCTCTCTCTCTGTCTCTATCTCTCTCTAGCTCTCTTCCCCCTAGGCCCTCTCTCCCCCCTCTCCTCTCTCTCTCCCCTCTCTCCTCTCTCTCTCCCTCTCTCTACCCCCTTTCTCTCTCTCCCTCTCTATCTGCTGTCTATATTCTTTTATAAAAATAATGTTTCCACCTCTCTCAATTTTCGGCATTCATTCTGATTATTTCTACATTTCCTTCAGATTTTTATTTTGAAAAAAAAAAAAAAAAGAAAGAGGAAGATCAAAACTGCTCTCTCTCTTTCTCTCTCTCTCTCTCTCTCTCTCTCTTTCTCTCTCTCTATCTCTCTCTGTCTCCTCCATGTTTTTTAACTCTTTGTGTGCCAATCACCGATATATCGGTTCTTCCGCTGGTCTCATATGTGCCAATCACTAATGTATCGGTGCACAAGAATGCTAGGCTATTTTGTTTCGGGAAGAAAGAAAGTTGACTTTCTATTAACAGATGTTGCTGTAGTTAGTCTTCATCCCCCCCCCCCTATTTTCTTCCTTTATCGGCAAAAGCGCATAAATTAATGGCACACAAAGAGTTAAAGGGCTCTCGTGATAAGTCATTCAAGGTTCTCTACTTCTACCTTCACGACGCCAGATTTACACAACCTGCTTGAAATGCGAAAAGCCATTCAGCTATATAGTAAGACCAAGACACGACACTACCCCCTCCCTCCTCCACCCATATTTTCCCGTCCCTTTAATTTCCGAGTAAAAGTAACATAATATTGTATAATCACATTAATTTCTGTCCATTGAACAATACCATTGAGCTACCTGTATTCAGACAGTTTCGTACTAAGATATTGTATGTTACCCGGAAGTATAAATTGGCATCCTGTCAGATTGAAATCTTTCTTGTCTTCATTTGATACATAATTATTATTATTATTTTTTTTTAAATTCTTGTTGCTCACTAAATCTGAACTAAAGCTGAAGACGTCAACATTGCCTGTGTTTATTCAAAATCAAACTGCGGCAGAAAGAAAAAGTTGTATGTAGCAAAGCCTTGCGTAAGAGACAATACAGAAACAACACCATCAAATGCAAAAGGGAAAGGGAAGACAAGGCCAGCTTTCGGCGCCGGTATATTATTAACCTTCGTTAGGAAAAACATGTAACATGTAGTGAAATAGAAAGAATGTTTCCATGGGTACCGAAATGCCGTTTCCGCACACCTGGAAACACTCGTTTTTTTCCCGTCGCCATTTCCACTTCCGCATATATGAAAACCCAGCTTTAAGCTGTGTTTTCATATGTACGGAAACGGAAAGGGCAGTGGAAACGTCAAAAACACTTCAGTTGGTAAACTAGAAAGAGTGTTTTCACGTGTACGGAAACGTCATAGAAATTGTCTTTTTTTTTTGTATTGTTTTGTTTTTACCACTTGATGGATTTTTGTTGTTTCCTTTTCTGTACACATGAAAACTCAGCTTGGGTGGGCTTACATCGTTTCCCCATTTCCAAATGCCTCCCCCTCTTTTCATGCATATCACGTATTTGGAAAATAATCTGCTTATTTCCACGTAATTTACATCTCGGTCATTTTTTTTTCTTTTTTTTGGCAATTTAGATAGGCCTAGCATCTTCCCAAATACGTCGACACAGGCTCATTGTCGGCTTCTTTCTGCCCTACTCTCTAATGGCGTTATTATATGGCTTCCGTATATTTCATCTTCTTGCAACAGTGGGCATTATTTCTCTGTAATTTCCGTCGCATTATGTTATTAGGCCCCAAAAGATAAGTTTCCCCTTGTAGCATCTGCAAGCTATCCCTTGCCCTCCCCCGTTTTCGTGTTACACTGGTGAGCATGTGTTCATTTGACAACCGCCAGAGTGTACTGTACTCCGTGACCTGACCTTCTTTTCTAGTGAGTAGTTTTTTTCCTCGCTCGCTTGTTGTCAGGTGTTTTGACTCGTTCAGTAAATATTAGTATGTTCCCGAACATTCGATAACACTGTGGATAAGAATGTTTACGCCAGATTTGGCCTTGAGTGATGTAACCTGATAACGTATTGATGCGTGATTGGTTAGTTTGTGCGAGGGCAAAGGTAACGTTTATTTCGGGAACTTTCTGTAGGAATGTTTATATATATAGACCTGTGTGAGTGGTTGGTGGGGTGAGTAAGTGAGTTTCCTTTGGTGTGGCGTAGATATTTAGTTTCGCTGGTGTCTTCCTAGTAATTTATTGTTCACTATACAGTTATTAAACTTTAGTATTATTTAATCTATCGTCGGATCTCGTGTTTATTTATTTTACAGCTGTAATAGTTTCGTTTTCTAAAGGGTTGTAGTTAGATCAACTAACTCCCCCCTACTATAACGTGCTAGAACAACCTCAGCTGTTACACCCCTTTTTCGCTCGTCTTTTTGAAAGTTTACTCGGCATATCCCTCATTTTCTTGTGGTCATCTCCTTCTCCTTTATACTTTCTTCCTGTTCGGCGACCACCCAAAAAAGGACGTACATTCGATTTTGGCGATTTTGACCCCTACCCCTGGGGACAACAGCTTATGCCAGCCGGTCCTGCCCCTACCCCGTTTTCTTCTTTCCCCGACCGTGTGAGGCAGAAAACAAAATGAAAACGAAATAAAATAAATTAAAAAATATTAACTCTGGCATTTCTTTAATCTTGTCCATTTCCGTGCACATCTGCGGGCAGGAAATGTCTCTCTCTCTCTCTCTTCTCTCTATCTCTCCCAGCGCACTGATAAAAAAGAAGACCGTGTATCTGTCACTCAGAAAATAAATAATTTTTTTTTTTTTTGGTTTCTATTTGAGCGGAGGATGTTAAGTTGTCTTAATCCGAGATCAGCCGTTGCCACCCGGGGTATCGTATGTCTGCTGGCCGCTTCCTTCATCCCATGTCATCTGGATATCTCTGGTCTTCCCGCTGGGAAAAAATAAAAATAAAAGAAATTTCACAAAAATCCTCATCCTTTTATGCGGAATAGATAAAGCCAGTGCTTAGGGGGATGTACATTATTTTTTTTTCTTCTACTTTTGTTCAATTTTCGCCCCCCCCCCCCGCCCCCCAATCTGCGTCGTTCATAAATAGATTCATATTTATGAGATGAAGCAGAATTTGAAATGATCTATGCCTGAATACATTTAAAAAAAAGATGTATCTATTATATTTATATTTTAACGTGTACACTTTACTACAAAGCTGAGCATGTTACAAATCCATTGAGAAACACACTACTTCTTTGAAATCCCTTTATCTTCCATCACTGCTGATATTATACGCTTATCCAGGACTTCATGTCTAATGATAGACAGTTTTTCTGTCCAGAGTAGTTGTTGAGATACCCATCATAATGTAGTTTTTAAAAACGCTGTTTTTCTAAGTCAGTACGCATCCCCAGCGTTTTGCGCTAGGGGCGCGTACATATACGTACCTATCCCTAATTCCATCCTTATCCTCAACCCTAAATATTATCGAATCCCTATCCCTGCCCTCCTACCCTTTCAACCAAAAAACAGGAGGAAAACAAAAAGAAAATTAAGGCTGTTGTTAGGAGTATTTCGGGAGGAGCTCTCTAGCTCTGGAGTCACAAAAGGCTTTAAAATACGTACCCTAGCGCCGAAAACTTGGGGGACGTACGTACTTGTAACAACATTCTTTAAAAAAAAACAACAACTTTTTTTGCGATCCGTATCCCGAAAGTTAAGCCAGGCTGCTAAAGTTATAGTTTCCTTATGCGCGGGGCGGGAACGCCTTACGTGGTCTCTCTGCCGGCAGTTCACATTTGGCATGCAGCGATGGAGAGTGGTGCAACAAGTGAAGGGCGCTATCCTAAAATTAAGATTTTGTCGAGTCTGACAAAAAAACCCACCGGGTTGATAAATGTGGTAGAACGAGCAGTTTTCAGGGCTGCAGCAATAAAATATCACAAGAAATTGCACAGCTCATTGCCATTTGTTGTCTTGTTTCTCGCCTGCCCTGACAGTGTTGGGAATGCTTTCATTAAATTTCTTGTCAATGACTGAATAAGGAACTTTAGTTATTGGAGAATTGGAACGATGCCAATGACTGAATAAGGGACTTTACTTATTGGAGAGTTGGAATGATCTCAATGACTGAATAACGGACTTTACTTATTGGAGAGTTGGAACGATGTTAATAACTGAATAACGGACTTTACTTATTGGAGAGTTGGAATGATGCAAATGATTGAATAACGGACTTTACTTATTAGAGAGTTGGAATGATGTCAATGATTGAATAACGGACTTTACCTATTGGAGAATTGGAACGATGTCAATAACTGAATAACGGACTTTACTTATTGGAGAGTTGGAACGATGTCAATGACTGAATAACAGACTTAACTTATTGGAGAGTTGGAACGATGTCAATGACTGAATAACGGACTTAACTTATTGGAGAGTTGGAATGATGTCCGTGATTGAATAACGGACTTTACTTATTGGAGAGTTGGAATGATGTAAATCAATGAATAACGGACTTTACTTTGTGGAATGTTGGAATGATGTCATGGCAGATCGAGATAGGAGACAAACGGTCGAAACTGTGCAAGAAATAGGTAGAAATCTTATCAAAGCAACGGAAGAGAGGGAAGGAGTGAACATTAGATAGAAACGTGCAGTTTGAGGCAAAGAAACCATAGACAAAAAGAACACAGAAAAATCAGAGAAAAGAAATGAATAATTAACTCGAATACTGAAAGTAAAAGATTTTGAATATCTGGAGGAGAATGACGAATAAAAACAAAACACTGGGGCATGGAGAGTTTGAGGTTGAGTGTTGAGTTTGGAGAAAGAACGTTGACAAGATAACAGCCATGTTGTGCTAGAAAGAATAAGAAGATAGAAAAATATAGCAGCGTGATATAGGACAGAAGCGCCCACCATACCAGAAGCGCCCACCAATCACCCGCGGGACATGCAGAATGCAAATAGAAAGTCTATCAAAGGAATGAAACAAACGACACTTAATTTTCTTCGGAAAGTAAAATACATGGGCGTAATTTGCAGCTCTGCCCTGAGGACTTTTAGATCAGCATCAACGAATCACTTGCATGGGGCAAAAGAACGTGACCCAAAAAACTGATATTGAACACGGGGCTGCATGAGCAGATAACACAATCCGCAGGGATAATTTATTTACATGATTGTGCTGTTTTATTTATATCATTCTCGCTGGCCGTGAAATAGGAAAGATCCGCGCAATCAGTTCGGGTTGACAAACGTATTCTGAGTTCAAGCAGCTCCCTGCATGATCTGATAAGACTTTTGCATGTGTGACGTAAATGAGTGCCGGCGAGTATGAGTGTGGTGTAGCCTATATCTTCGGCTATTTGCCATTATTGTTGCAGGAATGTGCACTTTTGCCTTTTCGAGAAAACGAGGATTGAAGTTTGGTCGGCAAAAGAGCCAAAATGCATTAAAACATTATGTCACAAACACATAATTGTCTCAAAAAGTGTTTAAGTGATTGGAATGACATTAATATGTAATGGCAAACACCCCTGGATTTGTATGGGGGGACTGTGTAGGTGAGACAATGTATGTGTGTAAACTACGTAAACTTGGCCTGAGTAAAATCGAATCAAAATTTATAGCAAGATATTGCAATGTCAGGAGTGGCATGGGCTCCTTTAATGTGTGGCAGCCGAGAGCAAGAAAGTACGACACAGAAAACCTAACATAAACAGTAACTTATTATTGCACTGAGCATTGTCCATCTTTAAGTTCCTCCATTAAGTTGTAATCTCGCTAAGCTGTCCATGTTTAGCATCTTTTCACTATGGTAATATTAATATTATAAAAAATAACAGCATCATTACATCAGACCCATTCAACACAAATGTGGATTTGGAAAGCAAGAATGAAAGGGACCACAGCACGTATTTCCTCTTCTGTACAATATGATGTGCTGTTTCCTCAATATTGATATCGTACTGGTAGATTTCAAACGTATTTATTGGAAATAAACAAACTTGAGATAAGGACGTGGAATCTGCATTATCAGCCAGTAATCTGCATATTTGAAACTACACAGTGCACTAGACCATTAAATGTCGATTGCCAAAAGCAGTATCTTGTTGTTACAGATTCAAGTAGCGTGTGAGGAGAGGCCGCTGGCTAGACTGCATGGTCTCTTATTGTCAACTTGTTCTGATTGCTCGCATTTGAGAGAGGCCGCATTCGTATTCTTGTTGACAACGGAACTGTGCACTCTTAATAAGGTCTACAGTATGGGAGCCCATTCTTTTTTCTTTGTATTTTGTATACTTCTTTAATAACATTTGGGAAATTTGCCTTTGTGTTAAGGTAGCCCAGTTACAACTAGAGGAGACACGTCGTCAACACAGCGCAGCGCCAGTGGGTGGTGTTTTTTTTTGGAGGGGGGTGGGACGGTTGGGGGGGGGGGATATGTTTTTATTTAATTTTGCCAAGGCAGCGGCATATTCGGCCTGCAGCGTAAATTTCCAACTGCAGAGATATCTTTAAGGTGCAAAACCTGCACACGGGCCCTCCTAGTTTTTTGCTCTTATCCAAGAAGTCTAGGTGCTCGATCCTACCTCCCATAGGATCAAGGACAGGAAAATATGAGAAAAATCCCAAAATTCCAACATGCCTGCATCGACTGGGATTCGAACCCCGGTACCTTGCCGCCAGACCAACGTGTCTTATCTTATTATAAAAAAAAAATAGTAAGGGGACTATCTCATTGTGCTACAATTTTGAGCCATATTTTGTAGAACACTAGAGAGCCTGAATGACAGTTTATTTATAAAAAATTATAAAATTAATTTTCTCCAGTGTCAACCAATCTAACCCAAGCTTTAGTATCGATCTATGTGTTTTCAGAGTTCAGTCCATTGTTTAAAGTTGTAAAAATGGAAAATACCATTTTTTTTGTGTGGCTGCCTTAGATAAACCAGAGAGATCACATACTCTCTGGATAAACCTAGGGAATGGGAGACCACGCGTTCAATTTGGTGCGATTTTCCGGTCCAGAAATGAGTGCCCATAATTATATGAGATCTGTAGCAAGACTAGTTTATTTTAAGGCGGGAAAGTTCCTAGATGTGAGTGGGGGAGAAAGATGGGTGGAGGCATAGGTTTATCCGGGTAACGCCGGTTATCTCATCTAATTCTTAATAATGTTCGTTTAAAATGAAAAGGCGCATTTTAAATAGTGCACCAAAATAATTTTATTCGCGCTGTTGGCAGTTTCTTTATCCCTCGTCCTATTTTGTTTTACACGGTGTATGTGTATGTGTTCGTCATCATTTTCGTTATTTATCTTTCTTGTTTCATTGTCGATCTCTTTCTTCAAGTGCACATAAGGGGGGGAGGTGGCTTTTTATTTTATGTGTGCATGGACATCGCGTAGTTGAACATTCAGCTGTTCTAAATGTTAATATTGTTGCTGCTGTCTGTCTGTCTGTCTGTCTGTCTCTGTTTCTCTTTCTCTGTCTATCTCTGTCTGTCTGTGTCTCTCTCTCTGTCTCGCTCTCTCTCTCTCTGCCTCTCTCTCTCTCTGTCTGTCTCTGTCTCTCGCTCACTCCCTCTCTTTGTCTCTGACTCCGTCTATCTCTCTTTGACTCTCCCTGTCCCTGTCCCCCCCTCTCTCTCTCTAGCTGTGTCTCTATCTCTTGTGTCTTTGTCTCTGTCTCCCCATCTCTGTGTCTCTGTTTCCCTCTCTCTCTGTGTGTCTCTATCTCTTGTCTCTGACTCTCTCTGTCTCTCTCTGTCTGTGTGTGTGTGCCTCTCTCTCTCTTGTTTTCTACAAGGGAGATATTGGAGATAATTATGTATGTATGTGTGTGTGTGTGTGCGTGTGTGTGTGCGTGCGTTTGTGTAGTTTTAAGAACATAATTACATTTAAGATTCCAAAGAAGAAGAAGAATAAAATGCGGTGCCTGTATGACTTGTCATGTTGAATTATTACAGGGCCTACATTCACAGAGAAGATTGCGCAGTAGAGCTTTGTGGCCTTCAACTAGAAAGGCTCAGTATGACTGTCGGTGCTTTTCAGAATTCTGAAAACTGTGACCTGATATGCCATATTAGTTATTACTGGCAAAAATCATACCGAATCTCTTTAGCTCTTTTATTTATAATCTGTCTAGCTATGCAGAGCTTTCGGGGTCGGATTATGGGGCAAACCCTCTCTTTCTCCCTCTCTCTCTTTCCCCTCTCTCTCTTTCTCTCTCCCCCTCTCTCTGTTTCTCTCTCTCTCTTTTCCTTTCTCTCTCTCTGTCTCTGTCTCTCTTTCCCTTTCTCTCTCTTTCCCCCTCCCCCTCTTTCCCTTTCTCTCTATCTCTGTCCCTCCGTCTCTAGTTCCTGTTCTCCCCCTCCCTCTCTCCCATCTCTCTTTCCGTTTCTCCCTCCCTCTCTTTCCCTTTCTTTCTCTCTGTCCAACCCCCCTTTCTCCCTCCCTCTCTTTCTCTTTCCCTCCCTCCCTCTTCCCGTTCTCTCTCTCTCTGCTCCCCCTCTCTCTATTTCCCATTCCTTCCTCCATAGGCCCGACTCCCAACCTCTGCACCTTCCACAAACAACGTTTATTCAGAGTTTTTACCGAGATTCCTGAATGGTGTCCAAGGCTCTCCACTGGCCCCCTTCATCAAACGGCAGTGATGAAAATTTTCTTCCAATGCCATGTGAATGTAATTGTATTGCTTTCCTCCTCACTTGGTTGGAATGGAACGTGTTGAACGAGTTAATTGGGAGGCCCTCGATTATTTTTCCATACACTGCAGCCACGCAGAACATGATCAACTCAGATTTTCAGCGGCAAACATAAATTAAAAAAAAAAAAAAAGGATTATGTGGCATTTTCAGCTAACGTCCCCTCAGAATGGCAAGGTTCTAACTCGCTTCCGTCAACTTTTGAGAAATGGAGGATTGAAGTTTCATGTGATCAGAGCTTTTAGAGCAAAGAATTTTTCTTTGTAGTTATACTTACAAATTACATACCGAATCTGCTTGATACTTTGACACACAATGAAGAAGGCCCGTGAAAGTAGTGTGTAGTGTGTAACTCAGTTCAGGCAAAAAGTAGAGACAGAACCTTGTCGTTCTAAAGCTGCGTTCTCATGTGTACGGAAACAGAAACGGCAAAAAATCCCTCATATAGTAAAATGAAAGAGTGTTTCCATGTGTACGGAAACGGCGTGCGGAAACATTCTTTCTATTTCACTACTTGAAGGGTTTTTGACGTTTCCGTTTCCGTATACATGAGAAGCCAGCTTAAGGGGACGCTATGTTTATTTTACATCATCTGCATTACATAGAGGACAGGGAAGAGGAAAACAGAGAATAACAGAGAGGGAGAAAGGGAGGAGGATATACATGCAGAGAGACAAATGGAGGGAAACACACACACACACAGAGAAAAAGGGAGAGAGAGAGAGAGATAGAGAGAAAGATAGACAGACAGGTAAAACCGCAGAGAGTAAATCTGAGTGGGAGACTGAGTTTGGAGAAAGTACATCAGCTCGATAACGGCCACATTGTGCTAGGAAGAAGCAAGACGATAGACAGAATATAGCAGAATAGAAGGAGATCCCAGCCACCTGATGGAGAGAGGTACGGACAGGTACGGAGTGAAGGAGATAGAGAAAGAGATCGTATCAAACAGATGCAAACTGGAGGGCCCACCAGCCACCTGATGGAGAGAGGTACGGAGAGGTACGGAGTGAAGGAGATAGAGAAAGAGAGCGTATCAACCACAGATGCAAACTGGAGGGCCCACCAGCCACCCGATGGAGAGAGGTACGGAGAGACAGAGATAGAGAAAGAGAGAGAGCGTATCAAACACAGACGAAAGGGCCGACCAGCCACCTGATGGAGAGAGGTACGGAGTGAAGGAGATAGAGAAAGAGAGCGTATCAAAAAAAGACGCAAACCTGGGGGGGGGGGGGCCACCAGCCACCCGATGGAGAGAGGCTCGGAAAGACAGAGATAGAGAAAGAGAGAGAGCGTATCAAACACAGACTAAAGGGCCCACCAGCCTTATGGAGAGAGGCACGGAAAGACAGAGATAGAGAAAGAGAGAAATCGTATCAAACAGACGAAAGGGCCCACCAGCCACCTGATGGAGAGAGGAACGGAGAGACAGAGATAGAGAGATAGAGCGAGAGTGTATTTAAGACACAGACATAGCCACAAACAGGCAAAAATGTCTAAAACTCACGAATCTATGATATGAGCTAAGGATTAAGTACACGGGGTTGATAAGATGACGTACGTGTTGGAAGATGCATTAAAAGATGTCTGTGTGGCTGGCACTAACTAATGTCGTTATCACAACTCAAAATATTTTTCATTTTGGTACATGGCAACCAATTTCCTTGTTTAAGTGTTATGTGTGGGTGCTTGGTTTTTCTACACAATCCACAGGTGGCTTATCGCGAATCCACACAAGTACGAAGGAGGCAAAAAAAAAGGGGGGGGGGGCAGGGAGGGGAGGGGGCGACAGAGAGAATGTGAGAGATAATGAGAAAGTCATAGATTCGGAGAGGGGCGCGAGAGAGGGAGACACAAAGACGGAGACAAAGAGAGTAAAGGAATGAAAAACAGATTGAGAGAGAGAAGGGATAGATAGATAGATAGATAGATAGATAGATAGATAGATAGATAGATAGATAGATAGATAGATAGATAGATAGATAGATAGATAGATAGCTAGATAGCTAGATAGATAGATAGATAGATAGATAGATAGATAGATAGATAGATGGATGGATGGCTGGATGAATGGATGGATGGATGGATGGATGGACGGATGGAGGGACAGAGGGTGAATGGGTGGTTGGCTAGTCGGATGGATGGATGGATGGATAGATAGATAGATAGATAGATATATAGATAGATAGATAGATAGATAGATGAATAGACAGACAGACAGACAGACAGACAGATGGACAAACAGACAGACAGACAGACAGATAGATAGATAGATAGATAGATAAATAGATAGATAGATACATAGATAGATAGATAGATAGATAGATAGATAGATAGATAGATAGATAGATAGATAGATAGATAGATAGATAGATAGATAGATAGATAGATAGATAGATAGATAGATAGATAGATAGATAGATAAATAGATAGATAGATAGATAGAGGCAGCAGTGGGCATGAAGACCAAATGTTTAATGAGAGAGATAAAAAGGCAGAGAGAAAGACGTTCTTTTGGCGCATTTTATGTTATTTAAATGTTACGTTTGTCCGCCTTCAAGATTTCGTTTCAAGTTGGTATTTACGTGGCTGACGTCAGTATAAGACAAATTAATGAACACAAAAACAGACATATTCTCGGAAGCCAAGAGATACACCTTTGTATTTTTATTAATTTGGCAGAGTGGATGAAATATTAAAGGCCATTTGTGGCCAAATGCAGACGTGATGCCAACTGGTTTGGCGGCACGTAGCCAAACAGGTATAAACTATCATGAGAGGTGGATAATTCTTGGCATACCGTGGCCAGTTAGTTTGTGTTGATTCTTCCATTTAATACGTAAAGGAAAGTAAAAATACCAAGTAAGAGAAATGGGGAGGGGGAGGGTGACAGAATTGTGTGGGGGAATGGGGCTGGTTGAAAAGTGAGGATTGGAAAGTTTAGTCAGCGCAGTTCTGTCTCCATCGGCGACATCTGAAACAAAACAAAACAATACAAAATTCAAAACCGAACTCCACAGAACATGATTAAAAATGAAAATGATACACATCCGAACTTAGGGCTATCCAGTTAGGATAAAGATAAAGTTTAATGCGTACTCTTTTTTCTCGACCAAGAGAGGATTTTAAAAAACTTTTTCGGAACGTATCTCCGATTTATGGGCTCCAGTGAAAAATGCGTTTGGACGCATAGCCGATTTATATTGTATTCCACATTCAATTCTCTTTCATTTGATGTGTAACATTTTACTTTACTATCAATACTTTTCTTTTCTGTAAGCGTTTTTCTGAACCATGCTGTTTTTTTCCCCAAAGTGAGAACAAATTTTAATTAATTACCGGTACGTCCAGACTTGACCGAAGTCCCTAAGTCCTGAAAAAGTTAAGAGTTCGTAAACTTAACACTCAAGAAGGAAGTCCGTTTGGGACGTGCAAAATAGCCTTAATGGAACAGAGTCAAGTCTGTTTTGTGGACTATGGAGTTAACGGTGACCTCGCCCACTAGTGAGACTGAAACAAGCTTGTCTCTCCTTTTTGATTCAAAAGATGTTCGAGTTTGAGTCATAACAGCCGGGAAACAAAGCTGACTTATTGCAGTGCGCTCCTAGCCTTGTCCGGATCATATACAGCTTTCAATCCTCAGAGAGCAGAGCCACCTACAATAAAAATATTAACATTCCAACTACTACAAAAGAAATAATAAAGCTATTCAATAGAGGTTAGGGGACCGTAGGCTAATTACAAAACATAATAGAATACTGAATTGTCTTCACCGTTCAGCTAAAGCTTACTATGTATATTACCACGGTTCCCTCACAACAACCATAAGAAAAATGAATGATCTTCTTAATCAAAGAAAAAATAGAGACAATTATAATAACATAAATGTCTCAAGATCATGGCCATCACTGTTTTTTGTGTTTGCTCGTGAGACGTCAGCATTGTGACGTTAGCAGTATGACGTCAGCGATGTGGGGGCATCGGTGTGACGTCAGCGATATGGAGTCATTAAGTTGCCCTTCTTTCGCTACAAACCACATCGCCAGTTGGCTCGACATTTAAAGCACTCAAGATCTGCCTATTGTCCACATATTAACAGGAAGCGTTGGAGACATCGTCCTACTCCACCCGTCCTTATTTCTCTGTTGTCGCTGTTGTTGTTTTTTAATCTGACATTTAACGGTGGCCTTGAAGTGACCAAACTCACCAGCTTCCTTATTGTGTCCGGTTTGACTGTTGTCCTATGTGAAAACACCAACGTAGATGAGCATTTCCTTGTACTAGTGACCTCTAATGGTAGCACTCATTGTAACACTGCGTCTGTACCTGACATAATTGTTTGCTTTTGAGTTTTGAGTTTGAGTTTTGGGTTTACTGGCGCGACAACGGCCACTTTGCGCCTCTCACGGTTTTTTTTTTTTTCGTTATCTTACTTTGGGCTAGCTTCAGCCCTCAGGTGCTTGTAGGTAAGATCAGATAAAAGTCAAGTTAAAAACCTGGTGGGAAAAGGCCCGTAATGTAATGTATGTTCATAATATATGAAACTTGTATAAATATGATAAAAGTGTGTTAAATCAACATGTTGTTGCAAGGCTTATCTCATTTTTCCTGGTTTTGAGAGGAAAAAAATGAGGAAAATAAATTGGTTCGTTAAGGTGCAATTAAATATCTATTCTATGTTGTTTACACATAATGTCTGTCTCATTTTTTTTTTGGTAGTTTTTAGAAATGAGAAAAAAACAAAGAGTGAAATGCATCTAATGTCATTTAGGTTACTAGTGCGCGTCCAAAATTAAGTATTAGTGTTGGGTGTGATCTCAAGAAGAGCATGAAAAATGACAGCAATTTTGGCGTAAGTTTGACTTAGCCTTAGCGTGAGCACAAAAAATGACAGGTTGAATGGCGTAACGAGGCAAGTCTGGTTTGTCTCGGTTTTCGTGTGAGATTCGTGAGTTATGGAGTTGAACGGGACCTGGCGCAGTGGCGAGACGGAAACAAGCCTGCCTTACTGACGCGGGCGCGTTTAAAGCTGTCTTAACCCTCTAGTGCCCAGGATTCCATATTTGGCACATTTCACTCGGTGCCTAAAGTTCCACATTTATGACAATTTTTAAGTTCTCAATGAATTATTTTACTTGATAATAATTATGGTCTTTATCATTTTTTTTTCATTCATTTTAGATCAATTTCGCATATTTCAAAATTTTTTGACAAGGTATTTTGTGTCTGGGCACTAGAGGAGGGGTGAGTCAGCTGGCGGACAGAGGGACATCGTCCACTGAGCGAAGACAGATGCAAACAAACTTGAGTCCGTGCCTCACCAGGCTGACTGTCCACCTATTCTCGCTGACAGACAGTGCGTATAGACATGTAGGCTCGTGACTCACTGATAATGGCTTTCGGTTACATCCTTCTGAAAATGGCATGGCCTGACCAATAACTTTCGATCAGCCCCACAAGGTTTGCAGTGAATACTGGGATCGAATTGGATTTCTTATTCAAACACTGAAGCCGGCCGAAGGATGGAAAGAAAGAAAGTAAAACATAATATGAAACACAGGACCAGAAAGATAAAAAAAAATATTGATGGTATTATATAATTATATGTCTGTGGAAAACTTTGGTGGGACACTTCCATTAATGTAGAGGAACACACAGTAGAAGAGCCAGAAATCATAACGCTCCCTGGCATGGCATGCAACACTGGCAAGGATGGGAAATGTTGGCTGCTGTAGGGTAAAGGTTGCTGGCTGTGTGATGTCATACAACCTGGCAGAGATGCAACCGGCTTGACGACGTAATGCCTGACTGGCTATTTGACAAAACTGAGTAATGGTCAGAGTCTCCGAAGCACCCCCCATTTGCCACCCTGCTTCGTTCCGGCCAAGGACGATCATTCTGCATTGTGAAAAACAAATTAAATCAGCTGGCAAATTTTAGGCCTGTTTTCACTTTCTTATTTCGATCATGATTAAAACAACGTTTCAACAACAAACAAAAAAAATGCTGGCATAATAAATGCAGCAATGTTTTCGTAACAATTGTGTATGATTTAGAAAGGGCAGTAGCAATTCTGAAGCCGTCATAATGATTGCGAAGTGCATTGGAAATAAATTCAGGGGGAAAAATAGGTACTCACAGTTTCTATCTTCGCCCTGGGCCTTTGCGATATGGATAAAAAAAAAAAATTGATAAGAAAAATAAAAGGGATGGGGGAGGCATGAGACCCCCCCCCCCACACACACACACACGGTGTCTAACCCGTTTTCACTTCCTTAACTTCAGATTGGACACGGGCCGCTACAGTTTGAACCGTATTGTCATAGAACATCTCAGAAAATCCAGTTATTGATCAGATTTCCCCCTCCATTCCCCAGCTTATCCTGGAAACATCGGCTAGAGGGCAAAATGTATTTATTGCTGTGATTCAATCTCTTGGCCTTTCTCCGCCTGCGGTTGTTCCCCTTGTGCCGAGTTTTTTTTTTTTCTTTGGGCATTAGGTTTGTAATATTATGTCAAATTTGACTGCGTGTTTGTGCGTAAATGTTCACCTAACTTTGTGTCAAGAAAAAAACAACAAATTTTAAACAGTGTTTAACTTAAAGTAGTGTTCCAGGTTCTCTAAGTTCCGGAGGAGAAGGAGAAGGAGGGGGGGGGGGGGTCCGGAAATGTGAATTCTGTAGGTTGCGTTATTGAGGGAGAGGGTAAGATGTAAACTTTGGACTTTTTCAGCTTTGCTGTATAGATGATAACCCAAAGATGGCTTATCGCGAAACCACACAAGTAGGAAGGACCTAATCTGTTTAACAAGGAAAAAGAGAGAGCGAGCGAGAGAGAGAGAGAGAGAGAGGGAGAGGGAGAGAGAGAGAGAGAGGGAGAGGGAGAGAGAGAGAGAGAGAGAGGGAGAGAGAGAAAGAGAAAGAGAGAAAGAAAACTGTTTATCTGAAATATAGTTGGTAACTGTTTTTACTCGTTTAAACTGACACCGGCCATACAGGTGTTTGGGGGGGGGGGGGGTGGGGGGAGCGGTTTATTTTGTACCAAAGAGATCAGAGATTTGATACTAGTAAGTTGTGCTCATACACCATGAAGAAACGTTTTCCCGGCTCACTTGTTTGTCAAGGCTACTTGTACTGTGATTCATAGTTTTCAGAAATCGACAGTGCAGAGGGCGAACGTTACATCACAGAAAGAATAAAAAAATTAAAACGGCTGATGAATTGTGAGGTTGTTTAATATGTTCATGTGTAGCCGGGAGGGTAGATGATGAAGAGGCGGGGAAGTCAAAGAAGTTGGTGCATTAATCATTGTAGTTCCAGCATACATTCTGAAGAAATGACCTTTTCTCCAGAGCAGTGAGTGTTGCACTGGATGTCAGTCTTATTCCTAGAGCCACAAACCTGTGTTTTCATGTCTACGGAAACGGAAGAGGCAACGGAAACAGCAAAAATCCAGCAAGGAGTAAAAAGGACACAGTCACGTACACATGAAAACTCTTTCTACTTCACTAATTGAAAATTTTCAAGGGTTTTTGACGTTCCCTTTTCTGTACACATGAAAACTCAGCTTTATAGCACTAATTCTTTTGCAAACAAAGCACAAAAAATCGTTTTTACAATCTGCAATTCGTCCCAGAAAGGTCGATGTGTGCTATAGATGTGTGCCAATAGTTTTATCAGGACTCCATGCCATATTACCTCATACCAATAACTTTCGATCAGCCCCACAAGGTTTGCAGTGAATACTGGGATCGAATTGGATTTCTTATTCAAACACTGAAGCCGGCCGAAGGATGGAAAGAAAGAAAGTAAAACATAATATGAAACACAGGACCAGAAAGATAAAAAAAAATATTGATGGTATTATATAATTATATGTCTGTGGAAAACTTTGGTGGGACACTTCCATTAATGTAGAGGAACACACAGTAGAAGAGCCAGAAATCATAACGCTCCCTGGCATGGCATGCAACACTGGCAAGGATGGGAAATGTTGGCTGCTGTAGGGTAAAGGTTGCTGGCTGTGTGATGTCATACAACCTGGCAGAGATGCAACCGGCTTGACGACGTAATGCCTGACTGGCTATTTGACAAAACTGAGTAATGGTCAGAGTCTCCGAAGCACCCCCCATTTGCCACCCTGCTTCGTTCCGGCCAAGGACGATCATTCTGCATTGTGAAAAACAAATTAAATCAGCTGGCAAATTTTAGGCCTGTTTTCACTTTCTTATTTCGATCATGATTAAAACAACGTTTCAACAACAAACAAAAAAAATGCTGGCATAATAAATGCAGCAATGTTTTCGTAACAATTGTGTATGATTTAGAAAGGGCAGTAGCAATTCTGAAGCCGTCATAATGATTGCGAAGTGCATTGGAAATAAATTCAGGGGGAAAAATAGGTACTCACAGTTTCTATCTTCGCCCTGGGCCTTTGCGATATGGATAAAAAAAAAAAATTGATAAGAAAAATAAAAGGGATGGGGGAGGCATGAGACCCCCCCCCCACACACACACACACGGTGTCTAACCCGTTTTCACTTCCTTAACTTCAGATTGGACACGGGCCGCTACAGTTTGAACCGTATTGTCATAGAACATCTCAGAAAATCCAGTTATTGATCAGATTTCCCCCTCCATTCCCCAGCTTATCCTGGAAACATCGGCTAGAGGGCAAAATGTATTTATTGCTGTGATTCAATCTCTTGGCCTTTCTCCGCCTGCGGTTGTTCCCCTTGTGCCGAGTTTTTTTTTTTTCTTTGGGCATTAGGTTTGTAATATTATGTCAAATTTGACTGCGTGTTTGTGCGTAAATGTTCACCTAACTTTGTGTCAAGAAAAAAACAACAAATTTTAAACAGTGTTTAACTTAAAGTAGTGTTCCAGGTTCTCTAAGTTCCGGAGGAGAAGGAGAAGGAGGGGGGGGGGGGGTCCGGAAATGTGAATTCTGTAGGTTGCGTTATTGAGGGAGAGGGTAAGATGTAAACTTTGGACTTTTTCAGCTTTGCTGTATAGATGATAACCCAAAGATGGCTTATCGCGAAACCACACAAGTAGGAAGGACCTAATCTGTTTAACAAGGAAAAAGAGAGAGCGAGCGAGAGAGAGAGAGAGAGAGAGGGAGAGGGAGAGAGAGAGAGAGAGGGAGAGGGAGAGAGAGAGAGAGAGAGAGGGAGAGAGAGAAAGAGAAAGAGAGAAAGAAAACTGTTTATCTGAAATATAGTTGGTAACTGTTTTTACTCGTTTAAACTGACACCGGCCATACAGGTGTTTGGGGGGGGGGGGTGGGGGGAGCGGTTTATTTTGTACCAAAGAGATCAGAGATTTGATACTAGTAAGTTGTGCTCATACACCATGAAGAAACGTTTTCCCGGCTCACTTGTTTGTCAAGGCTACTTGTACTGTGATTCATAGTTTTCAGAAATCGACAGTGCAGAGGGCGAACGTTACATCACAGAAAGAATAAAAAAATTAAAACGGCTGATGAATTGTGAGGTTGTTTAATATGTTCATGTGTAGCCGGGAGGGTAGATGATGAAGAGGCGGGGAAGTCAAAGAAGTTGGTGCATTAATCATTGTAGTTCCAGCATACATTCTGAAGAAATGACCTTTTCTCCAGAGCAGTGAGTGTTGCACTGGATGTCAGTCTTATTCCTAGAGCCACAAACCTGTGTTTTCATGTCTACGGAAACGGAAGAGGCAACGGAAACAGCAAAAATCCAGCAAGGAGTAAAAAGGACACAGTCACGTACACATGAAAACTCTTTCTACTTCACTAATTGAAAATTTTCAAGGGTTTTTGACGTTCCCTTTTCTGTACACATGAAAACTCAGCTTTATAGCACTAATTCTTTTGCAAACAAAGCACAAAAAATCGTTTTTACAATCTGCAATTCGTCCCAGAAAGGTCGATGTGTGCTATAGATGTGTGCCAATAGTTTTATCAGGACTCCATGCCATATTACCTCATGTACTATACCTGTTACTGAGTTATAACCTGTTCATATAATGATATTGTGTAAGACGTATGTATCATCCTTTTTCCGTACCGGTAAAAAGGGTATCGGTCGTCGTTGGGCCGATATGTGCTCCGAAACGCTCTGTGAAAATGAATTTATTTCCCTTGCGGGGTAGTAAAGTGATTCATATCTTATCATGTCTCATCTCATCTTAGTGGTAGGGGGTGGGAGGTTGAGTAGGGGTTGTGGAGGGTTGGTGGGTGGACTGAGAAACAAAAGAGTCAAAGAAATTGGCATACAGGTATATTATGTTATTATGAAACATTTTAGGTCAACGTTCAATCTGAACTGGCAATCCTTTCTATTTTTTTTTTCTGTCTCTAAGCTGCACTGTATTGCATTGAATGCCAGTTCTGTTTCCTACACCCTCGATCCAACTATTCATTTTGTGTAGTGGTAAGGGGGGGGGGGGAGGGGGGGGCAGGGTGATGTGGGTTGGTGGGCTGATTTTTGGGGGGGGGGTAATGAAATTACAATCGTGTCCCAGGAAGGAAGAGTCCTTGTGTACAATTTCCATGAAACTGATGCATAGCAAACTTTCTGCTGATTTCCACCCCAGTCCGGCCTAGGAGAATTTTAGCCAGCCCTATTTTCACAAGAGAAGCTAGACGTTTCTCAGTTTCCAAGTCGTGAGTCTGCATTCATTTCTGTCCTTATTATAATCGAACTTGGGGATGATTTTGCGGAACGTCGATGCATTTCCTAGTTACCAACGCTTGCCGTGTTTTCGGAAAAAGATCGCATCTAGCCGGCAACCATACGGTAAACCGACGCATAGGATTGGGGGGAAACGTTGGTATACAGGCCAGGTGTTCGCCTCCCATGCCGAAATACCGGGTTCTATTCCCGGCCGGTGCAGACATGCTGGAATTTTGGGGGAAAATTCCTGTCCCTAATCCTACGATCATGGATCGAGCACCTAGTCTTCTCGAATAAAAACGCAAAACTCGGAGGGCCCGTGTGCATGTTGCGTGCGTTAAAGATACCTTGGCAGCTGGAAATCCATAAGATCAGGCCGAACAAGGCTGCTTCCCGGGCGAAATTTAAAAAAAGAAAAATCTTCTAACACAAAAACACACAAAAACCATTAACAAGAAAAATAAAAACGAGAAAAGTGAGGTGTAAATGCCAGAGAGGAAAACCTCCTAAAATAAAGCGCTGAAACATCCGCAGGATTGGCGTCACGTATGCACATAGGAATAACGTCATTCCTTCTCAGATCTGCTATTTGCGACATTGCGCCCATGTCGGTTTGATGCAGACAATCCGCCCCTTACGGTAATCTTACTAATCCGACCGATATCATATACAATTTAGGTTAACTTCACTTTTTAGCATTAACTTCACTTTTTAGCATTATTTTTAGAATGAAATAATGCTAATTCCTTCTATCTGAGTTACACACTGGTACGGCTAAAAATTTCTTTTGATCAAAAGCAAAATAATTTATTTACTTTGCGTCTCTCTCTCTCGAAAAAAAATTATATTTAGCACATACGGTGTTTTCTCATAATATGACAGACCCACATACTCGTGAAATTTAACCAACCACTGTGTTCCCATATGCTGGGATTCTTGATGGTGTTCGTTTTGTTTTTCTTAAAGAATGAGGTTTATACTGCGGAACAACAGTTTACAACCCGTTGCCATTCCTTTATTCCGACAGTAAAGGTTTTTACATGCGTTTGCTTTTGTCTCACCGTGAACATTACATGTATTTTATTTTTCTGTTGTCTTCTCTAACAGTGAAGATTTTGTTTGGTCTTCTCTCACGATGAAGATGCCATGCTCTCACAGTGAAGGCTTTGTTTGGTCTGCTGTCACAGTGAAGATTTTGTTTGGTCTTCTGTCACAGTGAAGATTTTGTTTGGTCTTCTCTCACAATGAAGATGCCATGCTCTCACAGTGAAGGCTTTGTTTGGTCTTCTGTCACAGTGAAGATTTTGTTTGGTCTTCTGTCACAGTGAAGATTTTGTTTGGTCTTCTCTCACAGTGAAGATTTTGTTTGGTTTTCTCTCACAGTGAAGGCTTTGTTTGGTCTTCTCTCACAGTGAAGCTTTTGTTTGGTCTTCTCTCACAGTGAAGAATTTGTTTGGTTTTCTCTCACAGTGAAGAATTTGTTTGGTCTTCTCTCACAGTGAAGCTTTTGTTTGGTCTTCTCTCACTGTGAAGATTTTGTTTGGTTTTCCCTCACAGTGAACACTTTGTTTGATATTCCCTCACAGTGAAGATTTTGTTTGGTCTTCGCACACAGGGAAGATTTTATTTGGTCTGCTCTCACGGTGAAGATTTTGTTTGGTCTTCCCTCATAGTGAAGATTTTATTTGGTCTGCTCTCACAGTGAACACTTTGTTTGGTCTTCCCTCATAGTGAAGATTTTATTTGGTCTGCTCTCTAAGTGAACACTTTGTTTGGTCTTCCCTTATAGTGAAGATTTTGTTTGGGCTGCTCTCACAGTGAACACTGTTTGGTCTTCCCTCACAGTGAAGATTTTGTTTGGTCTGCTCTCACAGTGAACACTTTGTTTGATCTTACCTCATAGTGAAGATTTTGTTTGGTCTGCTCTCACAGTGAACACTTTGTTTGATCTTACCTCACAGTGAAGATTTTGTTTGGTCTTCCCTCACGGTGAAGATTTTGTTTGGTTTTGTCTGACAGTGAACATTTTTTTTCTCACAGTGAACACTTTGTTTGGTCTTCTCACACAGTGAACACATTATGTGTCTACACTGACAATGAAGATTTTGTCTGGTTTTCTTTCACAGTGATGACTGTTTGATCTTCGCTTACAACGATCACTCTGTGAACACATCCTCTCACAGTGAAGATTTTGTTTCGTTTTCTCGCATAGTGAAGATTTTGTTTGGACTCCTCCCATAGTGAATCTTAAATTGGTTTTCTCTCACCATGAATATTAATTTTGTCTCATCTTCTCTCCTCAGCCAGCGAACGGGTGATGACCATCACTTATGAGCCCATGGAGAGACGGCCACGTACAGCTGATGATGACAATGAGGATCACAGCGGCAGTGATGATAGTGATGGTGCAGACTCAGACAGTTCTTGCGGTAAGGAGCCGTAGTAGTCGTAATGGTGGTGAATGGGAATGTGGTAGTGGTAGACATGGTGCTACTGGTGGTAGCTGCTGTGAGAATAATAGTGGTTGGAATCACAGATGCACGAAGCGAAACTTGTTGTACTATAATTATTATCTCCGTGGTTGTGACGATGCGGTTGTGAGGCGGATGATGATGGTGGTTCTAGTGGTGGTGGTGGTGAATGAGGTTATGAATTTTTGTGGTGAATGTAATGGGAAAAGTGCCTGTGAATATAATGGAAATGGTCGTGAAAATAATGGTGGTGGTCTTGTAGTAATTGATGACGTTCTTGTGGCGGTACAGATGATGCGACCTCCAAACTCAAATCTCCTTTCAGAAGTGTATAATCTGTTGCTTTTTTCCCTTCCTTCCTCCAGATGAATATGAACTCCGAGACCAGCAACACAGAAGGAGAAGACAGTCAGAGGAGTCTGGAGAGGAGGAGGACGCCAGCTTGTTGTAGACTTCGATTCCGCTGTGGTGTTTGCACTGTATAATGTTGTAACTGGTTGTTCCTGCAATACGGGCACAGCGACTGAATTCTCAACAATGACATTTGTCCACGAGAGGCATTTTGTTTATTACAGAGAAAATTCTCTTAAGAATGTCTCATTTAAGTTACTGTTGACAATCTTTGACAATGAAGAAGAAGAAGAAATTAAGGCATTGTAAAAACGGATTTATCTTGTTATGACATGTGCGGACGCATTGTGGATTAATCTCATTTGTTTATGGAGAGATGCTGAGTGCCAGCCCTCTCTGAAAATGAGGAATAAATCCGAGAAAAAATCACTGAAATTTCCAAAGTCTGTGTACGCGTTGCATAGATCTAGACAGTGCATTTTCCCTGCTCTACCGCTGGTTATCTTTACAAGAGACCTACAGATTTCATACCCCAAAGAATTTGGGAACTGAAATCTTTAATCAAATGGATGCTTCGCGCGCGTTATAAAGCAAAGGAAACCTCTCTCTAGAGGCCTGGTCCAGCACAGCATGAGATGTGTTATTTCTGTTGAATCTCATTATACAGGAATACACACAGTGACGCCATGGCTTTAAAACACTAAGCGAAGCAGTATCAATAAATATCGCGTAAGAAGTATCAACCTTGACTCGACCATTAGACTTCCATGGGGCTGTGAAAGACAGTTAAAGCTTTGGATTCCTAAAACTTCAGAAGAGGTATAGGCATCTGACAGCTACAGTAATTCAGGACACCGCCCCACCTTGTATAAATACCAAGAATGAACGTTCCATGAACTGAAGACGGAAGACAGAAATTCTATGTCATGTGCTTATTTCTGTTCTGAGAAAATAACGCAGTGCAATATTTCAGGTTTTAATACAACTTCATGATACTCTTGTGACATGTCAGAAAAAACTGGTGTTTACGTCATAATTGTCCTTTAAGATGTTCATACAGAGAAGGCAAGGCACGATAAGCAATAAGGTCTTAAAAAGTATAGGCCTATAATATGATGAATAATTATTCATCAGCCACAGTTTACTGAGGATTACTCAGACAGAAACAGACGTCAGAACTGATGAATTTGTGTTATTAAACAAGCGGGGGACCAGAAAGAATGCAATGATTATTATTAATGTGTTCAAAAGAGAATTAGCTCGGTGTCTGTAGTACAGTCGAGTAAATTTACGGAGTTGTCTTCTGAGATGTAGACAAAAGTGCGAAAGCAATATTTTACCCTGCAAAACGGCTGAGAATGCTTGCCGGCAAAGCTAATGAAAATAAATTGTTTACCACGTTTGGTTAATAATTTCTTGTAACAGTTAAAAATTGATTTTGAGCTGAGGTAAATAGAAAAAAAAAAAGAAGCAGAAAACAGTTTTAGGAGCATTTCCACCATGATCTAATGGCGTATCCTTTTTTTTTTAACCATTATTATTATTATTTTATAATTTGTTGATGACGATTCAGTGACAGCGTCTTTGTTGGATATAACAACTGAGTACTTAGATGATGTCGATACAATGTTTGCTACGCAACTTCATCAATGTATTCATTTGCTTGCTAATGATGTTTTGATGCTGGCTTTGGCTCGAAACCTAATGACATTCGTTGCCAGTGTCCCACGATTGATATTAAAAAGATTTATCATGCCCAAAGACTCCCGTATCAGTAAATTTTGTGACATTCTAGGGACGGAAGGGGATTACTAAGACGGCCATACCGCAAACACTTGTTGAAATTATCTCATTTTATTTGTGTCTTACTTATTTATTATTTTTTTATTCCAAATTCTGCCTTAGTTTAAGATCTTTTTGTGTATAAAATTGGTTAAAGTTTTTTTTATTTATTTTTTTATTCAAGATGTGAACATTCAGCATAGTCATTGATAAACTGGCGAAACTCCACTGTTAAGCCATTAGAACAATAGAAGCCTTTTGATTTTAGATAAATAGTTATGTTCTTATAATAAAATGACTTGCTATTCTATAATTTTACAGTATTACAAAAGCATAATTAATCATCCCCACTCTAACATAAAGTTAGTACTATCTCATTTTTCATGGTTTTGAGAGAAGAGAATAAAATGTTTTGTCAAAATGGAAGTTTAATGGTGGTTTCGTGCAAATGCAATGTTATTGGGCGTGACCTAAACAAGAACATGAAAGATCAATGTTATATTGACGTAAGTCTGACTTACAACATTATGTTAGCACACTAACGATAAATTTTAAATATTACATGTATATTTATTTATGTTGACAGATCTTTAAAAGTCGTACCTGCTCTATGATTTGATTATCTTTTTGATTTGTTGGGGGTGGCTTTGATTTATAGAATGTTGCTGACACCACATCTTTTTTTTTTTTCCTTTTGATTCGAGCTAGGCAGGGAATAAGTGGAAGGGAGATAATACGATTGAACAAGAAAATACGTCGTGGTTAAACATATTTACTGCCCCTGGAGTGATCATTATTTAATTATACATAAAACTGATAAAATGTAAAGCCTGTAACTTTTGATAAGGAACAGGATTACGTATCATGTAACTTTCCTCATCGTTATCATCACTAACTTGGCACTAACCTCCCCCATCTCCCCCCCCCCCCCACTTAATCAGTTTCATCGCCATCATCCATCATCGTCATCAGAAGTTTATGTCTTCCTATCCTCCAGGTGCTGCAAAACACTGTACTGACCAAACACTCATGCATTTTTCATTGCTTCAAGAAACACTTGAAAGACAATATTGTCTGTCCTGTACTGTAGTATGAGAATAATGTCTTAATTCAATAAGATGTTCACAATAATTCGAGGGACGTATGCTAAGCTACCGTAACCACTGGCGGATCTATAATCAAACTAATGAAGCTTAAGCTTGAGGTACCCCAATCCCGTAGCGGCCCTGAAGAATCTCCTTGTAATGAATGAATTTTGAATGTTGCCCTATTGTTGCTGGTTGCGAAATGGGGCAACATAACAGTTCAAGTTTCAGGGCTCTAAAAATGTAGGTCCGACACTGGTTGTGTCTCAGTTTTTTTTAGTGTTTCTTTTTAAATTGAGACAACTGTTTGGCACCCTTACAACCCTTGACAGCGTGCAGATTGTGTTTTACGTTGGGACTTAGATTCTGAAAACTAAAGATTGAATAACAATTTTGAAAAAAAAAAATCGAAAGTATTAACTCTGATAAAGGCAGTAATTCAGTTTCTTTGCCTCTCCTGAAAAAATTCATAAAACCGACTTACGATAGTTTCCCATACAGCCCTCGATATGCTAATTATGTATTTCATGTCTTTTAAAACTCTTGTTTGTTGAACATGATCTTTTGCCCTCCTATTAATTCAGAGTTATAAAACAAGATCTGATTTCGTAACGGCAAGTTGGACGAAAGTTACGGTCGAGTCTAGGACCGTCTACCCAAAATACTCACTATAGTAATTTTGTTACTATCTCAATTTTTGTGGTCAGTTTCCAAAGGAAAAGCTATTGTGGCCATGTTGCCGAAGAAAACTTTCATTGACATGGCCAATTTGCTAAATCTGAAGCTGTGTTTTCATGTGTACGGAGACGGAAGCGGCAAGGGAAATAGCAAAACCCGTCAAGTTGTGAAATACATTGATGAAAGAATGTTTTCAGGTGTACGGAGATACCCGTTTCAGTGGACATGGAAATACTTTTTCTTTTCCAACTTGATGGATTTTTGAGGTTTCCGTTTCCGTACACATGAGAACACAGCTTAATCCTAATCCTAACTTAAAACTTCAAAAAAAAAAAAAAAAATTCTCTGGACCTATCATGAAACCGCGCAAGTGCAAAAAACAGAATTTTACAGGAAAGGGCAAATGACTGTTTTTCTCGAAACATACATGTTTTTTTTTATATCTTAAATACTTTTTAGTTGTAAATATTTGAAATAGTGTATTTTGTCTGAGGCTTAACCGATAGCAAGTCCCTATAGGAGTTGATATAGAATTAGCGGACTCGGGCAAGATAAACATTGCAAAGTCTTTGTACCAGGTCCAACTGTGTATATCTAGATCAAGGTCACATTAACAATAGCGCTTAGATTTGATGCAAAGACTAATTAGAACGTATTGTCACATCACAATTCTTTGTTGCATACAAAGAATGAAAGATGTGATAGAAGTTGATTTTCGGTCAGCAGTGTGTGAAGACTGGCTTAGCCCGCAACTTCCGGTCACACTTTTCGATTCTACTCAACGAAAATGGGTTTCTTGTTTTGCGGTTTAAAAAAAAAAGGTGAATAAATAATATTAAAGACTACATTTTGTCCAAAACGGAGGTGTCCACGTAACTTGTCATTAAAAAAATTGAAGTAGGCCACGAAGTTTCATAATTTTGGATCACGTGGTCAGGATGTTTTAGTTAGATGCTTACGTGTTCATCCTCTAACTCTATAATAGTAACATAATATGATTATAATAATATGACAAAGAAAGAATCGTTATGTGCAGTTGTGTGAATACACTTGTGCAGTTTCATGAAAGCGTCGGCGCAATGGTGTCTATATATGCAGACAAAACCCATTTCAGCCACATGCATAGCACAAAATGTCACCCCCAGAAGTCATTTTCTCACAATGGATGTACTCTGTGCTAGACTTACGATTTAGTGAGTGGTTATCTAGTCAGTCCATTTCGCCAGTTAATTTACCCTGATGGAGGGCCGCATGGTAAACTATGAAAACTCGACTTGTTTGTGTTTTTTCTTCCGAAATTGAGATATTTGGCATCCTTGTGGCTCTGCAAAAGCCCTGCAGATTCTGTTCTAAGTTGGGGATTAAATCCTGAAAATTAAAAGTTACATAACTTTTTCTTCTTCTTGAAGATCGTAACAACTTTTTTCTGATATAAAGAAAGTTATTCAGTTTTCTCCTTCTCCCGAAAAAAATTGTGCGAAGCGACATTCGGACATTTACCAGGCGGTCCTCGAAATTATGTTTTTTTTTCTTTATTTTGTTATTATAATGTATTTTAACTTTTGGTTTCCTTTTCATTAGTTTTGCTTTTTAAGTTTAAAAAATGTTTCCATTATTATTAGCCTATTACACTATTGTACTTTTGATGCCTTTTTTTCTTTTCTTTGAATTTTTTTTTTTTTTTTTACAAACATGAATAACTCAACTATCAGAGTTACTTGACTGTAATGTAAAATCACCTCTATATTAATTATAAAATACATGTAATTATTATTGTGACCTCAGAGTAACTCCCGAGACACAGGATACCGAGACGAATCAATTCCCCAAATTCCTTCCGTCGACTTGCGCGCGTATCATCCATGTCAACAATGCAAGAGTTTGCACCACACTCCTTCATAATTGAACGAAAAAGAATAGTACCACAGAGCTCTGTGAGTAGTACGCACCGCGTTTATACGCGTAGTAGTTGTGGAATAAGGAATGGTTCGTCTCGGTATTCTGTGTCTCGGGTAACACAGTGTGCAAGTCCAATAGCCGTCTCGTTACAGACTGCCTGTGTGGAGTTCATGCTGTCCAGGCTGCCGTTGCATGAAAAAAACAACAACACTGCCAATACCAAAAAAAAAACACCAAAACTTTAAAAGATTCGCAAGAGATATTTGGCTCTAATTTTTGTTCAATTTCCATTTTGTGAATATTCAAAAGCAACTATATTTGTCATACAAAATTATAATCTAGTATTTCAACTTCATGCTATAAAATAGTGTTGAAAAGTGAATTTGACCTAGATCTAGTTTGACATAATGCTGTCTTTTTCCCTAACACGGCAGTAGGGCTGTCTGGCTTCATGTCAGGGGGGGACCAGCTGCAACTCTTATTATTATTATTATTATATATTATCATTGTTATTATTAATTATTATCATTATTATTATTATATATTATCATTATTATATATTATTATTATTGTTATTCAGGGATGGGATCTGCAGGCAGAAAAAAAAAATTCCTCAACATTTGACGTAATGCGTCACTAACAATGACAACACATACGTTATAAAGGGAAAGGTACATTTTCTACCTCAAGCTGTGTTTTCATGTGTACGGCAATGGAAACGCCAAAAGTCCATCAAGAAGTAAAAAGAAAGAGCGTTTCCATGTGTGCGGAAACGATTTTCCCGTACTAATGAAAATAATCTTTCAATTTCACTAATTGAAAGTTTCTTTGACGCTTCTGTTGCCGCTGCCGTTTCCAAACCCAGCCAGAGGGAACAAAAAAGAGAAAACAACAACATTAAAACGCCAAAAATCGGGAAATTTCCTGAGAATTCCCATCCCTGAGTATTAAATTATTATTCATCATAATGTCTTCCTGCCCTGTCGGCCAATACTGACCCAGCCAGCACCCCAACGTCAATCCAACGTAGATTCGTATAGCATTTCCAACAGGTTTTATCATATTTACAGAGTTCATAATATACACACACTTTACAGTACAGGCATTTCCCCGTTGGAGTTTTCAGTTCACTTTTATTTATTTTGATCTCTTAAAATTATTATTTATGAGAATCTGAGTACCGAGCGCTAGCCAAAAAAAAAAAAACGAAAAAAACGTGAAAGGCGCAAAGTGGCATTACTACACAAACTCGAAGTGTAACCCAGAAATTTCCATAAGGTTGATAGGATTACTATAGGGTCGGATTTCCTACATCTAACCGACGGTGGCTGGATGTCGTAACCGACGGACTTGCATAGGAACGATGTCATTCCTATTATGATCTGAGCAAACGAAGTCTTGATGAGGTCAGTCGTATGCGTTGGATGGACGTTGGATTGTCCTGAAAATGACAGTGTACTGTAATTTTGTAATGTATTTTACTTTCTGTCATTCAGGAAGTGTTTGAAGTTATTAATTCGTATCAGTTTGTTGTTTTTGTTTGTTTGTTTCTTTTTCGTGATTTCAATTTGTGGGAATCTTGGATACGGTTACTGCATGATAAGTATATGACAGTTTTATCACCATGCTTTTTAGTACGACATTAAGCTGTGTTTTCATGTGTAAACGGAAACGTCAAAAACCCTTGAACTAATGAAACCGAGGGAATGTTTTCATATGTACGGAAACGCTGTTTCGGTGTGCATGGAATGGAAACACTCGCTCTTTTCGCTACTTGATGGATCTGTGATGACGTTTCCGTTGCAGTTTCCGTATACATGAGAACACAGCTTTACGGTTCTATTCCGAAAATCACAGTAGGCAGCAAACTGATGTAACATTAGAGTGCAGCTTAGAGTACGCTTGTAATTTAAGTGGCCGCACAGACGAAAGAAAAATAATTTTTAAACACCCCCACCCCACCCAACCTCCCTATGTCTATCCGACGTAGATTTGTACAAGATTTCCGTAAGATTGGTAGGTCTAGTGTAAGGGGCGGATTCCCTACACCAAACTGACATTGGATCTACGTAGGAACGATGTCATTCCGTTACACTGTGCAAAACTTGACGTCAGTTCTACGTATCCGAAGGGTTGCTGGCTGAGTCCCTATGCTTCTATTATGTAGTGATTGGTGTCTTAATACAATGTAGTTGTGCTTACTACTACCAGCACAAACCCAACCAGCAAGTTTACTCAGTCTGACATAGATTTCGGCAGGACTGGTAAGATTACTGCAGGCAAAGATACTAGAAATGATAAGATGGGACACTGTCTTCTACTAAGAAAACCCTGCACACAATTTTCGCACTGATCAGGGTCGGGGCCCATGGCTAATAGTATGAAAAGAATGCTGGATATAAATTATAATTGAAAAATTATAAAAACCATGTGCTGCAGCTGTCCAAGCAAGAACTCGCAGTTAAATAGAAATATTCCGTCTAGATTCTATTTCCTATTCAAATATTTTATTGTTCGATTTTCTTGTCTGTTCAGTTTTCCGCTTGTTTTTTCGCTTTTGTTTTCCCTAAAAAAGGCTGTTGCTGAAATATCGGCCATTTCCTATCTTCTCTTTTAGTTTGCGTTTCATTGTATCGTTTGGATATTATTTCTTACGCGAGGCTTTGATACATACAACTTTTTGTTTTTGCCACATTTTGACTTTGATGTAATGGTAAATTTATGATGCAAAATTGTGACAAGTCCTACTGCGACTAAAAAAAAAACGAAAAAAAAATTGCTAGAGTTTTTCCCACAGCGATTGAGGTTATAATTCCACACAATAAGTGATGTCAATCAAGGCCTATAGCGATAGCTGAACAGTGAACAAAATTCAATATTTTCCCAGCTGGCTTTGTAAAATACGGCAGTTTTCATGACTTCCCCGCGTTTGCCGCTAGGTGGCGGTGCCAAATCTGTGCTCGCTGAAAGCACTAGGTGTCTTATCAATACTAGTATCTTTGCTGCGTCTCAATTTACGCATTGGTGTTCAAAACGGAACTTTGAACATCATATCTGTGTATTCCCCGAGTCAACGGACCAACTAGTTAGAATAAGACACATTGGAAGACCGTACGTTTTCAAAGTCAAAGAGTTCACAAAGAACACTCATTACTCAACATCTTCGATTCGTGACGTATCCAACCAGCAACTCACAGAGATCAAACGCGTAGGATCTAGGACTCACATCAAGTTTGCACATAGCAATGACATCGCTCCCAAGTTGATCCGTTGGTTATGACATCGCTCCGGCGTCGGTTTAACGAGGGGAATCCACCCCTACAGTAATCCTACCAAGCGCACGGAAATCGTATACAAATTTACGGCTGGGTGAGCACACGACAGGCACATCTTTAGACACTAAGCCAATTCATGTTTCCCAAATGACTTATTCAGTACTAAGATCTAAACTGCTGTTTGAGTTTTTAAAGAAAGCGCTGCTACACTATAACGAGTAGATCTCTTTAGTCACATTTGAGTTTGAATTTCGGTTTTACGGACCGTCGGCACGATAATGGCCACTTTACGCCTTTCTCAGTCTGTTTCAGTTTGGGTACTTTATTTATATTTCGTATTCAGAGCTTCATCAGTTTATACTTCACGTGTGGAATTACATTGTAAATAGTTCTGTATAAATTTTATTAGGCCTACAGTTCATTGGTAAAATTCTCAAAAGTTGTTTTTGTATGGATCTGAAACTACAGGTGAACGTGGCAATGACAAGAGAATACACGTCGAGAGATGCAGTTGTCTCCTTTCTTCCTGCTGTTTTACTTATCAGTTGTCTTGTCCCATGACGAGAATGATAGATATTTTTGTGACCAGGAGATAAATTATGAACCTGCCATGTTATTTATTTATCCTTTTTCGCCAATTTCACGTTTGCTTGCACGTGTACTTGATCTGTATGTAGTGTCAATAAAAATAAACTAGAGCGCATTTTTTTTTTCATTAACAAAGACACAGATTTCAATAAAAACATTGACTCAGAACACAGGCAAATAAACGGCACTAAGAAATCAGTAACGAGTCAAGACGTCAATTAAAAAATTTTTTTTTGGGGGGGGGGGGGATGGGGGGCAAGTAATTCCCACCAATTAATTTTGGGCTCTTTAAGTTAATATCGCATACACCTGAATCTACTTATGTTTTCAATCCAGTGGCGGATTATGAGGATAACATGCGAATTGGAGATCCTTTACTAAAAATAAGAATTGGCGTGTTTTTTCCCAGCCCAAAAATGATTACAATGAAATATAAAACTAGCCAGAGATTTAATCCTACATAGCAGTGACTATCTGATGTGTACTACAGATTGATCTAGAGGCAAGGTGCTCGCCTCTCATGCCGAAGATACCGGGTTCGAATCCCGGTCCGTGCATGTATATTGGCATTTTGGGATTTTTCTCGTATTTTCCTGTCCCTGATCCTATGGTTGGTAAGACTGAGCAAATAGTCTTCTCGGATAAGGACGAAAAAGTCTGAGGGCCCCTGTGCAGGTTAACAGATAACCTAGCAACTGGAAATCGGGAAGAGTAGACCGAACAGACCGTTGCCCGGGCAAACTTAAAGACAAACTTATTCCCCCCCCCCCCCCCCCCCCCCAAAAAAAAACAACAACCCAAAAAAACAAAAAAAACGGCGCTGCACTGCGGCGAAGACCTGACTGTTCTAGTTGTAAATGGTTTGCAAGGCTGCAATGCCACTAAGGCAAATTTCCCAAAATGGGATTACAGAATTACGGTATACAAAATACAAAATAATAATATAAATAAAATTTGCTTAAAACAGTGAACAAACAAAATACAGTGGGTTTGAGTTTGGAGAAAGCATGACGCCTATACAATAACGGCAATGTTGTGTTAGAAAGAAGCAAAATATTATTTTTTAAAAATGTTTGACCATTTTATTTCTGTATTATTTCTTCCACGAGGCTTTGCTACTTTACAACTTTTTCATTTCATCACATTTTGACTAGGAAGCAGCAAGACACTAGGCAGAATATAGCAGAATGATAAGACAGAAGAAGACGCCTCAACAACCGGCACCAAATACAGTGGATCCCTCTAGAGTGTACTTTCTAACATTGAAAACTTGGTCTGGGTTTAATTGAACAGTCATGCTCTGGTCCTGATTTACTTTCTCTCTACCATCACACATAAATACTGGATTAGTATCTGCTAATCAAGAGCCAATTATTGCTTAAACCCCGTTATTGCTTTTAATCAATTTTATCGGTCCTTTATGGTGGTTCGTTATTTTTTTCACAATTCTCATCCAATTTCTTTTCTAAAAATGTATAGTTGTTACGGGCTAAAACTTTATTCCAAAGAGTTAAGGCCATTATACTTTACCACAACTATTTAAAAAGCTCCTTAGAGAACTATACTGGCTAAACTGAACTTCCCAAAAGTTCACAAAGCCAGTTTCGTGTGGCAGTAAGGGAAGTATACGTACAAAAATTAACGAAACAAATTGAAAAAAAGACAACTCCAAAGAAACGTAACACACACCACACGAAAGGTAAGCTTCCACTGAAAGCCAGTGGATGGAAGACTATCATGTGCCAGGACGTAAATAGGACAAATACATGTATCAATCACCCAGTAACATACATCTCTATCATGATCAATGTTTCCTGTAAGCTGGGCAGACACTGTATTGGTGCCGTGAACATCAGAATGTTGCACAAGTTTGAATGTCGTGCACTAACTTTGAATTTAAAATATTTTTGCTTAAAACATCCAAAGTTCCTCTCAGTGGTTTGGAAAGATTAGAGTGAATGTTGATCAAGTTTCCCCAGAAAATGGTTAAAGGGGACTTCTTTTAAAGTGAACAGAAATCTCTGATCCATTAGAGTTCAGTTTAAGCAGACTCCACTGTAATCAGTTTGTCAGAATGAACTACCAAAGGATGGACATATACATGCGTATACATAATTAGCTTTTATCGTAATTGTATCTAATGACATTGTTGACGATTAAAAGAAAACATTGGCTGATTGTTATTAATGATTATTATGTATTGGTTGCTAGGACACATTGGTATGATTATCCAGATAGTTAGATAGAGGGACGGCCAGTTGCCCCAACTTTTATTTTGATAACCTTTGCTGTGATTTGAGTATTGTTACATTGCAGTAATTGTTCTGTGGTTTTGTATTTTTAGTTTGTTTGTTTATTCGTGTGTTATTTTTCTCTCGTTCTTCTTCCTTTCACTCATGCAATGTCTTTGATTGTCATAAATTTTCATTCAGACATGAGGGGTAAAAAATAATAAAGATGTTTAACCTAGTAAATTTAACTTGTGTGTTTCTGTACTGCTCTTTGGCCTTGTTGACATGCCTCACTTCGTTAATCATAAATGTCCATTGGATGTGTTACATAAGCAGGACAATGTAACTGAGGACAAAAAACATGATAACAGATAAAGCTTATTACAAAAGAGAAAAACAAAATTGAGATCAAATTATAAACATGAGAATAATCTGGAGTTTTAGCACCTTTATTCATCACTGTTATAGAGTTCATCTGAGATAACAATACATGGGTCAGTTCATCAAATATGAGTACAATGTGCATGTTGAGTATGTTGTATAGATTGCCAGTGGAAACACTGCGTATAGTGACAAAAAGAACCGTTCTTACTAAATCCTCCGAACAAAAGCCAAATTGACGTTCTGCCCAAAGCATCTTTTCACAGATTACAATGATCCAAACTCATGTTTACAAATTGCGCAATGATATCCTTTGTCCGGCAGTATTGGAAAAAAACGTATCAATTGTCGTTGACCCGGATGTTTACAAAAACAGTTAGCATATTTGGCCAAACTGGAACATTGAATAATCCCGACTGGCAGCTATTTATGGTCATACAGAAAGAAAGCAAAATGACCAATTTCTACCTTGAATTTTCGCACTCAATTTTTTATGAAGCTTACACTTACACTCATCAATTTACACAAGTAGACAGCAGGCATTTTATTGAATGCCCAGTTTTAATTTCAGGTTGACTGAAGAAGTAACATTCTGTTACAAGACTTTGAAAAGAAACACACAAGCAACCCATCCGACCAAACGATGCTGGGTTCCTACATTTTGTAAACATGTGCTGTGGCACTGCATTAAGCTTTTTCGCGGTACAGCTGAAAAAAGCTGACATTCTTTGAAGGCATTGGTCGGACAAAGGATATATAAATATTCAAATTTCAAAAATTGTTCCCCATATTCCCTCAGCTTTTATTTCCTTCTGAGACTGACTGCCTCCTTATCTCTGACCCACCCAACAAAAAATCGACAAGCGAATCATCCCCAACTGCATATATATAGTCAACAAACATTTTATAAAAGCTCTAAAACAAGATCAAGAGTAAAAACTACTAGCTAAAGTGTGTACAAGAAGCACATCCAAATATCATCAAAAGGCATACATTTGTACATATATGTACAAGCAAGTTTGAGTATTATGTGCGCATTTTTGTCCTGATGTCAGAAAAAGTACAGTGCATTCACATTGGCAAAAAATATATTATAAAAAATATGCATGTTTGTTACAGTCAAATAGAAATTACATACATGTATAACACAGCGAACCCTGTACAAAGATGCACAGACCATGACAGCAAAAGTTGAATGTTAATAAACTACATCGTACTGTCAATTAAGATACGTTACCTCCTTCTAATGTCCAATGAGTGGTATTAATTGAATAAAGTGACCCACCATCTGAAATTGAAAAATTTGATAGTATCTACCACAAGTAATTCTTCATTTGACTTAGATATCTGGAAAAGCATACCAGCAAAGAATGAAACATTTTCAAAGATAAAAAAAAAAAGCAAAAACACATCACAATACAAGAATACAGTAACTCAGATACATGATACGCCTAACTGCAGCTAAGTAGGTATAACAAATCATTCTTTAGTGATTTCAAGTCCTTTTATCAACTATCGCCATGTTGAATATTAGAAATTTGACTCAGCTACAGTCAAAATCGGACAGGAAATCTCACAAAGAAGTGACTAGTTTCAGAATAAGGATTTTAGGTTTAATGATCCCCATTTCCACCAACGGTACAATTATAGCTCCAGTGCGGCGAATGCAGAACACTCAAACACATGAACAAACTTGCCTCCCTTCAATTTATACTTTGTTCTTTTTGAAAATTCAATAATTGAATTGCCTAGTTGTAATATATCCCTTTGTTACAAAAAGCTGCAAATAAGGTATAGAGCAGAAAATGTTTCTCATGCATGTTTTTATCACAAACAACTTCAGCTCTTTCACTGTGCCTCACTCTAATAGTAAGAGGCCGAGGCTAATATGCTTTGCCAGAAACTACAGACTCGCTGATCTTTATGCCTTACTATACAGTTTGTTTTGGAGTCCAGGTGGACATGGGCACTGTACGCAACAAAACCCTTCAGTTACATGAGTTGACAGAAGCTGCCTGTTGATTGGACTTCACACAGGTTATTTCTAATTTCAATCATGTGAAAATAAGAAGTGATTATCCCTGCTCATTTAAGTTCTCCTTCAGCTTCTTTCCAGCTTAATGACTTCATTTGCCCAGCTACTCATGAAAATGGTCAAAGAAACTCCTAAGGCAGAGAAACACTGTCATTGTCTTTACCAGTTAGCAAAAACTGAACTCTCATTTATCTGGACAGGCTGTGCATCTCTACTGCCGCTATGAACGAGACCCCAGCTATTAGACTGATAACCCAGGATATAAATTCTGGCCCCGCTGGAACCTGGGCAGGTTGGGTTGTTGTAAGAAAATCCCAAAAACTGAGCATTCTCACCATCCTTTTTTTCACACGCTTCACCGAAGCTGATTCTTTGGCTGCAACCGTGAGGGTGGGAGACGATGATGGTTAAAGGATGGGCTGGATCGTAAAGTGATTCACTATCGCAGTCATCTATTTCATCACCAATAGTCATACCCAAATTACATTTGAACCACTTCAACTGTCTTTCCCAGGTTTTGACTATGGCCAAATATACATAGATCTTGCGAGATTGAACAGTGGCAGGAAGTTCCTTTTTCTGTCTGTCCTCTTCAATTATTAGTAAGAAGTCTTGTGACTTTTTGTATTCTTCTGATACTTTTTCCAACCAGCCCTGACCCTTGCCAGCACCTGCTAATTGAGATATCAGGATGTCCAGCAATATATACCTAGGAGCAACTTCATCAGGAATTGTCAAGCGATACTCTTCCACTTGTTGCTGGGCATCACGCTCCAAGATACTTTTAAGTTTTTCCACCACCTGTTTCCACCCTGCCACCAACTGGACAGACCTGTCATGAAGTTTTGACCATTCCTTGGATAAGTTGTTGCAGGTCAATAAAGGGTAATACAATTGTTTTACCGCAAGCAATGCATACCTCCAGTTAAGCAACTTTTCATGAATTAGTTTTCCCAGGGACTTGTCATGAATAATGCAAATTAGCTGTGCTAAATCCGTTCTCTCATGTGCTAGTGCTTGTGTTCCCCCTGTTAGTCATCATCATTGCCTTTCTCACCCTGGATCAGGGTATAGGCCACCAACAAACACCTTCCATCCCTCTCTATCATGGGCCAGTCTCTTTACATTATTCCAAGTCTTTCCGCTTCGTTGCACATCATTTTCTCTGGCTCTTCTCCACGTTCCGCGCGGCCTTCCTCTTGATCTCTTGCCCTGGGGATTCCAGTCCAATACCTTCTTCGTGATGCTGTTTCCTGGCCTCCTGAGAGTGTGGCCGATCCATCTCCATCGCCTCCTACCAATTTCCTCTCTGACTGGGTTCTGTCTTGTTCTTTTCCATACAATTTCATTGCTGACCTTGTCTGTCCATCTGATCTTAAGTAGCTTCCTCAAACATCTGTTGATGAAAACTTGGATTCTCTTTATGCAGGCCTGGGACGCATTCCAGGTCTCACATCCATACAACAGGACTGACTTCACGTTCGAGTTGAATATCCTCAGCTTTGTTTTTAGAGATATATCCTTGGTTCTCCAAATCTTGCTTAAGGATGTGAAAGCTGCCTGTGCCTTTCCAATTCGTGCTTTGACTTCTGCCTCTGTTCCTCCCTTATTGTCAATGATACTACCAAGATAGCAGAAGGACTCTACATCTTCCAGTGGTTGATCTCCTACTCTGACTTGTTCGCTTAGGGGTGCAACAATTTTTAGGACCTTCGACTTCGCGGGATGTATCCTCAATCCAATAGATTCTGAAATTTTGTTTAGAGCTGTAGTCTTTGCTTGCATCTGGTCGTGTGTGTGCGACAATAGTGCCAAGTCATCTGCAAAATCTAGATCGTCCAGCTGTGTCCATGGGGTCCATTGTATGCCATTTCTTCCTCCACTGGTGGTTTCTTTCATAAGCCAATCAATCACCAGGATAAACAGAAATGGGGACAGCAAACAACCCTGCCTAACACCAGTCTTGATATCAAAGCTGTCAGTAAGCTCACCATCATGTACGACTCTGCAACTTGTCCCCTCGTACATGCTCTTGATAAGATTCACCATCTTCTCTGGGATTCCATAATGTCTCAATATTCTCCACAGTGTTTCTCTATCGATGCTATCAAAGGCCTTCTCGTAGTCAAGGAAGTTCACTATCAGTTGGGAGTTCCACTCTAGCGACTGCTCTACTATGATTCTCAGCGTGGCGATCTGGTCGGTGGTTGATCGATTACTCCTGAAACCAGCTTGCTCCTCGCGAAGTTTTTGGTCTGTTGCATTCTGTATTCGCTTGAGAATAATCCGATTGAAAACCTTTCCTGGGATGGAGAGAAGTGTGATTCCTCTGTAGTTACTACAATTGCTGAGGTCCCCTTTTTTTGGGAGCTTCACGAGGTGTCCTTCCTTCCAGTCCTTTGGAAACTTGCCTCCGATCCAAATCCTCGAGAATAGTGAGTGCAGACCCTCTGCAGCCCCAGCAGCATCTGCCTTCAGCGCCTCTGGTGGGATCTGGTCTGGTCCAGCTGCCTTGCCTCGATTTAACTGCTTTATGGCATCATTAATCTCTGCTTTAGTCGGAGGGTCGCAACTGATCGGTAAATCATTTCTTGCGGGTAGAATGTCGGGTGGGTTGCTTGGTGGAGGTCTGTTCAAGAGGCTGTTAAAATGTTCTATCCATCTTTTTGCCTGAGCTTCCTTTCCAAAAATAGCCTTCCTGTTGTAATCCTTGACAGGAACTTCAGGTTTTCCATATTTTCCAGCAAGAGTCTTTGTAGTCTGGTAGAGGATCCTCATGTGTCCTCCTGTTGCTGCCTTCTCTGCTTTCTCTGCTAACATTCCTATGAACTCCTCTTTGTCTTTTTTAATTGATTTTTTGACCTCTTTAGCTGATGCTCGGTACTCTTCCTGGTTACCAACTCTTGAGCTTCTTGTACGACTTGCATTTACCCGTTCTTTTAGGTCTCTTCTTATCCTTATCAAGTCCAGTGATTTTTGACTGATCCATTCCTTGTGTTCCACTTTCTTTTCCCCAATAACATCCTGACATGTCGATGTAAATACTCCTTTTACCTTAGCCCAGTGAGTCTCCAAATCTACTGTCTCTTCGAGGTCAACAAGGGGTTTGAATCTATTCCTCAGTGTCAGCTGGAACTCTTCCTTCTTGTCTCCATCCAGAAGGCTCACTTGAAACTTTCTCCTCTTTGTTCCTGCTCTGGTACCTTGTTTCTTGAGGCGGAGTTTGAGTCTTGCCAGCAGCATGTGATGGTCAGATCCAACATCTGCTCCTCTCTGTACTATGACATCCTCTAGTGAGCGTCTGAATCGTCGGGTGATGCAAAAGTGGTCAATCTGATTTTCAGTTACTCCATCCGGTGAAATCCAAGTGGCCTTATGGATCCTCTTGTGTGGGAATACTGAACCTCCAATCACATAGCTGTTAAATGCGCAGAAACTTGCAAACCGCTCTCCATTCTCATTCATTTGTCCTAAACCATTGCACCCCATAATGTCCTCATACCCAGTATTGTCCTGTCCTATCTTGGCATTGGCATCTCCCATTATAATGTTCACATCTTTTCTTGGCAGTGTGTCAACTATTTCCTGAAGCTGGTTGTAGAAATCGTCCTTGTCCTCATCGGTTGCTTCATTTGTTGGGGCGTATATCTGCACAATGTTCATGTTGATGTTCTTGTTCTTAGTAGTAAATGATGCCAATATAATTCTCCTTCCATAGGGTTCCCATCCCCTCAGTGACCTCTGGGCGTGCTTGCTCAAGATGATCGCTACTCCTTCTGTATGCTTTTTGTCCTCCCTTCCAGAATACAAAATCTTTTCCCCAGTATTAAGTTGTTTCAGTCCGGACTGTATCCAGCGGGTCTCGCTAACTCCAAGTATGTGCAGTCTGTATCGCCTCATCTCCATTGTAACCTGGGCACTCTTTCCTGCTTCATACATGGAGCGGACATTCCACGACGCAATCCGGAGTGACTTGCTTGATGAAGGAGCAGTCGGGCCAGTGGCGTCCTTTCGGCTTTGTCCATTGTCCTTCATTGAATCTACAGGTGCAGATGCTCCCCCTTCTCCCAAGATAAAAGACTGATTTGAAGTATTTGCTTGTGTTTCTGTAACTGGTTTATTTTTACAGGGTGGGTAGTTGGCCCACCGCCAACTGGCTCTTCTCGGGAGACCAGGACCTTTGCACCTTTAGTCGCCTCTTACGACACGCAGTATCACGTCAGATGTATTCTCTGCTGTCCCTCTTCTACAAGAGAGCCCCGCATCTGCACGGGCGCCCCCTGTTAGTGATAGACATGATTTCAAGTCTTTTTCATCCATGTCATAATCAATGTAACATGTCGTCTTTGCCATTTCGGTTTGATCAAACACAACATGTGTTGCTGTCAGAATGTATACGGAGATCCATTCTCTCTCTGGTTCTCCTGAAGTCTTACATTTCACACATGGGCAGCTACCTTCATTGTTTGAGCTTTCAATAATCCAACCTGTTCCACCATGTCCAATACGTCTGTACCTGATGCCAGAGAAAGGGAAATGAAGAGGTCTGTATGGACTGCTACCCGACACCTTGATGCAAGTGGTCAGTGCAGCTTGACACCTGACTAGCTCAAACATGGCCTGGTTGCGATACTGTTCTGGTAGGTCAGACATGCGCAACTGATGAACAGATATAAAGTTGACATGACCTGGATTTTTTGTGCAAGATAAGAAACTCTTTGAAGGCCCGGCCTCTCGTTCAATATCAATGTCAGACTCGTTGCATACTGTTTAAAGACGAGAGAAAAACAAACAAAAACACATCAAACTAGATCGCTGCCCACATATAAGTTCCACGTAACAATAGCATAGGTATCACATTCCCGCTCATGCAATACAAATGCTACTGATGCATTTTTGTCATCACATCTAACTGAGGATTTCAATTACTGGTAAAACATTTTCAGTCATATATATAAATCTATAAATCTCATGTGAAATACATATATAAAAATGCTTGCAGCATGCTGTAAAGGTATTTTTTATCATCCACTTGATTTGCAAATAGACACCCCACTTCTTCAACTCAGAATTTGAAATATTCTCATGTATTTTATATGTTTGACATTCGTACTAATTACACTGTATAATATTTCAGAGAGGCGATTAAGTATGACATTAAAATCTTTGGAACATGAAGGCATAGACTTCGAATTCAAGTGTCTTGTGTTGCTGCAAGGTCACTTTCTATGAAGGATACTTTTACGTGTCCAGGTCCCCTTATGGGATGAAGTGATGAGAAAAATACCACCAAAAATAATTTTGCTGTAAATGGATCAATGATGATTTTACTGCTGTTTATGTTTACAATGAGTCATCGAATTGCAGCAGCCATTCAATATTTGACATTATATCTATATAGATATAAATTTGCATATTTACCGGCACCATTTCTTTTTTCTAGTGCAATTTAAATGCTTACACTAGACATCTTGAAAATTTTACCCATTTAACACAATTTGTATTCATTTTGGCCTCCGAGCACAACAATTCTTCCTTCATCTGTTCACTGCTTGCCAGAATCTTGAGAAAAATCTAGCAATTGTCTAACAAAATATCTACCGATGCTGTCTAACTAAAAATTGAAAACATGACTGCATATCATGCTCTCTGCTTCCATAAGTATTTTTTAAAATCTGTTTCCATTCACACATCAACAAAAATCAGGGCAACAGAACAATAAAAACATGATCATCATAGCACATACCTGCATCATCCTTATCATCCATAGATGGATCTTGTGACTTTATATTTGTGGTTTCATCAACACTGGGGTTATCTGCAGACAGAAGAATAAAATATTTATTTCAGGTCTAAATCAGAAAATTAATCCAGCCTCAGTCTCATAAAGGTGAATATATGATGTTTGTAATCTATTGAGATATTATTCTGGTTACATTAATAATCAACAATCAATTTGTGTTGGCATCCAACAAAATGAGGCACTTCATGCAGTTTGGTGGTACAGCGATATTGGTAGCACCAAATAGGGTATTCAAAGCCCTTTCATTTGGCAGAAAAAATATTGCTGTAATTTAATTAGCAGAGAAGATATATATATGGCCTATCACAGACTCAATTCAAAGTCAGTTTTGAGGCATTTACTCTTCTCAAACATGATTACCATTTGGAAAAGGAAAAATAAAGAGATTAAACTTTTAAAAAATACTGAAAATATGTAAAATTGATAAATTGACCCTCTGATGCATTTTAACGATTTTCTCGAATCGGGCAGAGCTGAAATATGCTTTATTTTGTTGGGTGGCTACACATTTGTAATCTAAATCATATTTATGTTTTCCGCATTTTCTCTACAAAAAGAAATTGCGCGCATGCATGGAGTAGATACTGATCCGATCTAGAATCAGATTTGACCAAAGCCACAGTTTAGATGGAAATACACTAGCATGCAAAGTGTTCAATTGTCATATAATACTAGCACAATTCTCATGTGGAATTCCCATTCAACTCAAGTCCTACCATCTTCCTGAATGCTGGCGCTCATCAATTTCGTACTGAGCTCCTTCACTTTGTCCGCCTCTAACAACTCATGACACTGTGCCATATTGATATTTGATGTGATTACTGTAGTTCTACCATGGCAGTACTTGAATGAGTCTCCAAACGCCAGACATTGGGACCAAATCCATGTTAAACTGAAATATGCTGTGGAGATGTCAGCTTAAACTGTTAAACATTGTGACGGTTGTCAGAACAATAACGTACAGCAGAAAGTACAAAATTTTTATTTACCATGAGCACCCCTGGTTCTGTCATGTACAACAATAAAAGATAAAGGATATCATCACTGTGCTAACATTTATATTCATATATAATGGCTAAAACTTAATTGCACTGACTTGTCATGTTACCTTGAGGTCCAACTCACACTGCTCTATTTGATCTAGATCTATCTAGAATCTAGATCTATACGGTGTTTTAAAAAAAAATGCACCAATTCTTATCCACAATAATAATAAAAGACAACTGACATCATAAGATACATTTCATATTGATAAATAAACATTTTTTGCTTTCTTTACTCAAAACTGTGAAACTGAAATTTATAATGGTTATGATATTTTTGCAGTGACAAATGTACATTTATAAATCTGATGGTATGCTGTAGCCTACAGTTATTACACAGAATAGATCTACTTCTAGATCTCTAGATCTAGATCTAGATCTAGATCCTAAAACAGGAAAGAAGTGATTTATAATCAATCACACAGAAAGTTGTGCTCTCCTCTACCCCACACTCCAACTTACATATCTTTGACCCAGGCTTCAAATGGTTAATGAACGAAGGATACTTACAAATACTCAATTACTACGGTTTATATCATAGGACGTAACATTTTTGCAAAAGAAACAGTTTTCAAAGTTTTCAAGTTCAAGGTAGACCAAGGGGTCGTAAATCTGCGGAAAAAAACAACAACTGGTTTTACTTTGACAGATTAAAATTGGAGTGATTTCCCTTGGTTGGAATTCAAGATGGCTTCCTAACTCCCAGGTAAACAATGCTGGACCGACGGTTTATTAGCACAGAACTATCCGAATTAGTTCACAATAGCCTGTGGTAATTTACTCAGTGAACATAAAAATGCAAAATATGTATTAAGCACTGTTGATATTTGAATCTCACCTGACATATCTGCCGGATAGGTGTTCAAAGTATTGAGATTTCGATAAAATAAACAACTTAACAAGGTTTACGACTTTGTAGTCTACATCATAGCCTAGGAAGACAAGAACGCTATATTTTTTTTGGGGGGGGGGGGGGGGAGGGATAACCTATGGTAAAAAAAAATAAAAAAATTGACTGAGTGTATTTCTTCAAACAGAAGATGACAGAATCACAGCTGAAACGAATTTATTAATACAAATCGAAGTGCTTATTCGCAGATGTCTGCGAATAAGATCCCCCATCTTAACCGCAGATGTCTGCGAATAAGATCCCAATCTTATTTGCAGATGGTGAGTTTCTTGATTTTGTGTTCTGTGATGTCTACTATGGGAAAGTTCTCTTGTATTCTGCAGTCTGCGATGGCACGATGGCTGGCATCCGAGGTTATCAGTCAAAGACTATGGGTCCCGTCCTGGGTTCAAACCCATGGCGGAGCATATTTTTTTTAAAATCTAGGATTGCTCATTTTTAGGAAAAACATTTTTTTTTTTTAAAGGATTTTACAAAATTGATGTCGTGGGGAAATTGATCAATGTTACTAGTGTGCTCCAGATTACTTTATTCCTGTTCGTTGTATTTATTCCTGTTCACTGAACGGGACAGAAATAAAAAATGTAAAATCAAATTTTAAACATGTAAATGATTTCTTTTGGTCTGTGCGAATTGAACAGCTCATCTCTCTCCACGGTAACCTGGATCTATTTGTCATGTTTTATTTTATTACATATTTTTTGTTTCCATGGAAGTTTAATTCATTTTTATTTGTTCTGTCTGACTTTCTCTGTGATTTCACACCCGACAAAATTGGCTAGACTAATAATAATAATTCATGTAAAAAAAATTGACATCGTAAAAAAATATTTTTAAAAATCCTAGTCACAATTTTATAGTCTGAAGCAAAGCAACGATGATATGAGGGGGGGGGGGGGGCAGTAAAAAAAAGTCAGCCAAAGAAAACTTCAGATCTTGGGAAGCCTCGAATCTCCCCCCCCCCCCCCCCCCCCCCCCGGCAGGCGAGTTTAGTTCTGATAGGTTTTGGAATAGAAAAAAAGGAATGTTAGGCAGAGGACGAACTCTTCTGGCTTTCCGATTTCCCCCTCGACACGCTGTTTGTTTACTCTGGTCCGTTCGTAGATTATACACTAGGGTCCGTTTTCTGAATGAGAAGTGAATCAGATGCGCATCGTTTGTTTTGGTCATGTGATTGAGATGGACGCTCGGGTGGCCGCCGCTGGCCTCTCACTCATCAAGCGAAGGAATTGTCCGTTTCAGCTTTTCAATGTATGTAGTTGAAGTTAATCTGATATTTCTAGACTTTCATCACCCACTAAAATTCAGAGGGCTCTGGTTCTCGCCTACTTGTTATGGCACTTGGGCGATTTTGTATCCCATAGACTGCTCTCACCATCAAAAATGTTTTGGTGAAAGTTTCATCTTTAACTCAATTGAACGCTATTTTACGCCGAGGAGGTTGTCAGGTGACGCATAAGAAACTCTTCCTAAATAAAAATCACGAACAGAAAATCCATCTGCGAATAAGATTCTGATCTTATTCGCAGACGTCTGCGAATAAGCGTGGCCAATACAAATATAACAATCAAAGATATGTTAGGTACCGTAGGTTTATTTTGTATGACTTTTTTATCTTCCAGATTTGGAGTAATTATAAATTAGACTAGATCTAGATCTGGATCTATGCAAATTGGATCGTTTGAGATTTCTACAGCTTTGTATCATCAAACCCCTTCATAGCTTATAGAGGTTGTAGGAACTCCTGACAAAAACCAGGCTAATCTTGATCCAATCAATTGAGCTGCAGAAAAAAAAACCACACCCTGAGATATGAAGCTTAGCATGCGATATGTAATTACATCTGAAATATGAACACAAAGTACAAAACAGCTGCCACTGGAGCAGTCCCACGGTCTTTAGGGAGACCAATTGGAGTTCTGCCACTGGGACCCAGACCAGTTGCTCCATCAGGCCAGCGGAAAGCAAACAGGTAAGATAGCCTACGACAACAATATTCATAATAATTAAAGCCATCTACACCTCAGTTTTTTCAGAGGTAGATGATAGACTGTGATGTGATTAGTGTAGTTTATCATTTTTATAAATATAATGCATTGTTGTTTGATAGGATATAATTTTCTCCTGAATTGACCCCCATGCTGAGACAGGCGCACCATCATGGTGCTGTGTTCCCAAGCGTCCGTTGCGCATGTGCTTACAGTGAAAATATGGGTGGTCAAGATACCCGTGCGGGACGGAAGACTTGATTTCACGATTCATGTCACTGCAGTCCTCTTTGAGACTGATCGGCTATACTGTCGTTTTAATTACTGCGTCGTCACTTTGTGTCAAGAGCATTAACCAGTGAACCACTGGTCAGAATCACAAAGACTACACTTTCAAAGGTCTCCCCACACCTTCAAAATGGGAAACATCCACATGCAAACAAACTTGCAATATTACCTCATTTACTCCTAAACTGATCAACACAGACTAATCAGAAACAATTAAGGTCTGAAATGACCTTTGCCCAAATACCTATGTTGGCCCAATAGAATGTGGTCTGGCTGAAACCATTGAGTTTGAGGGGTGGTGGGGGGGGGGGGGGGGAGGGGGCTAGTTATGCTTTGTTCTCAAGAAAATTAAAGGCCTATATAGCAGCCACAACACAGTCAGATCGTTGGTTAGAGACAAAACAGTTCACTGTAGTCTAGCATGATAAGGCAGAACAGAACTGTTTTCATGATGATTGGTTGTCCCAATGTACCTGTCAGAACAAACCGTGTACACCGCCCCACTGTGTACGTCGGCAAGGAGTGCTGACCCAGATAAGATTCCCAGGGAATTTTGCCCACTGCACGTTGCTTGGGGGTTAAGTTTGCCAACAGCCCTACATCAATCTGACACATATGATGGACCTGTGTGCTCATAGGAATGACATCGTTCCTACATAAATCCACTGATTATGGCATTATGCCGCCATCAGTTTGATGTGGAGAATCTGCCCGTAGGGTATTTCTTACCAATACTATATGGAAAACCTATACTTGGGGTTAATGTAGGAATGCTGTCTGGGAGTACATTCAGAGTTTATTGTTAGATGAAAACTGAAATACCGCTAGTGTCTTGTCAGTGTCAATATGAGGACCTTATTTCAAAATAAAATTTATTAGATACCAGTACATGTATTATAGTGACAGGACAAGATAATTGAAACCCATGACATGCATTTACAGTGTTGAGTTGACAGCATGTAAGACCTGTAAATTTGATGTTCCTGTTATCATGTGCAGTGTGCGTTGGCAAACCGCTGCTTAACTCATTTCTCCCCGCGAACGGGGGATCCCCGTTTTTGCCTTTCGTGCCGAGCTGTACCGCGAACGGGGAATCCACGTTTTTGACCCCGACCTTATATATATTTTTTTAAATTCTAATTTACAAATTACTACTTTATACCTATACAATAATAAAAACAACCACAGAATATCATAAAGCATTCATTTATAAACACTTCCACCAAATAGAATTGAAAAATATTATAAAATAAGTGAGTAATGCATTTTTTTTCTAACGCACCATATAAAAGCATGAAAACTGTAAAATTTACTTGGGCCAGCTGGAGCAACTTGGCCAAATTTACTTGGAGAGAAATGAGTTAATAGGCCTATAATTCCTGTTACAAATTTCCACTTTCGCTCATTACATAATAGTGATTTTTATTTTGTCCTCTTGAGTACTTTTTGCAGTTCAAACATAATTGCAAACCATTTTTTAATGTTGACAACTTTTAGAAAATGTTTTGAAAAACGAGTATTAGTCATAACCCTCAGGAACCCTCCTATCTTTCAGCATTGAGAGGAGAACTCTCAAACGCACCCCATCCACTGGTTCCATCAGTTCTTTGAGCAGTGCTCGTTCTACTAAATCAGATGCAAGTAACTGCAGTAGGAGACACAGTGATCACAAGGCTGCATTATTCCGTCAGGGCGTCCATAGAGATGATAGCTTTGAAGAGCAAGATATTAAGTTCATTGACAGCGATGCTGCATCAGTTACATCTAGACCATTCAGTGGGAGACCAGGCAGTTCCAGACAGAGCAAAAAAGCACTGACCACCAATGATATTGTAATTAATATTTTTTGCTTCTGTGTTATGAACATTTTTAGAAATTGCATGCAGAGTGATACGGTACTGAATATTTTGTAACCTAAGTATGTTATTTCTATAACGCCATTTGATTCTGGAAGTATGAATTACTACCGGTAGTTATAAAAGTATTCATGTGAAAGAAAGAAAATAAATACAGTTAATACTCATATTGTGCTGAGTGCCTATGAAGCTCGGAATTTATTTCCAGATGGCATACTACGTAGGACTAAAAGTTAAAAATGGTTTGTTGGAAAAGGAAGGTATTTTGTCTTCTTTTATAAAAAGAATGTATTTTATCCTCTTTGCTTAAATTTAAAACATGAAAATAACTGAATCATTCCATTTCAAACAATATTAATGTTGCTGTTTGAATTCGGATACAAATTTATGCCTGTATATTACCCAGCTGGACCTCTGTCAAGAGACAGAACCATACAAAGTTTATGAAGTTGATCTCCATGGTGAAGAACTTACTACAGTTCCAGATCTTGAGAAATTCCGCAAGCTTCGCATACTAGACCTGTCTGGAAACCACATCAAGAGGATTGCTGGTCTGGAGTTTAATAAGGTAAGAGGCAACAGGCCGGTTTATAAAGTATAATGAAATGCCTATTCATGTGGCATGCATCTATCTCATTATTTTTCTCTTTTGTTTTTTTTTCTGTTGGTAGAAGAATATGCATTACATAATAATCGAGTGTGAGCCACCAAATGAAAAAAAATGTTCTGCTTACTCTGTGCAACAGAGTGTGGGTTTCTGTGTTATGAAATTTGTTCTGTAAATTTATTTTTGGGCTTTCCTGGAATTGATGCAAGAGGTTTTTCTTTCTGGCTATCAAATTTAATTATTTTCTTGTCTTTTGAATTAGTAAGCAAGGATGGGTATTTAAAAATTGATTTTGAAGAGAAGAAATGTGAACTGAACATAGTATTGTATGTTTTGATACATTTTAACAGAGGCCTCTTTGTTGTGTGCCAGACAATCAGTGTTTAAGTTTTAAGTTTTCTGATTGTTCTTAACAATTAACATTGGTTCATGATCAAATGTCAAAGGTCACATAGTAAACTATTGTAACCTGACATTTTAAGAAATTGAGATGTTTGGCATGCTTATCGCCCCTGACAGTCTGCAGATTATGCTTTAGGTTGGGACTTAAATTCTGAAAATTAAGGGAAAATATTGTTTTTCTAACAATATAGTAACAATCAAGTTTGATAAAGGAAGTTATTCAGTTTTTTGCTCCCCCCGAAATTGCAGAAACTGAGTTTTGATAGTTTACCATGCAACCTTTGATGTAAGGTAAAAGAAGAAATTACATGGAATCAGTTAAAGAACACTATGCACAGTATTAACAAACTGAAATGAAAAACCCATCACCTGTCAGAACCCAATTGTCATGTGAGGTATTTGTCACTAGGGTTATTATGCTCTCTCAAGATGTGAAGGGTTTGTCATAAAGTGATTGCATGAATACCATTTTACATGGCGTAACTGTAAATGCAGTGTTATTACACCACCAGAAGAGAAATTATCACTCAAATCTATTCATTTCCAGGATCTGAGGGAACTGAAGCTATATGACAATTCAATTACCTCCATTGATGGACTCGAAAAGTGAGCAGGTTTTAGAAACATTGTATTATTATTTAGGATAAATACTTTTAGGTTGAATTGGAAAACCTTTTTCACTGATCAGGAAAACAGATCATTTTAAAGCACAGTATTTCATGTAACTGGTGCAGAATATTTTGCTATGTTACTTAAGTTACACTTTGCTGAAATGAATCTGCATTATTGTCTTGTGGAAGTTTAATAGCGGTATGTTTATGAACTGTAACATTAAAAAAAAACCATAGAAATTGAGGTAATTTAACCAGTCACAGAAACTTTTTTATGATGAAAGTCCTAAAATATAAAACATACAATTGTTACTTGTTTGTTTCCTGATTTCTTGTCTGTGATGGACTCAGCAAAAAGTAAAAGCACTGCATTGTACCAACATATCATATTATTATTTATGTCTGCCTGACTGGGATATCAAACTGTTGGATCTTATGATGCTTTTTTGTCGCATGGTTCATATTTCATATCCTTATTTTATATTTTCCAGTTTGAAAGAGTTGTGTAATTTACAGCTGCAGCACAATCAAATCTCTGCAATAGGTGAGTCAGCATCAGAGCTCATATATATATAATAAATCTTCAGTAGATGATTGAGCAGTTTGGGAAAACTTCAATTCTATTACGATGATGAGAACTTCATGTTCCATAACATTGGCCCTATCGTGAAACTGTCCTAATTCAAAGAATGTGATTAGAGGAGAGGATAAAAAACTGTTTTGCTGGAAAAGTTTTTCTTATCTTAAATACATTTTTAATCAAATAGATGAACATTTGAAATATCAATTAATATACTGTCAATAGAAAAAAAAAATTCCTCAAGGAGTGCACAGATATTTGTCAAAATATATTTTTCTTCTGAAGTTGTGCTCATATACACTTGTTATTTTATGATAGGGCCAACGATATCTACGCTGACATTGTAATACATTAACTCTTTGCGTGCCATAATTTTTTCCAAGTTTGCCGATACAGGAAGAAAATAGTGGGGTAGATGGATAAAGACTAACTACAGCAACATCTGTGAATAGAGAGTCAATTTCCTTTTCTCCGAAAACAAAATAGCCTATCAGTCTTATGGACCGATACATCAGTGATTGGCACATATATGACCAGCAGAAGAACCGATATATCGGCGATTGACACAAAAAGAGTTAAGTACCCTAAGATGGAATATCATACAAAAACACATAACATTTCCCAGAGTTTCATAATTTACTGTATTTGATATGTCTTTATGTGTTCATCATATCTGATAAAATCTGCAATGTCCAAATTTTGTTGAAAGACTGTGTGTGCTGTTGTTTCAGGTCGTACCCTAGGCACCCTGAAGAAGTTGCAGAACCTGCGTTTGGACAACAACAAGCTTGCCAAAATTGAAACCCCTGAGTTGCTGAGCTGTTCAAACATCTCTGTACTGGACTTGAGTCACAACAGACTAGAGACCCTTGCCGTGAGTTGATTTGGCATTTTGCCTGGGCTTTTAGTAAAGTTGTATGATCTTGAAAAAGTGCTGCGATCTTCCAGGGTTGATCCACAGTCCAACAAATAACCAGCCCTACCAATTGGACTTTGGGGATGAGGTGGTATCGTCATCATGAAGTGAATTTACTCAGTGCAGTGTTCATATAATTGAGGTCTAGGTTTGACAGGGTTGTTTTAGAACATGAGTGGGAGTGAACTGTTCTAGCCTTAATAGAAGGAATATCAGCTAACGTCCATCACTTGTCAGGCGAAACAAAATGACAGCGGTAAACCTTTTTGTGACGTCACATTGTGTTTTTTGGGAGACTTGGTATTTGGTTAGTCTGTGTGTTGATCTAAATTTCATAATAGACATTTGAAGAGTTACAAAATTAAAACATACAAATTACTACATCATTATTTGATCTGATTAGTGGTTAATGGTCCTTCAGAAAGTTGGTATCAAACGCTCCCACTTTGAAAGTTTGAAAATTGAAGGTGATTTAATGTTAATAAAATACAGATAAAAATCAAATTAGCCTAAATTAAGTCAACCTTGCCTTGCTGGAGCAGTTCATTCCCTGCATAGTTCAGACTGGAGACCTCAGCATTCCCTGTATATGTGAGATTCTGCAGGAGTTTTAAAAATTCACAACTTTTGATAGATTGAAGCGTTTTTAACACATCTCGTATCAATGAAAAGAGCAGTTTAGACTTTCTGCCTTGCTAACGCTAGCACTAGTGGTGGATAAACTTTCAGCTACATCACTTGCCCCCACAAGGATAACAGGGGTTGTCCACCGCATAATGAAGGGTAAAGCAAAGGAGTGGGCAGCATCTGATCGTTGTGGCATGATATGGTAGGGTAGAGGCAGAATAACAGTAGATTGCTGGAGCCTGTACAGGTTAATTAACCACATCTAAAACTCCATTTTGTGTAGAAATAAGAACTTTTAACCTGATATGCTTTGATTTCAAGTTTTCATTTGTGTTGACCTCAAGTGGCCCCACTCAAGGAAGAAATAGCGATACTGACTATCAACAAAAGTTTAAAATTACAATTGATCTGTTAATGTTTTGTAATTTACTTTCACATTTCTGTTTATGCTGTTTGTTTCTAATTGGGGGGCTTTGCAGCATTGTATCTTTTCTATATTTCCCTACAACATCTTAACATCATTCCAAGTCCTGCCCCCCCCCCCCCCCCCATTCATTTTCTTTGTTTTTTTAATTTTCGTTAGATATTTATTCATATTATGTACATGTTATCGTCCTGGGAACAGAGACAGCTGTTCTATAGTAATTATTTTGATTACATCAATATTACTGCCAATACCAATTTATACCTGTCATTAAAATTTTTGTCACAGCCACTCAGCTACTTGCCAAATTTGGAAGAACTTTCTGCTGCAGGAAACTGCATTAAGAAAACTGGGGACCTCACAAAATGTAAAAAGTTACAGGAGGTTGACTTGTCCAGGAACAGATTGATTGACATCTCAGGAATTGCCAACCTCCCAAATTTACAGGTACAGTGGAGTCCATTTTAAGTTGAACTTCAAGGGACATCACTTTAAGAAAGGTCCCCCCTCTGGGTGGGGGGGGGGGGGAATAGAAATAGACCCACTGACCACACTTGCAGAGTGGTAACTTCATTAGAGGTGGGCTGTCCCTCATAGGCCTGTGGGTGACAGCTGTTGTCGTCTCTTGCTTTGTCTTCTGTCTCGCTTCTTTTTCATCCTTTCATTCACATCATATGTGGTTCCTGGCATAGCAAAGAAAGGTTCACTTTAACTATTTTCAGGGGAAGCGTGTTAGTCATCATGATGGAGATGTATAGTATATGATTGATTTATTTTCCTTAATTTATGTTTTGGCATGTAATAGAATTCTTCCATCCACTGGCAAGTGAGAGTAGTTCTTTTTTATGTGTGTGTGGGTGTTTTAATTTGGTGTGCTTGGTTTTGTGTGTTTGTTTCCTGGATGAAGTCTACAGGACACACATGTTATGAACTTCTACAATGATTCTGATTAGTTCATAATAATTCTGTATACATCCTTGATTATAGGGAGGGAACATGTCAGAACCAAAGCACATGTTCATCTAACCAAGTTTTCACTGGTTTCACCATTGATGGACACCACTGTAATTAGAAATCACAGACAAGAAAAAGGTTCTGGTACAAATTTTTATGTCAAACATCATATAACTTCTTTTGGGCTGAAACATGCTCTGTATGTTGATGTCACTGCTTCAGAACATCTAAACAGGGCAGTATGCATCAGTTGAACCTTTTACTTTTACTCAGTGTACCCCCATGATTCTGGATTTTTTTTCGGTCCCTTGCAATGATGTCTATATCCCTATTCACTGGCAGACTCACTATGCTGTGTACACGCCTTTTCACTGTTGTACCGGTGACTTTTTTGCTGTCTGTAGCCTATCCCTATTCACTATTATACGACTGCTGTGTTGTCTATATCCTTAATCAACAGTAGACGGATAAGTGACTACATTGTCTATACTTTGAAATTTATCCAGTTTATCACTCATGGCACTTCTTGGATACTAATCCAGTTACTGCTCTAAGTTTTTGATCAGGAAACTGCAAAAAGACGCTCAAACTACAGTTGACAAAAATTGCCTCAGGTATTGATTTCTCAGTATTTGTAAGTACATGTACAGCCTACCATCTTTTTCAACTGCAGAGATTCATAATGTGTCTCACTTCTTCATTCCATTTGTAGCCTGTTTTTTTTTTTTTTCAGATTCTAGATCTCTCCTACAATCAGCTGACAACATTGAAATCTGTGGGAAAGCTGAGGTGAGATGAACATAAAGATCCATTTTGCGGGTCAGCTGTTGGAACCTGGTTAAAATTAAACTCAAGGGCTGTTGCTAGGAGTACAATTGTTTGTTTATATGGATGTTGGGCTGTTGCTAGGAGACCTTTTTTTATTAAAATGGAAAGCCATAGCTGAGCAGTGAACACAATTCAATATTTTCTCTATTTGCCTATTTAATTAGACTGCAGTCTTCTATCAACAGACTCTTGGGGCTAGTATTACCATGGTTCCAACAGCCAGGGACAATTTCACCTTTCTATGGTTTTATCACCAGCAATTGATAGGGCAGCTGGAAATGATAGCTAGCAATATGAGCTGGCTTCTTACTTTGCTGCTCCTTTCATTCAAAGTCTTTTCACCACTTGACATCCCCCCCCCCCCCCTCCAAAGACATCACAACAGGAACAAAACCACTCTCACTTTGCCCCTGGCTAATTAAAAAAAATAAAGATAAATTACTCTTTCTTTCTTTCTCGCTGTCTCCCTGTCTCTGTCTCACACAGATGAAGAGTGAGAAGCATTGCATTTAAAGGTAGAGAAAGAGAGATGCAGGCCATGACTCTTAGGTTGAAAAACCCTAGTCTGAATAGAACTGTGATCACTGTATCTTCCAAACTGAGCAAAAATTACCCTCCCGTGAGCAATTGCTTAAGTAATAAAATAAGACAATGTAACAGCTGAGGTTGTTCTAGCATGTTATAGTAGGGGGGGGGGGGGGTTAGTTGATCTAACTAGAACCCTTTAGAAAACGAAACTATTACAGCTGTAGAATAAAAAACACGAGATCCAACGATCGATTAAATATTACTGAAGTTTAATAACTGTATCTTAACAATAAAATACTAGGAAGGCACCAGCGAACAACTAAATATCTTACGCCACACGGAAAGGAAAACTCACTTACTCATCGACCAACCACTCACATGGGTCTATATATATGACATTTCTACAGAAAGTTCCCGAAATAAACGTAACCTCTGCCCTCGCCCGAACACACAAACTAACCAATCACGTATCAATACGTCACTAGGTTACATCACTCAAGGCCAAATCTGGCGTAAACTTCTATATCCACAACGTTATCGAATGTTCGGGAACATACTAATATTTACGATCACCCAACAACTACTCACTAGGAAGGGAGGGTAAGGTCACGGAGTACACTCTGGCGAACGTCAACAATAAAAGAAAAAAAGAAGTGAACACATGCTCAGTATAACAGGAAAAACGGGGGAGGGCAAGGGGTAGCTTGCAGATGCTACAGACAAGTTCTTGTTTATAAGTCTTTAAAAAACTATCTTTTCTGCTAAACTTGCAATCCCAGTGGCGGCAGCCCAAATCAGCCCTTCTCAGAGGTAAAGCGGCCCTTTTTAAAGGCTAAAACAGTTCTTTTCAGGGCTAAGAAAGAAAAAAGAAGGAAATCAGGAAAAACCAGAGAAGGAAAGAAGAAATAAGGAGAAAAGACAAATGCCAATGTTGATGGTCCATTGGAAATGAAAATAACCGGACTTTGCCTGTTAAGATGCGCCTTGGATTATATTTCAGACTGAGAACCAGCTCAACACAATTACAGTGATACTGCACCACCCTTGGTTTGGGTTTTGCAGATTTTCTGGCACATTATCCATTACTAACTTAAGTGACTGTTAATTTTTTTTGTATTTTGTATTTTGTATTATGTATACTTCTTTTTATCCCATTTGGGAAATTTGCTTTAGTGGCATTGCAGCCCAGTTACAACTGGAGCAGACCTGGCGTCACCACAGTGTAACGCTAGTCGGCATTTTGGGAGGGGGGGGGTGATAGGGATAAATTTTAATCTATTAATTTTAATTTTGCCCGGGCAGCGGCCTGTTCAGCCTGCTCTTTATGATTTCCAACTGCCAAGGTATCTTTAACATGTGCAGAGTGCACACAGGCCTTTTTCGTCCTTATCCGAGAAGTCTAGGTACACGATCCTACCCCCCAGTAGGATCAGGGACAGGAAAATATGAGAAAAATCCCAAAATTCCAACATGCCTGCACCAACTGGGATTCAAACCTGGTACCTTTGGCATGAGAGGCGAGCATCTTATCTCTTGATCACCCTGTTACCAAAAAAATCACCTGTTCCATAAGAACATTAAATCACAAAAGAATGGATGGATTATGTATCCAAAAACAAATAAAGAAAGATCCAGGAAATCATTTCTGCTATGTGCATTCTGCGTCAGTAGCACCTTCTAATGATATGTACTACGATCTTTGTACATATGTTGATCTAGTGCATGCATGCCTGTGCTAAATGTGTATGCATGGGTTGTGTGTAGGCAAGTGCTTATGTAGACATATATAGATGTCCGTGTGTATGAAGTAGTTGTGAAGAACCAAATTTTCAGTCTGTGAATAAGTAAAGTTTTGTCCTATCTTATCTTATAACGTACCTGAGATTTTTTTGTCCACATTGTTTGACCCAAATCTGTGGAAATATGAACTATCATTCTTGTGAACTGAAGTCATTTTCTTTCATTTTTATGGTTTGTTTTGATTGAACTACATTTTTTTTTTTGTTGACAAAATATTATAAAAACCACAGAAAAACTGTGGGGTGGTAGCAAGGTTTTAAGCAATGTCAAAATTGGGTATTATTTCTTCGGGGGCCAACAGCACTATGCTGAGGCCCCCGAGAAACTAAAGAACTCATCGCGCGGTATTATTTCTTATGCGAGGCTTTGCTACATACAACTTTTTGTTTTTGCCCAATTTTGACATTCATTTTTGTTGTTTTTTGTTTACACTATAGATTTTTTACTTGTTGACATTATGTTTCAGAGCCCTGGAAGAGCTCAACATCAATGCAAACAGACTTACGGAACTGTCATACTTCTCCAGTGTCTTTCCAAAACTTCAGATCTTATTTGCTTGTGACAACATGATTGCCAGATGGGATGAAATTGTAAGTGGTTCTGGTGTGTTTTAAGAAAGCACCTCTGCATTATCCAATTACCCAGGTCCAGCAACAATACTGCCGCTCAAAGGAAGAATGATGTAACTGTCAGCATGGCTTTTTTCTACTTTATAGTCTCTGTGAACTTGTGTCACACATAATTCTTTTATGTCAAAGGCAGATAGACATTTCTGCTACCAAAATAATAGTTTCTGGTGTGGCAAACAAACACAATTGACTGTTCATAATCAGAGACAGTAAAGTAGAAAAATACCACGCTGTTAGTAATGTCATTTTTCCTTTGGGTGACAAAATATTGTTTTGACACAAATGTGTGGCAATAGCACAGAATTGGTACTATGTTGCAAGCCTCCCAATGTGAGAAAGTTGAAGAAAATGAAAGTGGGACAAAAATCACCTTTTTTTTTTTCGTAGAAAATGAGGAAAACAACGGCAGAAATAATAATCTAAATTGATAAAAGTTGAAAATTAGATTTTGAGCCCCAGCCACCATTTTGTTTGATTTTCTTGACTTGGGCGAGTGTGACACATTGGCAGTTTTGTGCCATGACCTGATAAGTGTTACTGGAGAGAGAAAGGAGTTGGCAATCCCACTGCTTTAGTCCGCCATGTTGACACTTTGCCTGATTAGATATCCGTCAATGCCAAACTGCAGAGGTATACAGATCCCCACAAGACTTAAGGGGGGGGGGGTGGGGGTTGCAGGAAGGCAGAACCCTCCCTGGTAAGTTACTCCTCTATAGGCTAGGGATGTTTTTTTATAGTAAATGCGCAGCTCAGTGATTGCCTGCAAAGAATTCCGATCAAGGGGACAAGACTTTGATAAGTATGAAATTAGCCAAAGCATCAACATGATGATCTAAAACAGCAGGACCACCAAACACTACATATTTTGTAAGAGGGAATGATATGAAATTTCTGTGTTCATTTAACTAAAGATTTAACCTTTTAGCTCCTTCAGTGTCATAATGGTGGGCAAACTTCTGCTGTATCTGTTGTCAATTTCTGACTGAAGTAATAGTAATTTTACAAAGTGACCAAATGTAACTTTTCATGTACATTGCCAATTGCATTGGAAGAATAGAGTTACTCAATGCAAAGTGAAACTAAACAAACAAAAATTGCAGTTGTGGTATGGATTACAGTCAAAGATAGTGGTGGATCTACAATGAAACTAATGGAGCTTAAGCTTAAGGGCCTCTAATCCCAGAGGGGCCTGAAGAAACTTTTTTTAATGAGTGGATGTCTCTAATTTCTGTCTTGTCTGCCATTGTGTGTGTATTTTCAGTGTGCCTTATCAGGAATGTCAGACCTTGTAGAACTGTTTGTGTCAGCCAATCCTTTCACCATGGAAGATGGGGAAATGCCAGCTTACCATCACACAGTCACCATGGCGATACCACAACTGGAAATTATAGACGGGGTAAGGAGAAATATGATATTCAAATCAGCCCCCATGTGAAGTAAAGCAATGACCATGTGACACAGCGATGTCCTCCAGACAATAATATCGAGAGCCATATGGTAGACTATGATAATTCAGCTTTTTTTTTTTATAAATTGAGATATTTGGCATGCCTGTAAGCCTTGACAACCCTCAGCTTGTGCATGTGTTAGAAGTTGAGGGGTTTTAATTTCTGAGAACTAAATGTTAGATATTGTTTTTTTAAAACATAGTAACTATTACAAAGCCTGATAAAGAAAGTTATTCATTTTTTTGCATCTGAAAAATTTGTAAAAAACGAAGCTATGATAGTTTACCCCACTCACCTCGACATGTACAATGTGAAAATAGACACTTTATGTATTCTTGTGGGCCTATAAAGTGTACCTCATCAGTGCTATATTATATTTCAGAATTTGCCAATGCTTGGCACCAGTTACTGACCAAACCCACTGAAAGTGCAAGCTTCAAAATTTTTACACACAATTGATACTTGGATCATAATGGGGCCATTGATAATTACCTATACTTAGGTGCCTATTTTTCAAAATACAGTAGACAACGGTTAAACCAAAATCGGTGGGACCACGGGTTTGTTTTTGGTTTAGAAAGAGTTTCAGTTTAGTGATAAGAGGCCTGAAAAATACCAGTGTCAAGAGAGTAACTTAACCATCTTAGTGCTCACTAAAAAACTGAAAAATGTGTGCTAAAATTTTTCAAAATTTTCAATTATGACATTAGTACTTTTTGGAGCTTTATTACTCACATTAGAGTTTAGATTAGGCATATAAAACTATGTATATCCTAAGAGGTAATTGGATGAGGAACATTTTGAGAGCAAAATGAAAGCATAATGTGGTGGTTGAGAGGTGTTATGATGTACTTACCAACATGAGTGCTGGTTCGAATCCATGTAATAAATATCCATAAATCCATAAGATGACAATACAATAATCCTTATTTTCAGTAAATTCACGAACAACTGTTTATAATGTGTCATAGGGATATACTTTGACATAAAAAAGTAGTAGTGGTGCCATTTTTCTGGATAAAGAATTGCTATTTCAGTTATTTATGATATCTGACTCATTCTGGTCACTCATTTTGGTCAGCAAAATCAGTAAAAATCGCCACAAAACGCAACCAAAACAACAACACCTACATTCGATGTCAGCTGTACTTCCTGGAAACACAAGTGGATGTGCCAGATTTTTTACTTGGCTTCTCAGGCAAAATAAATTTAACCGCACATATAGAGAGCCATGATCGTGGCCTGTCGCATTAAGAGGGTTAACTCGACCTATGGCAAGTCACAGTGGGCTGGCCGTTGAATACAGCAACTTTCTTTTTGGTTGAACAATAGTTTTCTTTCAGTTTAGTGCTAGTTTGTTAACAAAGAAAAAGAGGAAAAATATTGGGATCCCTGTTTTCTTTCGGTTTACTGCTATTTTCATTTTAGCCATATTTTTTGGTTTAACCGTTCTCCACTGTATTGTATTTTTTAAATTCATTTCGTCCTTGTGTGGTGATAGTTTTTATTTGACCTCCTTTCAAGATGTGTGTTTTCACCTTGAACAGGGCAAAATTAAATAAAAATTGATCTACCCCCCCCCGCCCCCGCGTAAAAAAAAAAACACTGACTGGTGCTGCACTGCGGCGAACACGTGCCTGCTCTAGTTGTAATTGGGCTACAATAACACTAGGGCAAAATTTCCCAAATGGGATTAAAGATACAAATTGGATTAAAATGGGATTAAAAATACAAAAATACAAAAAATTAAATAATCAAGGAAATTTCTCTGATTCTGAAATGCTGTAGTTCTGGTGATTTGTTATCTTCCCCAGGCACATGTGAAGCGACCAACAGGAAAGCACGATAGTTCCGCTCCATTGATGAGACCCATGTCAGCTTCAAGTAGTAAGTCAGCTGTTGCCTGGTGGCAAGGGCACTCTTTCATAATTCTTCTTTTGCACTACTTTTCCCGCATTAACGTTAAATTATCTTTGGGGCCATCCGTAAAGTATGTATGCTCGGGGGGGGAGGAGGGTGTTGCTTCCAGCATACAAAACATGTACATGGGGGGAGAATGGGGTTCAGGGAAGCGTACATACCCTTCTCTGTTATGGTAATAAACTTTAACAGTTTGGTTTTATTTACTTTTTTCAGCTGATTAAGTTGTTAGATTAACATAAAAAAATTGTAGCATCTGCGGGCTACCCCTTGCCCTCCCCCGGTTTTGTTGTTGTGCTGGTGGCTGAGCATGTGTCCACTACTTTTTCCATTTTATTGTTGACAACCGCCAGAGTGTACTATACTCCGTGACCTGACCTTCTTTTCTAGTGAGTAGTTTTTTTCCTCGCTCGCTTGTTGTCAGGTGTTTTGACTCGTTCAGTAAATATTAGTATGTTCCCGAATATTCGATAACGTTGTGGATACGAATGTTTACGCCAGATTTGGCCTTGAGTGATGTAACCTGATGACGTATTGATGCGTGATTGGTTAGTTTGTGCGGGGGCAAAGGTAACGTTTATTTCGGGAACTTTCTGTAGGAATGTTTATATATATAGACCTGTGTGAGTGGTTGGTCGGTGAGTAAGTGAGTTTCCTTTTGTGTGGCGTAGATATTTAGTTTCGCTGGTGTCTTCCTGGTAATTTATTGTTCACTATACAGTTATTAAACTTTAGTATTATTTAATCTATCGTCGGATCTCGTGTTTATTTATTTTACAGCTGTAATAGTTTCGTTTTCTAAAGGGTTGTAGTTAGATCAACTAACTCCCCCCTACTATAACGTGCTAGAACAACCTCAGCTGTTACATATTGGGGGCTCGTCCGGGATCCGACCATATTCGAGCGGACCAGATCAAAATTATTAGATTTATTTACATAGTTTATTGTAGGAATACCATCGACAAGCTATCTACAACATGTCGGAGGTTATTGGAAGGCTTAGCCAGGAAGCGGACGCTATGGAGCTCACTGGGCAGGAGAGACGGGACTACCTCCGTGAAGGCCTAGAAAGAGAAAGACAGCTGGAGGCTGAACGACAGGCTCGGGAGAAGGAGGCTGAACGACAGGAGAAGGAGGCTGAACGACAGGAGAAGGAGGCTGAACGACAGCTGGAAAGGGAAAAGATGAACCACGAGTTGGAGATAGAGAGGATGTGCCAGCAACGTGGAGGCAACGACTCAGCGCAGAAGACCGACGACCACGCTAGTTCCAAGAGACCCAAGCTACCTGCATTTCAGGACAAGAAGGACGATCTGGATAGCTGGTTGCTGCGGTTTGAGAGGTTTGCCGAGACAGCTGAATGGCCCAGATCCACCTGGACGACATCACTGTCTGCCCTGCTGACCGGGAGAGCTTTGGAGTGCTTCTGCAGACTACCGATCGACGAAGCCAAGGACTACGACAAGGTCAAGGAAGCGTTGCAGAAGAGGTACAACCTGTCAGAGGACGGATACAGACTCATGTCCAGACAAGGTAAGCCTGAAGATGGAGAAGATGTTGGAATGTTTTTGACCAGGATCAAGACCTATCTAGAGAGGTGGATAAAGCTGTCGAAGACGGAGGAGACCTACGAAGGAGTGAGAGATCTGTTCGTCAGAGAGCAATTCATGGATGCCTGCCCACCAGACCTTGCAACCCATGTGAGGGAGAGGAAACCAAAGACGCTACAGGACATTGCAGATTCAGCGGAGGCGTACCTGGTAGCGAGGAACCGGACGCTCAGCGGGAGCGCCAGACTGCAGAGCCGGCCAGTGCGACAGAGGCCCAACGGAGACAGAAGCCCACAGGTCTGCCATAGGTGCCAGAGGCCGGGACACAAGGCGACGGAGTGTCGTGCAAAGTTAAACGACAAAGGTGAGTTGAAATGTTACCTTTGTGGAAAGCCCGGCCACGTTCGGAGGATGTGTCCAGCCCAGAAGGATATGGGACGAGGCAAGCCGAACAAGGCGGCGGCGGCCGTAGTGATAGCGGCGGACGAGTCGTCGAGACAGGATGCGACGACGGCTGACACCAGCATCAACGTTCAAGCGGTAATGAAGGACGGGAAGCTACAGTTAGCGGTGCCTGTTACTTGCGGAGGATGCAGTGACGGAAGGACCGTGGAGAAACTGAAGTTACCAGTGATGAAGGGCTTGATTGGAAATCGAGCGGTAGATGTCCTAAGAGATACCGGCTGTGAAGGTGTAGTGGTGCGGCGAGCACTGGTGGACGACGGGCAGCTCACCGGTGGGAAGAAACTTATCGCGAGGATCGATAACTCCTTGTTAGCGGCGGAGGAAGCAATTATCGACGTGAGAATGCCTTACCTGACGGGCAGAGTGACGGCACTGTGTCTCCCGGAGACCATCTGCGACCTAGGAGTCGGGAACGTGGGCGGAGCGAAGGATCCGTACGACCCTGATACTGAGGTGATGGTAGGAGCGGTGACCACGAGGGCCCAGGAGAAGAGGAAGGACCGGTCTACGTCGCTGAAGGTGCCGAGGGCAGAACGGCACGCGGGAGTGGATAGAGAGGAACTTATCCGACTCCAAGAAGAAGACGAAGTCATTAGGAAGTTAGAGCAGAAGAAGATCCCAACTAATAGAGGCAATAAATCTGTTCATTTTGAGAAACATGGAGGAGTACTGTACCGGATCTACAAGGACCTGAGACAGGCGACGGTTATAAGGCAAGTGGTACTACCCGAGAAACTGAGAGAGTATGTACTGAGTGTAGCCCACGACTCGATCGTCGGAGGACACCTCGGCGTGAAGAAAACCAAAGACAGAGTTATGAGCAATTTTTATTGGCCTGGAATTGAAGGTGACGTCGCGAGATACTGCCGCTCATGCGACATATGCCAGAGGACGGTGAACAAAGGAGCGACCCCAAAGGTGCACCTGCAGAGTATGCCAGTAGTGGACGTACCATTTAGGCGAGTGGCCGTGGACTTAGTAGGACCTATCGACCTCCCAAGTGAAGGTGGACATCGGTATATCCTGGTGTACATAGACTACGCTACTCGTTACCCCGAAGCCACACCCTTGAAGAAGATCGACGCAGAAACGGTAGCAGAAGCCTTAGTGAACATCTACAGCCGTTTGGGTGTGCCCGAAGAGATCTTGTCGGACCAAGGGACCCAGTTTATGTCAGATGTCATGAAGGAAACGAATAGACTGCTGGGAATTCGACAGTCGACCACTACAGTCTACCACCCTATGTGCAACGGGTTGGTGGAGCGATTTAACGGCACACTGAAGAAGACCTTAAGGCGACTGTGCGCAGAGCAACCCAAGCAGTGGCACAGATACATCAACCCGCTGCTCTTCGCATATCGTGAAGTTCCCCAAGAGTCGACCAAGTTTGCCCCATTCGAGTTGCTGTATGGGAGAACTGTGAGAGGACCAATGCACATCTTACGACAACTATGGACCAAGGACGTAGAGGAGCCGGAAACGAAGACCAGTTACCAGTACGTCATGGAACTACGTGAGAGGCTGGAGGACACATGGAAGTTAGCGACGGAAGAACTCTCCAAGGCTCAAGGTAGACAGAAGACCTACTACGACCGGAAGGCGCGAGAGAGGAAGTTCCGCCCCGGAGATGAAGTGTTGGTGCTACTGCCGACGAACACTAACAAGCTCGAAGTCCAATGGAAGGGACCATATAAGGTAGTCTCAGTTGTCGGTGTTAACGACTATAGAGTCAAGATGGGTGCAAAAGAAAAGACCTTGCACGCCAACCTCCTCAAGAGATACATTCCAAGGACGTCAAAAGCAGCAGCAGTGGCAATGGAACCGAGACCTATTGTGACCGAGATGTGTGGGATGGACAACAGTAGGAGAGATACCACGCCTGAACATGTCAACGCCATAAAGGACGGCGGCGGTGATAGTGCTGAGACTGTACTGGCAGAGGACGACATGATGGACAAGAGTCAACCCGTGGAGTCAGCTGGCATGACAATCATCGAGGACTGCGACCTGGAAGGCGACAACGGTGGAACGACGGAGGACCTTGCCGACCTAGGAAGCTGGGACCAGAATGAAGGCTACAGAGATGTCCAGTATGGAACGCAACTGACATCGGAACAACGTCAAGAACTCTGCGATGTGGTGAAGAATTACCAGCACGTCTTCACCAATCTCCCTGGATGCTGTCAGTTGGGTGAACATCGCATCGACCTGACGACAGAAGTACCAGTTCGTCAACGACCATACCCGGTGCCCCACGCTATGCGCGACTCATTGAAGGAGGAGCTTAGCACCATGGAACGGCTGGGCATCATTCGAAGGAGCTCATCAGCTTATGCTTCACCTATTGTTGTCGTCAAGAAGAAGGACGGATCCAACCGAGTCTGCATCGACTACAGGAGGTTAAACAAGATCACAGTATTCGACCCTCATCCGACAGCAGCGCCATTAGAAGTGTTTCAGAGTCTCTCGAGAGGAAAATTATTCTCTCGGATTGACCTGAGCAAGGGATACTGGCAAGTGAAAGTTCGAGAGCAAGACATTCCCAAGACGGCGTTCGTCACCATGGGCGAACACTATGAATTCATTCGGATGCCTTTTGGGATGATGAACTCAGGAGCCACGCTGAACAGGATCGTAAAGCCATTGATCCGTGGAATGAACAATGTGACAGCATATGTGGACGACCTGCTGATTCATACAGAGACATTCGACGAGCATGTGAAGACTCTCAAGGACTTACTGCAGAGGATGGACCAAGCTGGATTAACTGCAAGACCATCGAAGTGTCTGATTGGAACGTCTGAAGTAGACTTTGTTGGACACTTAGTGGGAGAAGGTGTGATTGGCCTGTTAGAAGAGAATGTATGTAAGGTACGAGACGCACATAGACCCACCACTAAGAAGGAAGTGAAAGCATTCTTAGGATTAGTGGGATATTACCATGAATTTATTCCTAACTTTTCAGCGATTGCATCACCATTGTCTGATTTACTTAGAAAGGGTCAGCCCAATATAGTTCAGTGGGATGAAACGCAGGAGAAAGCGTACACCTCTTTGAAGAATGTCATTATCTCCAAACCCGTGTTATGTTTGCCAGATTTTTCCAAAGAGTTTGTCTTAGCAACTGATGCATCAGATCGCGGATTAGGCGCTAGTCTTATGCAGGAACACGAGGGAAAGTTGTACCCTGTGGCATATGCTAGTCGTAAGCTATTGCCTCGTGAGACAAAATATTCGGTCTCAGAGCGCGAATGTTTAGATATTGTTTGGGCTGTAAAAAAGTTTACTTTGTATTTGTATGGAAAGGAGTTTGTGCTCCAAACTGACCATCGGTCATAAGAGTTTTTGAACTCTGCCAAGTTTGACAGTCCAAAGTTATTACGATGGAGTTTATTTTTACAGTCTTATCGATTCAGGATTCACTACGTAAAAGGCAGAGAAAATGTCTGTGCCGATTTCCTGAGCAGGGTATTTTAAAGTAGTACACTATCAGTGAAATGCATTGTAACCCATACTTTTGCCTACTAGATGAATTTCTAGGACGGCAGTATTGTACTGTAATTGGGGACATAGTTCATCTGTGACTGAATATTGAATTGATGGCTGATAGAGAGTCATGATGTGTTAGTCACATTTTGATTTTATGCTATGTCATATTAGTTACCAATGGAACTTGGTGTAATTTTTGAAAAATGTAACCCAAATGGGGACTGCGAGCAAGCAGTGTTTGTGTTATATTGCAATGTTGTAACTTGTTTTGACCTAATATGATGAAGAAAGACCATAATCAGTGGTCGATATGTATTGGTATTTTTACCATTGTACGTATGAGTTATACATTTTGGAGATAACCATGTTATGTACAACAAGTTATATGCTATGATTCGTGCACGAAGCATTATGTAAACGATGGGCCATCGTTTCACCTTATATGATTTGTAATAATATCATTGACCATTGTTTCACCACAGTGGTGGCGTTGTGTTATTTTGACTAGTAGGCCTATTGTTTACTATTGGGAAGCAATGACGGTATTGTATTAGTTATGGTATTAGTGATGCAAAGTACACTGCATTGTATTGTATTTGTGATGACATTCGGGAAGACACTGAAATTGTTATTAATTGTAATAGAATTAGCAACTACCTTTGTGAGATTGGGAGTGCTATAAGATTATTTCACGATAGTGCAGACGCTGTATAATGTTTTTGGAGTTGAAAGATATTCAACTTAAATTGGGGAGTTGTGTAGCATCTGCGGGTTACCCCTTGCCCTCCCCCGGTTTTGTTGTTGTGCTGGTGGCTGAGCATGTGTCCACTACTTTTTCCATTTTATTGTTGACAACCGCCAGAGTGTACTATACTCCGTGACCTGACCTTCTTTTCTAGTGAGTAGTTTTTTTCCTCGCTCGCTTGTTGTCAGGTGTTTTGACTCGTTCAGTAAATATTAGTATGTTCCCGAATATTCGATAACGTTGTGGATACGAATGTTTACGCCAGATTTGGCCTTGAGTGATGTAACCTGATGACGTATTGATGCGTGATTGGTTAGTTTGTGCGAGGGCAAAGGTAACGTTTATTTCGGGAACTTTCTGTAGGAATGTTTATATATATAGACCTGTGTGAGTGGTTGGTCGGTGAGTAAGTGAGTTTCCTTTTGTGTGGCGTAGATATTTAGTTTCGCTGGTGTCTTCCTGGTAATTTATTGTTCACTATACAGTTATTAAACTTTAGTATTATTTAATCTATCGTCGGATCTCGTGTTTATTTATTTTACAGCTGTAATAGTTTCGTTTTCTAAAGGGTTGTAGTTAGATCAACTAACTCCCCCCTACTATAACGTGCTAAAACAACCTCAGCTGTTACAAAAATCATGACTTAATGAAACAGTCAAATAGTTCATACAAATGTTATTAAAAATTTTCAAACACCAAGGCCTTGTCATTGACATTCTACATTCTATTGATTGGCCGTATATTTCAGCAAAGGGGGGGGGGGGGACCCCCTGAATGCAAGATTGGCAGATGATAACACAGTGGTGTCTTGTAATTTGTCAGGACTGTTTTTTTTAAATTGTGGTTGAACTGCCAGATAGTGCCCAGATAGTCTTAATGCATTCAATATTGATTGACAAAAAGTTAATTTCATGTTTTAAGAAATAAGTTTTTGAAGTAGTCTGATACAAATATTAATGTAATTTTTTCCCCTCAAAATTTGGTTAACAGAATTAGATAAGTGGCAAGTTAATATGAAAATGTAATGCAAGTTCATAGATGATTTTGCTGGCCCTGCCATGAAACCGCACAGGTGGCAAGAGCCTAATTTTACAGAACAGGGAAAAACTATTTTACTTGAAATGTATTCTTCATGCAAAGACCTTTTTTTGGTCATAAATGTAAAATAAACATTTAAAATATTGTACTCCTCTTTAAATGATAGGAAAAGTAAAAGTCTTCAAGGAGCTTGTAGAATATTTATTTTGGCAAAAAAGAATTGCCATCTGTGCAGTTGTGTGAATATAATGCCAGTGCAATTTTCATGATAGGGCTAATGATTTGCTGTATTTGAAAACAAAAGTAGCAGCAGAATTATGTGCCTAATTTGTGCTCAAAAAAGCAAAGTGGGAGTGAAAGGAAGAAGAAAAACGATTCAACCAGCACCCCTATGTCATGTCAGCGTAGAGTTGTATACAATTTCTGTTGGGGTGGTAGGAGCCCCGCAGGTTTGAGGTTCCTACATCCAACTGATGTTGGCGCATTGACGTATAAGTGGATCTATGTAGGAACAATGTCATTCCCATGTGCAAACTTGATGCCAACCCAGTGTGTCAGATTTCCACAGGGTTGTTGGCTGGGAAGTAACCAAGCAGAAAAGCAAAGCTGGAGTGAAAGAAAGAAGAAAAACAAGTGACCAAGGCGGGTGTTGACCCCCTTCTTTTTTTTCTTCTTTCTTTCACTCCGGCTTTGCTTTCTCCAAGCACTAACCTGGCACATACATTTCTCATCGCCTCACCTTTTCTCTGAATTATTGTCTTAGTACTCTGTCTTCCCCCCAGTGGTTTAGCTAAATGGTTGAACTACTGAATTTATGCAAGTCTCACATTAATTCATCTTTTTTCCAACAACGGAAAATTATTTTGCACCACTGCAAGTGGTCATTTTATGAAGCTGCATTGAACTGGAGACCAATAGATATTCACTTATACATTTTCCTGAAATCCTGTTTCATATGCTATGCCATCTTCATCTTTTCCCCTTCAGTAATCAGTGTCCGCCAAGTGGAATCCCAGCTCAATGCAGCATCCATGGAACAGGACTCTCTACTAAAAAATATCTCCGAAAGGTAAAACATGATATAGAATATCACAACTTTCCTAGCCCCAGGCTAGTGTTAGTCACTGTTATACACTGCAGAAAACCCAACCTGATTTTAACTTGGATGACTTTGACAGAAAACTTCAGAAGAAGAAATCCTAGAGTCCAAAAATACCTCTTGGCTTAGTCAAATACGCGTAGCAGGATATTGGGAAAACTGTCAGGTAATTTTATTTTTTCTTTCTTATGAGGAGGGAGGTGATGGGGGTGGGGGGAGCCGGGTCTGATAGGACCCTATAGCCAAATGCATTTACTCACAGCAAGATTTTGGCTACCAACTTGTGGCCAATTTCTGAAAAAGTTTTGGCAGCCCTGTTGTCAGCACAAGTGTTGTTGTGGCCACTCAACTTAACCTAGCCCTTTCCCTGACCCTAAACATTTCTGAAAAATTCACCATGCCAACAAACCCCAATTTGGCCAAATGAGTAAACACTTACTATAACCTTGTTTTTCTTTTTTTCTTAAGTTTTAGTTTTACACTGGCTCTATATGTCAGAAAGTTTTAAAGACAGAAAAAAGGCAAACATTTTTGTCCACCAATATCTCAGAATTATATTATACCGGACTCTTGCAGATCAGTAACATCACAGACAAGCAGACAGGCTAGAGTTTTCCAGTGTGAAATTGATGTGTGTTTGAAAACAATCAAATAAGATTAGGTTAAGCTTCGATTTTAGGAACTGGACATGGAATGCTGCTCGCCAAGCAAGTGTTAAAGTCCCAGAGTAAATGAGAGGCCCTAGTATGAGCATGAGAATATCTTTTATGTCATAACGAAAAGTTGCATATAAAATATAAGAAGACAAATTTTACATGTTGTGGATCATAGGGTTGCCAATCATGATAGAATTTCTTTCTTTCAACGAGTCTGACGTGAAGGGCTAACCAGAACTCCGAACTGCATTTATTGGATTTAAGCAGTTTTATGCTAAGCACTAGGCAGTTTTGAGCAAAACAATAGGCAGTTTTGAGGTAAGTACCAAGCAGTTTTAGGCAAAGTGCAAGGCAATTTTGAACAAAGTGTACAATTTTGAACAAAGTGTACAATTTTGAACAAAGTGTGCTTCGCAGTTTTGAGCAAAGCATTCAGCAGCTTTGAGTAAAGTACGCTCCAGTAACTGTTGCCATAAATAGAGACATGTACTGGTATGTTGCCATGTCTGAGGCAAATGCGTAACAACAGCAATTACCGTTTTTATTTCCTTCAATATGCAGCGAATATGAATAGTCTTACAGTCTGATTTGTGGTAATTTTTGTCATGCTGAATTTGTAAATCTTATACTATTTGTTGCTTCAGGCATACATATATCCTGATTATATTTATTATATTTGAATCAAATGCAGCAATATAGAGTTTTATTGCAATATGATTGCAGATTTCAGTCTTTACGAACGCTTGTGGATAACCTACCCTCTGAGCCACCACAACCATCCATAACCTCACCAGATACATCAGCACCATCAAGTAGATGTAGCAGGTAAAAATGTTTGCCTCTCATTTCAAAGATTGAAAATTAATTTTAACCCTCGTCCCGTGTTGAGTGAACTCATCCATGAAACGCCCTGTGCAGGGAGAGCCTTCGGCCATCAGCCGATCGTTCGCGTGTTGCTGATAGCCTCAGCAGTTGGGTCAATTGTGGCCTTTTGATCGCGTAAATCATGTTTACTTTAGGATGCAGTAACAACAATAGTGGTGGATAAATCGTAAGTGACCCCTATGATATTTGGATAAAGTACTTGTGATGAGATGCAACAAGTTCTATTGTTAGATAGAAGGCCCATAATCAAAATTTTCTGCATTTACATGCGGTTTAACACACCTGTTAACCTTTTCCCAGGAGCTCTGCGCTTTTTTTTGTTTGTTCCTATGTCAGGCCATTCAGGTAAGTAAATTGTTTTTTAAGCCAGGCACTTAATGTACTAACCGCATGTATCATGTCATTGCCTTCTCTCTCCTCCACTATGTAAAGGTTCCACGTACAATGATGTTAGTTTTCTTAGCACACCTTTAGCAAGAGATTTGATTTCCAGCTCATAGAGTACATGCATGTACTGAAAAGCAGTTTAATCAAAGCAACACAATATCTCTCTAATTACAAAATCAAATAAAGACAACGTCTAACAACAAAGTTGGTAATTTTCTTCCAACTGATAAAAAATCTACCGACAGACGCCCTTATGCAGCATGCCCTAGTATTACATCGGAATTCATTATTATAGACGTAGCACAGTTTCTCAAATAGGCAAATGGCCCCTTTCTTCTCATTTCACATGCAGACGACAACTAGTATCAAAGTCAAAAGTTTCCTTCAGATTTTCCCCAGCATGAACTTCAGACCGTCAGTACTATTACATGAGTATGATGAATAGTTTTGAATGGTTGCATCGTAATAAATGCAGTCGGAGGATACCACTTTCTTACACATAGTAGGGGTGACAGGGTAGATAAACAAGCAAAACACGCGAAACTAGTGTGAGAAAAACAACGTGAAAAAAATGACAGTCGCAGCAACTGAATAAACAAAACATGAGGAACAATTTTGCTATACAATAAACTGGCCTTCCGCAGGACCTGGTTTGCAAAATGTTGGCCACAATATTGGCCTCGCATGTTGCGCGAGGAGGCAAATATAGTGGCCTCCGGCAGGACGAGGGTTAACAGTCATTGGAGATTCCTTTGGTGCCTTATTTATTTTTCAACTGTAGATTGTTCCGTTAACTAGCATATCTATGAATTATTATTTAATTATCTTCATCAAAGACTTTGTGACAAATGAAAATCTGAATAACGGTGTGAAAGAGACAACATTTCATGCTACTGTTTGCAGGGATAAACATTGTATATCCTTTTGTGTGAGATTGGAATAAAAAGCGTTTTATTTTTATTCTGATTTTTAACACTTGTCACATGCAGACTGAAACATGAAAAATATTTTCCAGGTAGGTTAGTTTGAGATAATGAACCTGGCTCAAAACTGTTGTGTTATAGAGAGATCATATCATTAACCTTTTAGCATCACAGGAGACGCAGCTCTGGCGTGCCTACTATACTTTCCTTCTTTATAGCTGTTATTACCTGCGTAGGCACTAGTTAGGGAGGTGATTTTGAAAATTCATTTAAAGTCTTCTGATCAAGCTAGAGTATATAATTTGGTATCATTGGAAAGATTCTTTGGAGAAGAATAATGACGATCATATATTTACAAACACATAAAAACAAAAACGGTATGTGCTACGAAAATGCGTGTTATCCCAGGTGGTGTGGGGTGCCGCAAACGGGTGTGCGAGGAGCGGCACCTCCTGGGCGACTGGTGTATTGATGGGGTGTAAATGTAAAACAACCCGCACCCGAAAGGTGTGAGGTGATATGAAAAAGTGAATTGTTCTCATCTTATGATATATGAGATGTTAGGGTCACTGAATCTCACAGATTTCTAACTGAAATTTCTTTTGCATTCAGTATGAAGGCAAACAAATCCAGTTACTCGTGCAGGACATGATACAAACAGAATGGAATATGTAGGATAGACGGGGTCTTGTTAGTAGCGGTTAGTGAAATGCTTGATTAGCAATGTCAATACATGTATTTGACACACAGAATGGTCCAGTCTGAGAATTGACAATTTTACCAGTTTTTGCATTCCTGGTTGGCTGTCAGACCAAACATGTTTAAATTCAAACATTGTGTTTGTTATCAGTGCATGATATACGGTAAAGAGCTACATTTATCAATTCTATGTTATATTTCCGGACTTGCCAACTCTTGGCATTTGTTTCTGTCTAAAAAATTTTATACAATTGATACTCAGATCATAACATGACCATTGATACTTACCTATACTTGCATGTTTACTTTTCAAAAAAGGAAATCTTTTTACTCATTTCGTCCCCGCGAGGTGTCGTTTGTTTGGTTTTTGTGGTTTTTATTTGACTGCCTTTCAGGGGTGTTCAGTTTAGTACACTTTTCTCTCATACAAACGCTGCCCATAGCACACAAATATGAATGGGAAATTGTATTTGACTTGGAGGGAGGGAGGGGGAAGAAGATCTAGAGGGATAGGGAGAGAGATGGTACGTGGCGAGGGATGGAGAATGGGAGCAGATTTACCCCTGGCAATGAGGGAGCGTCAGTTAGTTTGAAATATTTTAGGTTAAAATGGAGAATGGTAGTGAATCATTTGCTACCTGGGGCTCAGACAAATTTTAAGTCACATTCTTGTTTTGTGTATTTCAATGCTAAAATTACCACAGGCAGCAAGGGATGGAGTGATGAGAGGGCGAGACCAAGTGGTTTTTTTTGTTTTTTTGTTTTAATCAGAAGTTTATGATGTGCATTTCTTGTTTATGTTTGATTTAGATAAAAAAGGATGTATAATTAACTTGACCTTAAAATAATTCATTTTAACCTAAGGACAATCACTTACATGTGTGTATTTGTCTTATGGCTGCCCCTATCATGAAACTAAACAAGTGCAGTCGCACAGTTGCAGATGACAACTCTGTTTTTCCAAATATTCTATGAATTCCCTGTAGAAATTTTATATTTTCTATTGATTATGGGGGAGTACAATTACATGTTTGTGTTTCAAATGTTTATATCTAAAAATGTATTTAAGATAAAGAATACATCTCAAGTGAAACTATTTTTTCACACTCCTGTAAAATGAGGTCCTTCACACTTGTGCTATTTATTGAAAGGGCCAGGAATGTGTTTTCCCATCTCTTTAAACATTTAAAATCTTTTTTTTTTCTTTATTTCGACATTTCAACAGGCGCTCGAGAATCAGGGAGGCACAAAACTTTGCCGCTGTCAACTTTGATGCAGAAGAAGAGGACAAATAGCAAGTTATAGCTGAAGATCTTTCTTAACTAAAGATGCTTATGTTGTAGATGCTTGCTCTTCACCTACAGTGTGGAACATGACAGTGATGGATGAAAAGACGCCTTTCATGATCCAGAAATTGAATGAAAAGGGATTTATTACAATTTTCTGGGGATTGGGAGACCTGCTAGTGTCCTTAATGCAGGAGAGATAGAAAGACATATCTATATTTTACAATTCTATGAATGTTGATTTATTAATTTTTTTTTTCCAATATTGCACTATGTGCAATTAGTACCTGCCCTTTCCTTACTATGGTGAATAACTAAGGACTTGTCATGAGCAAAGTTTTCAATTCAGGTTGCATTTAACTTGAACGCCTATGTTGTTCTTATGTTCTACAAGCTGATAGTTGCAATTATAAGTCCATGGGCAATGAAAGGAAACCATGAATGGCAAATATAGGATCAGGAATGAGCTCTTCTCTTGTAAATCCAGTCATTTACTGACATTTTCATATGATCCCCTTAGATATATAATATTCATTTGCTGTTTTGAAGTAAACAAATTGTTTCCAGCTCCGGTATCATCTTTGATTAAAATCATGAAATTACAGCCATATCAAAAATAATTCAAAGAACCACAAAAGAGAAAAAAAAATTAAGTTATGTTGAAATGTGTGACAAAAGTCTTATTTTATATGACTAGGTCCTAAGTTCGGCGATCAAGGACGACCACGCCAAATCCAAATCTAGGCTGCCTTTTAAGGGCAGAGATAGAGTTCAAAATTTGGCCCTCACCGGCTTTATAGTATAATGTACTAAAACGAAATCTTACCAAAAAAATAATAAAAATTGCCTGGGCGCAGTGCCTGATGAAGAACTTACAAAATAGGACAGTTTCAAGATAAGAATGGAAGCTACAAGAACACTCTATTTAGGACGGATCATGTAACTCGGATGTCATCAACAAACCTGGTACCATAGTACCAATGTCAGCTGCAAAACAATGCATTGTTTATATGAACAAGATTGCCAGAATTGTCCTCACAAAATATCTCCGCTAGAATTACTGATGTGATCCTCAAGATTTCTTAATGACGGAAGCAACATCATGTCATTAATTTCAACAAAGAATATCAACTCTGATGTCATATTATAAGCGCTGCAAATATTGAATCTGTATATTGCTAAGCACACAAGAGGTTACTTTGTGTATTCTCCTCCACTTAATTACCTTATCTGTATGTCTGTCTTCTGTCTGCCTGTCAACTTTTTATTTTATTTTTTGTTGCTACATTGCCATGTAAATAAAAAATTTTTTTAATTATTCGTGACTCATACATTACTGGAGTGCTCGCAGTGCTGCTTGTCTACAGTTTTATGTTTCATTTGGACATTGAACCAGCTCTGTGCCTCTCAGTGTAAAAAGTGGTGAAATAGCACAGTGGGTGATAGAGAATGATAAAGTATACACGTGCGTGAGGGTTAGAAAATGATGGAAGATTGAGAAAGCAAATGCATGTGGTTTTCTGAATTCCAAGAGAAAAATATGCAGTACAAATAAAAACAGTAAATTATAGAAAGAGAAAAGGTAAACATGGCAGCATGAAAGAGCAAGGAGAGAGACTGGGGGCTTGGGAGGGGGGGGGGATTGAAAAAACAATGGACTGTGAGCCAGTATTACATAACTGATCACACCTTCTAAAAGGATGAGATGTTTGTAGACTGTCAGTCTAGTCTCATGTATCCAGTCAGCATCCCTATCTTAATCTGATGTAGATTTGTATAGGACTTGATCTATGTAGGATTATCATAGGAATGGATTCCCTACACCAGACCGACGTCAGCACAATGTTGTAACCAGCGGATCTAAATAGGGACGGTGTCATTTCTATGGGCAAACTTGACATTAATCCCACACATCAGATTTCCATAGGGTTGGCGGCTGGGTATGAACGTACATTTCATGATGTGTGAATTTTGTCCTTTTCGTTTTCCTTGATACAGGTTCTGATTGTTAGGATGTGTTTACCTGTTTGGTGTGATTCGTATACCACAGATTCTAATTGTTGAGGGGATAAATACAGTTTTATAATTACTATGAAGTGAAAGTTTGAATACCTGTAATACATAAACAACTACATTGTTCCAGAGTTTGTTTTGCATGTGCGCAAAATTTGCTTGGGCATATTAAATCAATGAATCGGAGGATGCCCATATCAAGATCATGCTCTTAGTACAATTTGAGGAACATTAATTTGCTAAAGTAGGCATTTACTCCGACAGTACATAATGTGTCATAATGTGTCCTTCTATCTGTTGACACGTTTTTCCCTTGGGGAATGAGTGAGTGTCATAGGGTGACCAGAACTTCGGAGCTTCGAGAGGGGCCATGAAGCAAAAGAAAAAAGACAAAAAACCCAGCACATTATGCATGCTCATGTGCCACCCAGAATCCTCTGAAGTAAGTCACACTTTTCTTGTCTTTCCCATTTCATTCACCCACCTCATCATCATAAGTTACTAATTATTTGGGTTAAGTTTTGTCGAATGGTATCTGGATAATTATCATGCTGGCGGTCTTATTTATATCTTTATTTTATTGATGCAACATTTAGTGCAAGATGGGATAATATTTAATTTTATGGATTTCTTTGAAAAGATAAATAAAAATCCATTTTCTTAAAAACGATAATTTGTTGGTATGTCAGAATTTCTGTATAAATGTATTTTGTCAAAAATACCCCCCCCCCCCCCCCCCCGGGCCTTTTTTTTTTTTTTTAGTTAATGCATAACAGGTAGGATAGTAAAAGGCCTATCAGACTATATCATACCAAGTAGTTAGAATTTGATTTTTAAAAAAGTTTATTGAGGACAATAAGCCTAATCAAGATATTTCAAAATCTGACAATCTTTCAGACTGTCAATCCCATATCAGATAAAAAGAACAACAAAAAACAACTGAACTAATGTCCGAAAAAAGCGAACAAGTTTAAATGAATGAAATTGAACATGTAATGGCTGCGGTGCTTAGTTTGTTGTTGCTACTGCTGGTTCATCGTCGTCATTTTGCAAAGGGGTGTATTTGTGGAGCTCTACGGGCGAAAGCGAATGGGGGGGGGGGGGGGAATTTGAGGTTATATGAAGATCGTAACGAACTTAAGAGTAGACACAAGCTTGCATTCTTTGGGATCTTCCGGAGGTATATTATTATGATAAGGCTAAGAACACAATGCACGAAATTTAATTTTACTAAAACTTTAGAGTGGAGCTATGGAAAAAAAAATTGTGACCCAAACTGTGATTTGTAGTAGCCTACAAAAAAAAAGTATAATTATATGTAATGTGAAAATGTTATGAACTTAATTAGTAGGCTACAAATTACAAATTTTACATTTTGCATTCTATTGGCCAAAGGCATAACAATGCCGTATTTCCCCCGAAACATTGATTTTAGGACACGTCAGGCATGATCTGCAATAGATTTGTCTTAAACTGTTTTAAATCCCTCACAACTGGGATGATAGTTTGTTTAAAATAATTTACAACAGACTGTATAAAAGTTACACTTAACAGTGACATTAAAGAAGGGGCTGTATGGATCTGAAACCAGTAGTTTGATTTCACAGTTTAAAATTGTCCTGGCCATGACGGAACCCTTCCTCTTTCGTTTTCGAAAACAGACGATAAACACCAGAATACCATACGAGTGTACAGAGTCCAGGTCTAGCGCTGCCGGGACGGCAGCACAATCAGACATGATGAATTCGGCCAAAGTAGATCAAGATCTGCAACAATATTTTTCAAGGTGGGGCGTGGCAATAATTATTTGGATGAGGCGTGAGACTTCAGAATGGAGCGTATGTATAATGTTGGTACTGGTAGGCCTCCAAGTGCGCCCAGGTCACAAGCGCCACCAAACATTGAAATCATCAATATCTTCCTAATTATTGTAAAATTGGGCTTGCAGCTATCGTATTTTCTTGCACTATTTCATTGAAAAGACGTTATAATGAGAGTGGCCGATCTCTCTTTACTTTCTGGCCATTATGCCTGACTGAAGATTTTCAGCCGAGGAAACAATTTTCTTACGATTTCAAGGTAAGTGTACGGGAATTATCCTATCGCCTTCTCGTGAATTCACAACGCCTACTTTGTTGGCTAGGGAGGCGTAAAGAGGTCAATCAGTTGTTTAAAGTCTTGAAAAGTAGAAAAAAGTCTCGTAAAGAAATTTTATGTGGATGGTCGCGCCCAGATCCCTGAATCTTTATCCTTGTCTGGAATGCGGCCACCTGTGGTCACGTTGGGGGTCTTGATGACGTTTTGAGAATTACACATGGTTGCAAGGGCGAGCAGCACAGATTATCACCAAAAAAGTTCTGATGAGAGAAAGGGATTGCTTTAAAACTCTTAGCGCAATACCAAACAGTTTGTAAAAGAGGCCCGTCAAACCAAAATTGGAAGCAACCAGTGATTGTCCGCCCAGTACAAATGAATGAGTCACGTACAGTGACTGTCATTGTCAAGCAGTCATCAATAGGTGTAAAATTTACTACATGTCTTACTTGTTTCTGTCTGAAACTTGAAAACAGTTGAAAGAAAAACAAAACAGCAACTTTACTGCTAGGACTGCTGCCACCACCAGAAGAGACACTTTACTGAAAACTTGAAATGAAATAAAACGAAATGGAGGGTGGATGTGACAGGTTGTTCTGCCTAATAGCAGCTTTGCATGGGTCTGTGAGCGTGGTGGTGAACGTTTGACTATTGTGCTTGATTCCATTTTAGAGCATAATGCATTATCGTTGGATGGAGATAATATAATATTTCAGGGTTTTCTTTCCAAATGCTAAACATAAATATGCAATCACTCATTATCATTTATATGCAGCTATAAGATGTCAGAATCTTGTTTCCAAATGCTAAACACATGCACACATTCATTTTGATTTCTCTTTCAGAGGATCATTTTCTGGGATCCTGCTGATGATAATTTTGATGCTTTAAATAAAAAAAAGAAGCTTTTTCTTTTATATTCCTCCAGTAGTTCCTGCCACCCTATGTTTAAATGTAGCTAACCCTTTTAAAACGATGGTGTTGAACAGTGTCTGACAGGATTTAAGAAACAACTTGATTGTAATGAAATTTACAGATTCATTCATATTTTAGTGCCCAAACAGCAGTCTCCGAGGGGCTTATTGTATTGATGTAGAATTTACCGTCATGCTCTGTACATCTGGCATGCACTGGCCCTGTGCAGTTACAGTACATTGCTCCATTCATCTAATTTTGTAGCATGTCGTCCCCTTAGAATGAATAGGGTCTGTCTCCACTTCTGGATGAACTGAGTTACACACTACATACTACTTCTACGGGCCTTCTTCATTGTGTGTCAAAGTATCGAGCAGATTCGGTGTGTAATTTGTACGAATTACTGTTACTAAAATGAAAAAAATTCTTTGCTCTAAAAGCTATGATCACATGAAACTTCAATCCTTGATTTCTCAAAAGTTGACGGAAAGGAGTTAGAACCATGTCAATCTAGGAGGATGATTTCCTAATTGGGATGCACCATCATCATCATCATAATGAAGTGTCTTGTCTGGAGCAGGTATTGACAGTTAATGTTCTCCAACCCAATCTTTCACTCGAGGCCCTCATGAATGAGTCGTTGTACATTGTGTTGTTGGTTGCCCATGTGTTCAGGCTATTTATGAATATTGCACGTTGGCGTCCTCGACTTCTCTTCCCTTAGATTTTACCTGTCATACTAAGTTGTTCTACCCCTCCTTTTCTGTAAACATGCCCCATGAATTTCATCTGTCACCTCCTTATTGTCTTGATGGCTGATCTTTTCATGTTTGCCATTTCTAGCACTTTTTGGTTGGACTTCTTTTCTGTCCATGATATTTTAAGCATCCTCCGTATGAACAACATTTCTGTTGCTTCTAGTTTTCAAGTAATAAAGTTGTTGACTGTCCAGCACTGGCACCCATATAGAAGAACTGATCAAATGTACGCCTTCAATATTCTGAGTTTTGTATTTATTTTTATGTTTCTGTTTGTCATAATTGGGACCAGCTTTTTAAAAGCTGTGACTATTCGTCTTTGGCCTTCTGACGTACGTTTTCCATCTGATGTTATCATGTAACCGAGGTATTTGAACTTGTTGACTTGCTTGACTTGTTTCCCATTACTTTGTAGATTGCTTGAAGGGTGTGTTCTGATGCCGCGATTAAAACAGTATCATCGGTGTATCTCAGATTGTTGATATTATATCCGCCCGGACGTATTCCTTTGTTATCCTCAATGTGTCTTAATATTATCTCACTATACGTATGGAAGAGGTCTGGTGACAGCAGCGCCATTATAGCAGATAAAAAAAAAACAAAGGTCTTCTTGTGGAGTCATTGTTTTGAAATGGACACTGTTGTGAATATGTCAAACTTGCTAGATGTACTTCATTGCTTTTATGAATCCTCCTGTACAGCCTGTTTTCATACTCTCATCTTCCTTCTTTAGGCAGATAAATATAGGTATCAAAAGGCATGCTTCCGATACGAGCTGGGTTTGGTAGGACAGTTGTGTTTTCCCAGTATCCCAGAAAGATTTTTACATGGTGAATATCAGGTTCCTTTAGGACACAACTTGGTTGTCTGACCTTAAAAGCAAGAGTCCGTTCTTTTCAGAAGTAAAACCCTTGCAATCCTTTTTGAGCACTTACTGACATATTACTCATAAAGCAGAAGCGTTTCCTAAAATCTAAGAGCTATTTTAAACCATGCTAGGAGACTCCTCCTTTCCTCATACTTATGACTTAGTCATCATCCACAATTTCCATCTGATTTACTTTTCCAATTCCAAAGACTTACATTCTTTGTCAGGTGTGGAAAACAGTTACCTAACTGCTGCCACAGAAAGTCCATTTCAAATCAATAGCATCAACTAATCAGTTACTTAAATGCAGATATCTTAGAAGCAAACCATTTTTTTTTTAATCTAGGGAAAAGAAATGAAAGATATTAGTAATTCAATTTGAAATACAACACCAGAAGCATATAACTTAGAAGTGTACATCAACAAATCAGTCAGTTATGCTATCAGTATCAGACATTTCTATAACATGGTGTCATGTAACTATAAAAGAACAGCAGTGCAGCAGAGTTATCAATTAGATCTAGAGCTATTAGATCTCGTTGTTCTTTTTCTAATATCTACATAATTATATACATGCATTCGTAGAGCGTTGCGCATTGCATGCTTAGAAATATCAGCCAAACCTAAAAATATTTCTGCAGGTCCTGTCTCTGTAGATCAATTTTGATTATATAATAATGCCACAATCACGATTTTTAAAGTACAGAATTTGACACATTTGATGAAGAGCAGAAGAGTGAAGGAGCCGGAGTGAAAGAGTAAGAGGGGAAAAAAAGGGGATGGGTTGGATGGGGAGGGGGGGGAGGGCGTAATGTCTATTCTCATTTCTGCTGGTGATGATGTAGGCCTCAACAGGTTTTCAGCGCCCCGCACTTGTGAATTTTCAGTCTACTAATAATTATTAGAATGTGACAGTTCTTCACAAGAAATGGTGAGATAAAGCAGTTACACTATCGATTTAAGGGTTAAAGGAATAATCTAGCAAGCTGAAACACGCTCTGTGGTGCAAGTATAGAACCGTATTATAACCAGTTTTGTTGTATAAAAGTTAATAATTATTTCAAATTGTAAAAAAAGAATAAATGGACCTTTAACCAAGTCAAAAGTGTTTGAGATAATATAAATAATTTTATATTGCCGAGTGCCCAAACGGCGAGCTATTACATTGCGCGACTTTCGTTCTTATTTGTTCCAACTCCACTTTCTGCACAACGGAGAAATTCGACATTAAGCATTTGCGGCTTTAGTATCATAAGGAGTTAGAATAAACCGGAACTGTGAAACAGCTTGATAAGCGCCACAACGCATTTTAAACAAGTGTCGAAGTGTGCATTTGTTATACAATATTGTACAGATATGCAACACCCTCCTTGTCCTCTATTTGACAAACAGACAGCGCCCAAGGCCAACGTAACTCTGAATAATGCACAAATATGAACAGGATACATACATTTTGGCGGACCTTAATTCTTATTGGTTCTTTTAGCGTGTTGAAGGGGTCCGCAAAAAATGTATGTATCCTGTTTATATTTGTGCATTATTCAGAGTTATGTTGACCTTAAGTGCTGTCTATCTGTCAGATAGAGGACGAGGAGGGTATTGCATATATCTGGTCTGTCTGTTTATGTCTGTTATCTATCTCTGTCTATCTATATTTTTCTATCTGTCTGTCTGTCTATCCGGAATTGGTTCCGTACTTTTCTGACACATCGAGGGAGGTATTGACATATTGAAGTACACAGTTTTCAATAATCCAATGTTTTCCCCTTGGAACCAAGGAAAATGTCAATTTTGAAAGATGTGACATAGATAAATTTAATACTGAAGTAAAAATCTGATACAGTTTAACGTTAATCCCGAGCAACGCCACGCAGCCCAGGTAGTGTATTCTATGAAAGAAAAAGCATAAAATTGAACTTACGGTATTTCACAGTGTTTTTGCTTTATGATCCCCTGTGTGGAGAATGGCGTGAGACTGTTATTACATGTAATTTGTAATGATGTAATTTCTTGCATGGAGCAGAGAAATTCGAGGTAAAAACCAATCTGTCTAAACTATTTATTATACTGATTCAACATTAGATTGGAAAGTATAGATGTAACCGTATGGGGCAGACAGAATATAGTCGGGATTTTATCTTTATTCTTCTTTATGGGTTCGTGGTCATCTCAAATCTAAAAGCAACCACCGGGTGGAATATGTTTCTTAGCGGTTTTAGAACATCCCTGGGGTGGAGGTCACCTTTCAAAGGGGTGCAGGGCTTAGCGGGGGTGCATAAAAGATACCCCTAAAGCAAAAATAATTCTGGCCCTTGCCGAGTTCCATACTTGTCGGCGAGAGCCCAAATTGAAGATCCCAAATTACAGTAGAAGAAAGACATACCGAAGAGCGCATGCCGCACCATCCAGCTAAAGCTGCAGCAGATGCAGGATTCCTGGTTGAGCAACAAAGCTGACGAAATCCATTGCTTTGCGGACAGGCACGACATGAAGAACTTCTATAACGGCTCAAAAGGAGTCTACGGTCCCATCACTTCCCGATCTGCTCCACTCCTTAGTGCTGATGGTTCTGCCCTAATCACTGACAAAATCAAGATCCTTGAGAGATGGGCTGAACACTTTGACAGCGTACTGAACCGCCCTTCCACCATCAATGGTGAAGCCATCGACAGACTCCCCGAGGTGCCCGTCAGCGAGTCGTTGGATGCCATCCCAACCTTGGAGGAGACTCAGAAAGCTGTCCGTCTGCTATCCAATGGAAGAGCACCTGGCTCAGACTCTATCCCAGCTGAGGTCTGCAAGAAGGTGGAATGGCGCTGACTGAGAAGCTTCATCAGCTGTTCCAGCTCATTTGGCAGCACGAGTCGGTTCCACAGAACTTCAAAGACGCTTCTATCATACATCTATAGAAGCGCAAAGGAAATCGTCAAGCTTGTGTATGTGGCTCATTTAGATGACGGAACTCAGCATCGGGTTGGTGATGGTGATGATGATGATGATGAAACTGTTCCTGATACCAATAACGCAGCCAGAAAATATCCCCGAACAAGAAAGGAAGATAGGCGTTGGAGGGTCGCAGACATCCACCCTGATCTCCACAGGGATGAAGAAAGGCCTTCACAGAGAAAGCCAGCGTTTCTGGGCCAGGGCCTGAGTCCGGTGGATCTTTTCCGCTTGTTCTTTGATGATGACATGATGGAGTTTCTCAATGACATGACAGTGCAGTCTGCACAGAGGGACAAGAGTGAACATGGCTGGAGTGTGGACATCGATGAATTGAACGTGTTTGTGGCAATCCTTCTCCTTTCGGGTGATGTATATTTGCCTCGCAAGCGAATGTATTGGGAACAAGATGATGACTGCCACATAGATGCAGGACTTTGCAAACAGCATGAGTAGACAAAAGTTTGATGAGTGCTTCAGGTTTCTCCACTTGTGCAACAATGCTGATATTGACCCACGAGACAAAGCATTCAAAATCCGAGCATACTATGCCATGCTGAACGAAAAATGCCTGCAGTTCATGCCACCCACTGACGATCTGTGCGTGGATGAGACCATGCTACCGTACTACGGACGCCATCCGAGAAAACAGTTCATAAAAGGAAAGCCAGTTCGATATGGGTTCAAGCTTTGGACTCTGGCTGCTAGTGATGGATATGTTGTCCAGTTCGAGCCATACACTGGGGCTGCGACAGCAAAAACCAACCTCGGACTCGGGTCATCTGTAGTCTTGGATTTGGTTAAAATTATCAGATGAAATCCTAGTGAATCCTACTGTTATTTTTGTTCTTTCTGTTGTTGTTGTTGATAATGTTATTGTTGTTGTTGTTGTTGATGATGATGATGCTGATGATGGTGGTGGTCGTGGTGGTGGTGATGTTTGAGGTGGTATAAGTGAATAAAATAGGTAAACGAAGACCACTACCTGAAAGTATGAATATAATTTTTTGACTGTTAAGCACCCTCTCATGCCATCCGCACCCCCCTATGGTGCAGTCTACAACAACCCTACTGTAGGCAGATGGCGTAAAAAAAAAAACAAATTGAAACGTCATGACAGGACTCAATTTGCCACAAAAATGCACAAATCACAAACATTAGGTAACTATTTTTATATGTGGGCATTAATGGGATTATGACACTGTGTGCCGTAGGGTCTGCTTCTAACAATGTTGCAGTGCAAGGCAGTGGCGGAAAGACTAGGGCAAAGAAACACAGTCATCACATTTGATATATACCTATATTGTTTAGATACTTGATCTCTTATAAGTGTATGTCCATGCTTACCTGAGCCATAGTGCTGTTTATGGTGAGAGTGGTTATCAGAGTAGCGGATGAAATGTGACAGATTTGTCAATGGGAAAGATCTGAATTCAAACAATATTTATGCGTAGTCTACCATGCAATATTTAATATTATATTAAATTAAGTTAATTAACCCTAATATACTCTTTAAATCTCAAACTAATATTTACTTATGCAGAGTTAAGCAACCTTAGACAAAATCAGGCGTTTTAGGTAAAGAATATTTATAATAAAGGGCCAGGATCGATATTTTCTAACTTTCAAGAAAGGTAAAAAAAAAAACCTTCACTCTTTAAGTATATAAATCAATTAAAATACATTTTTTTAAAATCTGTGTAAATTACAAATTTAACATAACAACAACGAATTTGTGTATGTAATGAAGTTTGTCTTTTGGCATCTTTTTAGGTAACTTTTAAAACTTAGTAGCATTTGATCTATTGTGCACTCAGTGACCCCATGAGTGACCTTGCACCCCCAAATGAAGTGACCTCCACCTGGAATATGATCGGGGACCGATGTACTATCGTAACTATAAAACCGGTGGTTGCTTTTAGATTTACGATGACCACGAACTCCTTAAAATGAAGCGTTTTGAAAATTCGCTTCTAGATGCTGACTAGCTTCACGGCCCAGGGTGCATGCAATTGGTTTGTTGTATAATGACATTTTCTCAGGATTTTATGGAGCTGAGTTTATATAATTTCGTTTGGTGATAACCTCATATGATTACGCCTTGGAAAAATACCAAGCCAGTATCTCTAGGATGGCCGTAGGGTCTGTAGGATTACAGTAAAGTCGGACTGCCTATATTAAAATACACTATATCAACCAACGTCGGCATGACGTAACCAGCAGATCGATGTAGGAAGTATGTCATTCTCACGAGCAAACCTGACGTGAAGGCTACGTTTCAGATTACCGTAGGGTTGGGGATTGGATATACATGACTGTATTTCTAACTTATTTTTTTCCTTCCTCTATTTTCATTCATGGCACAGTAACATTTTGCTTAACCTGATTGGAGATTCTGAAAAGAGAACACATTATGAATGCATAATCTGGTCATATGATTTTCTTTCTACACACTGCCGGTCACCCGGAACGCAGTGTGGGACTCGCTGCGCAAGTTTTCTTTCGCACTGCTTATTTTTTGCTGTAAAGAAAACATTGAGTCCTGTTGTCCGTGGGGCTTGTTGCTTTTGAGGTATCTTAGCTTCACTCGCCCCCCCTCCCCCTCTAAAATCTATCCCCCACTCCCAAGTACGCCCTAGAATATCCGGGTAATGTCCTAGAAGAAAACCTCGAGTTAATTTGGGATGTTGTAAACAACGTAAATCCCTCCTATCTACGCCACCCCGGATGTTCAAGAATGCATTGTAATGCATTTCCCCGCGTGGAGTTGTAAGACTGCACTGGCAGAATTCATGTGATTGCATGTTTGTATTATTTTTTGTTTTAGGAGGTTTTATGTACTCACTTTTTGTACCCCCCCTCCCCCCCTACTCATTCAAATCCTCCCCAACCAGAAGTGCATTGTGGGGGGGGGGGCGGAGGGGGAGGGATATTGCAAGACCGATTACTAGTCCAGCGAGTTCGTGGAGTCTCACACGTCTCATATCATGCAGTAAACTGTTATAGCCAGCGAAGGTGTGAAGAGTGAAACGGCCTCCATATCATCCAATAGCTCTCCTCACGTACATGATGGATGACACAATTTTAAGAATTCCCTCTTCCCCCTTCCTCTCCTTTCCACTTTACCTTCCTCCCTGAAATTGCAGCAGTGCCGGTAATAATAATAATTAATTTTGAAGAGAATTTCTCTGGTGGCATAGATTATGTATGGGCCGATGCGGACAACGTGCGATAACAAAGAACAACCAGATCACCCATTCTCCTCGATGAAAGGAAAATAAGAAACGAAAGAAGACCTTTGATACCAGGTATGGGTTTACTTTGATTGTGCAGTTTACTTTTCTGCGATGATACGTAACTGGATCAGCTTTATGGGTGATTTCGAAGAACACCCTCGATATCCACTGATATTTGCCTACAAATGCCATACATAGTGTTTGGTTTGGGGTTTGAACTGATGCTAACAACACCCATAGAAACCTCTCTAATAATAATATGGGCACTCGATTACTTTGGGAGATCCATCGTGACAGTCCGGGTGAGGATGAGATCGGGTGTTTCGATTGTAGGATCGCTGCCCTTGGCATTGTTTTACACTTCACTTTTTCTTGATCTTCTTTTTCTTATGCTTCGTAGTTTAGTTTCTGTACTGCTCTCGGCTTTCTTAGTCCTCAAAAGAGCTTCCTAGTGGGTTGCCGTTGTGTTCCTTCTTGCCTTCATCTTGTTTTTTCCTTCTTTCTTTCTTTCTAGCCCCCAGAAGGGCTTCCCATCAGGCTCTTCTTTCTTTTCCTTCTTTTGTTGGTGCCAAAGCATAGGCGGGCGGAGAGAGTGAGACAGACTTCCTTCTATGGAAGTGATTGGGAAATACTTCCAGCTTTATTTGATTTCTTCCCCATGGTGGGGGCGGTAACTGTTGGCTTTATTTTATTTATTTGTTGATTATTTTTGTTGTTTATTTTCAGGTTATGAAATACAGAGCTGGACCAAGTGACTATTTTTTAATGTCAAGTTCAAGTTTAAGTTTATTGTAGGCCTGACGACCAATTCAAAATATACATCATAATCATGCAAACAAGCTTTGGAAAGACATTAAGAAAAAAACACAAAAACCAGACCACACTCGTTCCTTCTCTCCGCTCCTTGCTACGTAGTACAATTTGTACATTTAATTTACTTACAATCTATACAAAAAAAATGTAAGAAAACCCCTTTGTTCCCTATGGACTCAAAAACTACTGAACGTATTGAACTGAAATTTGGCACACACAATTGTACGATACTGACCAGTGTTCCTATGTACATAGGCATAAAAAAGCTTGTGGGATTCGTGAGTTATTCCAATGATGCGATAAGAATGGAACAGTAAATTTGCGAGAGCGTTTGATCCGAATTGTACGTTCGTTAACCTATGACCTCTTTCTTTGTTAACCGCTTTTCCACTTCCGGCCCCGGAATTCGATTCATAATCACAGTAGTGTCTGTGAGAGCTAGATCTAGCATGCACTGATGCAGCATGCCCCCTAAAAAACGTACTATCGGTAGGCATACAAGTCTCAAATCTCTGTAGTTTTTTTTATTGGAAATTTATTGTTTCGCCATCATTCAGATCTATTTCGAGTCATGGTTCGCCATTTTAAGGTTTCGTTATCATTACCTGCGATGTGTTCACTATCAAACACACTAACCCGTGCGCAAATCATGCAGTTGTACGGGATGCGCAGGGTGTCAACTCACAAAGGCAGAGCAGTAAGACTTATTTAAAAACAAACAAACAAAAATAATATAAACAAATAGGAACAGGCCAGATGAAGCAGGTCCATAATAACCACCCAGAACTGAAACCAATATTCAAACCGATTTATCCCCGGCAGGGCCGGGGATCTCAGCTAGTAATATAAAATAAAATATAACTTGCTTGATAAATGCCAGCAACAGTCATCGTTCTTCAATCCCCTACTTCAAAATATATTACATTTAAGCATTTGGAGATTGTCACAACGCGCAAATGCAGACAATGGTACTGTAAATACGGTTTGCAACCTTGGGATGTTTCGGCCTATGTGAGACTACAACACACCAATGGAAACAAGTGCTTTACAGTTATACATACAATTAATTTTATTGGGACACGTGGGATGGGGGCTTAATGTCAATGTACGTCAGTGAAACAGTCTAAAATAATCTGAAGTAGATCAATTAATCAATTTTGAAAGCAATATACGTGACTGAAAAGATGGACAAATATTTCATACAGATATGATGTCAATGATCTAAAGATAATACATGTAACAACAATGAACTAAACTAATTACATGTACCCTGAAATAAAGGTTTTTGGTCAATGCAATGAAACGGCCATCACCTGTGCACGCAAGGACAAGAGCAAAATGAATTATATTACTATACACTAGAACACAAATAAAAGGTATATGTATATCTCACTAGCTCGGCACTTAATGAAAATTCCACACAGATATCCACACCCTTCCCATCACTAGTCTAACTAGGTTGTTACTTGTCCTAATTCCGAATCTGTAATCTTGGCGGTGATGGTCCTAAACAGAAAAATATCTGGTCTCTTGAGAAACTGGAATCCACTAAAATAAATTATTGTTCCCTTAAATGCACTGTGGGTTATGAAATAGAAAACCGAACTGTTCTGATCACATCTACAGGTTACACTGTCTATACGCAAAATGTCCTGGTCACATCTACAGGATATACAACTGTCCTGGCTACACGTACAGACTGCGTGCCTTTGATGTACATTCATATCAACCAGGGTGCGGTTTCAGCCCTGGTAGTGGTGGTACTCTTTTTTTTCTAAACAAATGCAACTTGCAGCTTTGACATTTTAATCACTTATACGTCAAAGGATTTTGATCTTGCTGAATGGAATAAAGACAGGGTGCCTGCTTCACTCTGAACACCTGCCGGCGCATACAAAAAGAGTCACTTCCTGATTGGCGGGTACCGGTGCGTCAAGATCCTGTTTTTGCGCCAGCGCGGATCCTGTCTTTTGACGATGTACGTCATAATTGCCAAAGCAAAAGATATAAATTCTCCGACTGAGGCCCCGAGAAACAAAAATCTTCCTCGTCATCTACCCTTGAGCATTTGAATCTTCTGTATGTCAACAGTCCCTCTGGTTTCAGGGTTGATCTGTGAAAAGAAAATGTGGAGCTTACTGATTTGTTCTCTGTGTCTGTGGCATGTGGCCAGTGCCCAGCAACAGGGCTCCACATCTGGTAAGTGCGTCGAATATACCTGATCAAATTTCCAGTGCCACATTATTTTCAGGTGTGAGCCATTTGTCCAAAAGTTTGGTCACACAACAGAGAGTGTTCAACTTTATCAAAAATAAAACCTAGGTGATACATAATTATGGCATTAATTTGCCATGGTGACACTGATGCAATACTATTATGATTTGCAGTAATACAACGTGGATCAGACCGGTATTTCTCTCTACGCCATCTTGTTTCGGAGGTTGAATATAAGAATAATTTATTGTCAGACACGACTTTTGAAAGCGTTCATTACTGACAAAATCCGTCATTGGGATGTATTCCTGTCCAGAAAAAAAAAAACGTTCATAACATGTGTACACTCGAAAAGAAGCGGGGGGGGGGGGGGCCCACCAGTCAATAACGAAATAACAAGTTATAGATTTGAGTCAGGCCTGAAGGGCCATAGTCGTGTATTGACTGTAATGGCAACTTCGGCTGCTTACAAAAATATATATTCAAGGTGTAGATTCTAAGTAACTAAGTCTTACTTCTTATACTAATTACCACTGCAAACATGCCTATCACTCTAAGTGAATGGGTTCTACAAATGCGCTATGAACCGATTCTATACTGGCAAGTCACTAGACTCGTTATCAAGGACCTGTTACTAGTAGTTTTGACATCACAATTTAAAGGCACAGATGGTCCCAACACATCACTAAGCTTATAAAGCACAATCCAACTCTGAGAATACTTAAGTAAAACTACTCTAGATGGACAATTAATAAATCACTCTCATTCTCTACAATACTATTTCTAATCACATTGTTGATGCTATTCTAACTCCTCGCTGGTAACAGCTCCTGGGAAGTACAACCTAATCGTTCTGGTTAAACAACGTCTCGTGACTCCGAGATATTATAGCAGACAGAGGTTTCTCTCTCTCTGTCGGGATGGCCCCTGCCTCAGTGACTAATCTCTAGGGCACATACCATTGTTCGCTCACGGTGGAATTGAGCGAGAATCAGTGTGGCGCTGTATGTACACTCAGTCTGGTACAAAGAGACATGGAGCTATCTTTCTTAGCGTCAGCTCTCTTCATCAGTACAATTGTATCTTCTTGATTGTCTATCTACGTTCACTCCAACTCAGACCTGGAGGACTGGCCGGCATTACTTCATCGCACGAATGCTTCTACGATCTGATTTCAAAACTCGCGGTCCTTTCTTTTATACTCCCACAGTGGTTGCCATGACTCTGTCATTTCATTGGCTAACTTGCCCTACTACCAAAATATCAAGCACAGCGTAATTCCCTGCTCACCCCCTCAAAATCATGCTTCCCGAGCCTACACCCCGTGAGCTCTTAATACAGTCTACACTAGTACAGCGTGAGGCTTTGCTTACCCCGAAATCACGATTTATGGGTCTTAGCCCGTGAGCTCTTAGCACAATGGACACCACAAGTCTGTTCATGACAACTTGTGTAATTGGATAATAGAGTCCTTTTTTGCATTGTCCTACTTAAAGAATGTTCTGTACATCATTTCGAAGTCGTAACCTACCCCTTATTTTAATGTTGATGAACTTTGAGATACCAGAATTTTTGTTAAATGATCTAAAATGTAAAATCTCAGTCTGTCATCATGTTGTAGGCATATTAAAAGGTTCATTTTGAAAATAACAGCTCTGGTTCAGTCATATATTAGCTGTGAGGTCTGTCCTTAGTTTTTGTTAAAAAATTCAATATGGCCGCTACCGCGACCTAGGTTTGGAGTAAAAATGAGATTTTACTGCCTTTTCCCCTTTATAAAATCCTTAGATTTTGAAGTGCAAAACCACTAAGTAACGAAATTTGCCTCAAACCTTCCTTTCCCCATTAAGTGTCAACCAATCCAGCCCAATCGTTTTGTATCGACCGATTGTGTTGATTAAAGTTTCAGCTATTTTTAAATAAAAAGTTTTAAAAGGGTAAAATACAATGATCTTTGTTTTGGCTCCCTGCAGTATCGCAACGGAAACGATATTAATATATTATGCGTTCACTTCCGTGTGCACAATTTCCCTATCAAAAATGACTGAGTAGTGCTCTGGGGCGCGTGGAATCTGTAGTAAGACTGTAGAATATGGGAAGCTTTCTAGACCAAAAAGAAAGAGAGAGATAGAATGGAGGGTTCACAGGTTTATCCCGGATAATGCCGGGAACTTCATCTAGTTTTTAGAAAATAACATTTGGACAGTGCTAAACTGTGGGAAACACTAAAATGTGTGTTCACATCAAGCGAGAAAACGATTGATGATTACCCAACGAACAAACTCCACGCACCGAAGTATGTATGCAGATGCTGAACACTGTTCGGTGTTTGACATAATTTAGTGCTGTAGAAATGTGTTTTTTTTTTTTAAAAACAAAATTAGGTGTATTAATTATTATTTACTAATCTCAAAGGAGCAAACTCAGTATCAGACGACAGTCTAACAACTAAAAAATCTGTTCGATAAGAGTTTAGTGTGAAATTTGTGCCTATGCAAAATGTTCAATCAACCCAATAGACAGTTTTTGAAAAAGCCGTTGTTAGGCGAACGTCGTATTTCAGATTATGAACTATTGCTGAACAGTGAGCACAACTCAGTATTTTCTCTATTTGGCTTTGTTATTAGACTATGCACCTCTAACAACATTCTTTCGAGAACAATTGATGTTGAACTCGCGCATTATAAAAATGACCCATTATTACACTCGTAAATAGAGAAAATAAAATTACGCTCCTTGTATACTCCGAGAATAAAGTCAGAATCTTCCCCAGTGGGAATCTTAAGAATAATAATGATTGATAGGACAGCATCACGTTTTTCCGAAATTGAAAATAAATTATTTCAAATTTGCATACGACATGGTATTGGATCACTTGCTTTCCTCCACTGTCGTGCAATAGTAAACTGTGACCCACTTTTTGAAACTGGGAGTTACGTCGCAATGGCGTGGGAGGTGGATAAGTGAAATGTTATAAGCCAAATCACTTAAAATGCCTTTGTGAGTTAACTGTGACTCTGTACGACCAAACCAAATCCCATTTGATTAACGACTTCACCAGGTAGGTCACAAATACTTTTCTTGCGTTTGTTTCGTGAGATTTTGTATTGGGTATTAAAACGTGTGGAGTTTTAAGCTAAATACTTTTGTTTCCTTTTCGTTATTTACGGTATCCAGAGATGCTATGAGCTCAGGGTGGACATGCAGTACAATGGAAACAACTATTACGCTAGCTACTCATATTTCAAGGTGAATGGAGCCAATGACAACTACAGGATGAGGATTGGTGCCTATAATGGTACTGCCGGGGACAGCTTGAGGGTTCAGAATGGTATGAACTTCACCACGAAGGTAATTCCCTACACCAGGCAGTGTTTCCCTATTAAGCTTTCTCCCTGACACGATCACAAAACCGCAAAATTGCCAATGAACTGATTTTATTGGAATTAGAAACGAAAAACTGTTCTACTCGAAAATAAAATAATGTATTCCTTAAATTGTAATTACATTTTTGGTCATACGTATTTGAAATCCCTGTAATAGATTTTTAAAAAATCGTAGAACAGTTGGCAAAAAGAGAATCGTCATCTGCAGTTATGCAACTGTGTGTCATGATAGGGCCAGCGATCTGTTGCTCTTATTTATCTCACTTTTGAAACATTTTTCAATGAATGGCTGATTGGCTGGCCCATTATTTTTTTTCTTCTTTTCTTTCATGCGATTTTATCTTTTTTTTTTGCTATTATATCTAGATTTTGAAGATTAACTTTGCAGTTATTATAACACAATCCTTAGCCAATTAGTGCACTGCACCGAACAGTTCAAAGGTAATAAAATTTATTGAGTGACTCCAAGATAAGGAAGACCAAGACAACAACTGGTCCACAAAATATAAACTAGCTATGCACATAACAAGGACCGCGTATTTCTCCCGAGTTTACTTGAGTGTGGCTATAGATAAATGCTTCCATGATTAGATGTGCTGGCAAGGATTAAATAATATAGTTAATTGGTCAATTGGTTAGTGGTTGGTTGGTGTTGGTTTGCTGGTGGATATGTGGCTTGGTTGGTTACTGGGTTTGTTGCTTAAATGGTTGGTTAGTTGGTTGGTAGTTGGTGTGTGATATGTTACTCACTAATCCTCTAGTCGTTTTATTGTTTTAGGTGTTTGGTGTTTCTCATGTTATTTTTAATCCTTGTAAAATGTTTAAGGCCGTTCATATCTTTTCATTACCTGCTTACTAATTTGTGTGTGACTTCTCATCCAGGACAGAGACAATGACGCCTATAGCCCAAACAACTGTGCCATTTGGTATAAAGGTGCATGGTGGTATAATGGTTGTCATAGCAGCAATCTGAACGGTTTGTACGGAAATACGGAACATGCTAAGGGCCTGACCTGGTCCTCCATCACAGGATACTACGACAGTGTGCCTGACGTGGAAATGAAGATCAGACCATGTCATTAAAGTCGTCATCAATGAATTTTCTTAGTTCGTGTGAAATGATGCCAACGATTGGTAAAAAGAGATTATCTCTTCTTCTCAGTCAATGTTATTTGCTCGGTTGAAAATTTCTTGCTGATATCAGGAATTAAAGGTCAATGTACTTGAGTTGTCTGACATGTTTTTTATTCTATGTAGATTGAAGACGGCGCAGTTAAGAAGAGAATGTTTCCAAGACTGAGAAAAAATGAGAATTTTTTACAGTGCTAAAGTTACACATAGCATCTCCAATTGAAAAAAAATAAAAAAATAACAACATAAATAGCTAGAATTCCAATTATCACTCTCAATGTTTTCATAATTTCGGCTCTTTTCTTAAGGATGATAATACCACCCATTAAAATGTTTCACAAGAAAATGAATCTTACATAATACAGTTGAAACTGAAATTTCATACTCATTTCTCAGGAAAATGATGTATTTCATATGAAAGAGCTCACTTTCCTGAACATTTCAATAGCAAAATATTAGACTGAGAGTCAATTTTGAAGGAAGTTATGAATATTTTAAGGGATTAAAAATGTGTAATTTATGCAAACTGGCCCCACGCATAAGCTTAAACACCCATAAAATCAAAACTAATGAAGTGAGCACCTTCATACTCAGTGAGGACAAACACAAGTATACATATATTAAGCTAAAATTTTCTCAACAATGTCTACAGATTATAAATGTGAATTTTATTGCTCAAAAATTGCTTCAGCACCCAAATGCACTGTTTATTATGGGAGACCAAAAAATGCTCAAATTTCCACAAATTTAAAAAGCCACGTAAAATTAGAGAATAGGCTTAAAGATCCAAAACACATATCAAATAAAAGGAAATCTTATGATCTTTCACATTTACATTATTACACTGCAACATTTCCATAACTTTTGTGCATTAGGCATCCTAAAGATAGGCATGTTCATAAGAATTTTTCAAAATGACAATTTTTGGAAAACTGCACAAATAAAATACACATAATAATGAAGGTATTTTCAATTCCTTTCACTAACATATTTCAAAACTGACTTGCTGGAGGAACTTTTCCATATTAGACATCACAAAACCAATTATCCCCATCTGCGAATAAGATCAGGATCGTAATCGCAGACGTCGGCTAATAAGCACTTCGCAATAAAAGACAACCTCCAAACGGGTTCCACAAACTTGTGCGAGATGTAAAGTCTATTCTATATTTATCTAGCTCTAGTCTAGGTCTAAGTTCTGTCGGGTTTATTAGTTTATGCTGAATAATTTGCATGATGGAACTTTTTTGCTCCAAATTTAGGAAACTCCTGGCCTTCCTAATAAAGTCAAATAACAAAACTGAACACCAGAATACAAAAAAGAAAAAAATTAAACCTATAAACTTATGTCTAAGTTACAGTGAAATTAAAATTAATTAAATGGCATGCGAAAGTGAAGTTATCAATCTGCTGCCCTGCATTTCTTGTAGTCGGCGCACCATCAATCAACTCTGAGAAAATCCCAATCTAAAAATAGTTTTCCTCTAAAACCCGGGTTTTCAGTTATACACTGTATTGAATTTGTAGCATATTTACTTAAGGGGATGACAGCATGTTCGAGTAAAAAAGTTTGCCATATCCATTTTTGTGGAATCTGCTTTGTTTTTCTCATAAGTAGAATCATTTGAAAGACAAAATAGTAGTTTTGGTGCATATTTTTTTTAATTTGATGGCTCTTATGGCATATATTAAGATTTATGAAGCCGAAAGTGACATTTTTGTAGAAGCAGCTTATATTCAATACTGTTGTCAATTATTCTGTCAAATTTGGTCACAATGTTCCAAGAGGCATTTAGTATTATTTGTCAGAAGATTTTAAAGCTGGAGCATAAGAATTTTTTTGTATGGTATTAGAGGTAAATATTAGAGACGAGCATTTGTTAGGCAAAGGAATAAGGGATTTTCAAAAGTCACTGAGAAAAGATTAGAAGAGATAGAGCAAAACCCTCTTGACACATAATAGGAAAGAATATGAATTACTCTGTGTCAAAATTTCATTTCATTTGGATGAAATTCAAGAAAGTTATGTTCATTCCTAACTGACAATTTTGTGAAAATGTGAATGTTGAGAAAACGTCAAATAAAGATATCATATCGAAGAAAATCACAAAAGAAACACAATAGCGTGTACAAATACTACATTTTTATTACGATAAATACATTGGCAAAGCAATCAAGCTTTAAAACAATAAAATAACTGATAATTTGGTTAAAACTAGGTCTGACAATAACCCCACCCCCAATCCGCAAGACATACTGAAAAGGAAAAAATTAATCATAATTATAAAATATATAAAATTTGAAATTAAAATGCACCTGATGCATACACAGGCCCACCCTCTCTTTCCTCTCTCTCTAAATGCTCTCTCTCTTGTGCCTCCTTCCTCATTTGCCTCCTCCTCTTCAGTGTATCACTCAATACAGCATCAGCATTTCGAATGCGCTTTGCATCTCGACGACTGTGATGTTTCCACTTTCTCTCACTAACTTTCTTCTGACACCAGCCGTGATGGGCACGGCACAAACACACTAAATAATCGACTATCTCTCTTCTATAAGTTATAACAAACGATATCTGTATTGCTTACATATATACAATAATTATTAATTCATTCAATAATAATAGGAACATAGGTCATACAATTTCATGTGAATTTCGATGGAATGAAGTTGATGCAAATCAGTACATGCTAATTAAATGGCTTCGTAATATTCAATCTCTAGCACATTTTATAAAACACATGGGAACATTCAGCATAAGGAAACCTCTCCTTTAGGGGTGTATGGCGCTATCTGGGCACTGGTTCTTCCTCTCTACCCTGGCTTGACTGCGCAGTTAGATCAACAGGTATCGGCAGGTACCAATAGGTCGGGAAGCCAAGAAGCCACGATGTCGTTAATCAAAGTACAAGAAGTTGAGAAGCCAAGAAGGTGTTGTTCTTCCTCCTCTGTAGAAAAACAATCGCAAAGTCCTAATCTACTGCTGGAAGGCATGACTTCCATACTTACTCCATGACGGATATTCATCATTAACACTTTTAACCGCTGACACTGTTATAAGTCAGGCTGCAGCTCCCATACTCCATAGGCTCCCATATAGGCAATAGAATAAACGATCAATACAGTTTTAATGATATTTACACGTTCCCCACGAAGAATAACGCTCTCTCTAACGGACCCCATCCTATAAGGTTTCGTAACATATATATAACGGCGTTTCCGTGACTCTCTCAGAGGCAGTAGTTATACCAAAGTAAACCCACTAGATTTAGGTTCTACAATCATGAACATTAAGTAAAATACACATACATCGTACAATTAACTTACCACTCAGCAACAGCCCAAATGCCGACAAGATACCAAAGATACCACGCTCTGACAAAGGATGTTTGCGGGTTCCCTGACCTTCCCCACTCACAAGACTAGTACAAAGTTACAGTTGCAGTTGTGGTCTCCTCTTCGGCACGAAGCTGGTGAGTGCTCTCAGCGGTCTGAAGTTGGAAGGAGCGTTCGGGGATTTATACCCAGTCAGGTAGCGTCCCAAGACGCTCACCGAGTGTACATTAGTTATCCTAATAGCCACCCCCGTCGACTCCACGTCAAATACTATTGAAACAGCTCTACCCCCCAAGCAATTCCCAGGTGATCTGATCGACAAGTACGGCGGTCAAGTAAACACTACCCTTTTCGGGTGTCAAAGCGCTTCAGTTGCATCGGCTACTTTCCCCCTCTGGCCTACAATGACTCTGTCTCCCCGCCGTTAGCTATCTTCCCACGCTAGCTATACCTTGCCTGTCTGTCGCCCTGTTACAATCGCCCCCACTTAAGTCGATTTTCCCTGGCAAAAACGGCTAATAAAATTATTAATCTACTGGTAATCTAGATAGAGTGTCGGCCCATAGAGCGTCTCGCCCCCTGATGTTGCTGACTCGAAAGTTATATGGTTGCAGCGCCAGGTTCCATCTAGTTACCCTCGCGTTCTTCTGGTCTTTAGTTCGCATCCAAGTTAGAGGTCGGTGGTCGAAGTTTCTCCCATACAGATACGCCTGCAACTTACTAACGGCGAAAACTATGGCCAGGCATTCCCTTTCAATTGTTGAGTAGTTCTTCTCCGCAGGTTTCAACTTTCTGCTAACATATACAACTGGATACTTCGTACCCTCGTCTTCTTGAAGTAGGCAGCCACTCACTCCAAGGTTAGATGCGTCTGTCTGGAGAATCAGTTCCTTGTTCCAGTCTGGCATCCGTAGTATCGGCTCGGAACTCAAACAAATTTTTAGGGCATTGAACGCGTTCTCCTGCGCGTGTCCCCACGCGAACTTTGTGCCCTGGGACTTCTTTGCGAGGTCTGACAACGGCGCCGAGATTGCACTGTAATTTGGTACAAACTTCCGATAGTACCCCGTTAGCCCCAGGAAACTCCTCACTTGTGTCTTGGTCGTCGGTCGGTCACAGTCGACAATGGCTCGCACCTTACTCTCCTGCGGTCTTACAGTCCCCTGTCCCAGCTTATGGCCTAAGTACTCGACTTCTGTCATCCCTATTAGCGTCTTGGTAGGTCTAGCTTTTAAATTTGCCCGTCTCAGTCGCTCGAAGACATTCCGACAACGTTCCAAGTGGTCAGGCCAATTTGCACTGTGTATAAGACAGTCGTCTACAAATGCATCTACCCCTTCGCCAGCATCTTTTAATACTTTCCTCATGAGCCTGTTAAATGTGGCGGGGGATCCCTTCAACCCGAACGGCATGACCCTGTACTGGTATAGCCCAAACGGTGTGGCGAACGCCGTCAGGTGTTTATCTTCCTCGGCCATCGGAACTTGATAAAAGCCCTTTGTCAAGTCCAGCTTGGTGAAATATTTTGCCTCCGCTAGATTGGAAATAATGGCTTCTACCTCAGGCATCGGTTCGGCGTCATCGGCAGTCACAACATTTAGCCGCCTGTAGTCGTTGCAGAAACGATGTTGACCATCGGGCTTCTTAACTAATACAATTGGACTATTGTACGGGGACTCGGACGGTTCGATGATTCTGGCCGCAAGCATCTTGCCTACCTCAGCATTGACAGCTTCTCTAGTTGAGTACGGTAGTTGGTAGGGTCTTACCTTCACAGGTTTTTGATCTAGCAATGGGATTTTGTGCTTGATCAGGTCAGTGAGCCCCGGTACATCGGTAAATATATCTTTGTATTCTTCCATGAGCTCTTGCATCTGTTCTCTCTGATCCTGATCTAGCGTGTCCCCTAACTGTACATCCCTGTAGGTTTCGGTCTGTTCTAGCTTAGGCATGACTGTCTCCAGAGGCATCGAAGTCGCTTCCTCTCCTTCATCGGTCTCGTCAATTATAGCTGCAGCTATTGCCTCTGTGTTTTCCTGTTCGTCTTCCCTCTCAATATACTTCTTCAGCATATTCGCGTGATACAGTCGTCTCTTCCCCTTGACGTTCACCATGTAGTTCACTGACCCTCTCTGCTCTTCTACTTTGTAAGGCCCTTTCCAAGTCATCTGTAGTTTCGATCCGTCACTTGGGAGAAGTATGAGGACGGAATCGCCCACTTGGAATTTCCTCTGTTTGGCCCCCCTATCGTAGTATTTCTTCTGCCTGTGTTTTTCGACGCTGCTGTTCTCGGCTACGACTTTCATGGCATCCTCCAATCGTTCCCTCATATCTACCACGTATTCGTACGATGACCTCGTTTCTGACTCCGCTTCCCCAGTCCACAGATTCTTCAGTATTGCAAGTGGTCCTCTCACAGGGTGACCGAACACTAGTTCAAACGGCGAAAAACCTGTACTGGCCTGTGGGGTTTCGCGATACGCGAACAGCAGTGGACACAACATTCTGTCCCAGTCCTTGGGTCTGTCATGAGCTACTCGGCGAAGCATATTCTTCAGCACTCCGTTAAATCTTTCACACAGACCATTGGCCATCGCGTGGTAGGGCGAGCAGAATATCTGTTTCGTTTTGAGAAGTGCACTGACCTCTCTCATCAGCTCACCGGTAAACTGTGATCCCCTATCTGAAACTATTTCCTTTGGTATGCCTAACCGAGAAAATATTTCCATTAACGCTTCACTGACCTGCTCAGCTGATATCCCCCTTAAGGCTACGGCATCCGGGAAACGCGTGGCATAATCTACTAGCGTCAAAATATAACGCGATCTCCCATGTTCCGTACGCGGAAGTGGACCAACCAAATCTATGGCGACGCGCGAAAAGGGCGTGTCGATCAGGGGTGTCGGCACTAGGGGTACCTTTGTCACCCTACCTTTATTGGATGTCCTTTGACACGCGTCACACGATCGACAGAAACGACCTACGTCCGCACCTATCCCAGGCCAAAAGAACGACTGCATTATTCTGTCCTGTGTGCGCGAAATTCCTAAGTGTCCCCCGAACACTCCTTCGTGAGCTATCTTCATCAGCTCACTTCGGTACTGCTTAGGTACCAACAACTGCTCCACATCAGCACGTCCAGCCCCGGCCTTCTTTACCCGATAGTAAATTCCCTTACTCTCCTTTATGTGAGTACCTACCTCAGCCGATTGCTCCAACGTGGCTCTCTCCCTTAAAACTCTCAAAGTTTCGTCCTCTCTCTGGGCCCGGGCTATCTCACCTGGTGTGAGTTCCCCTATCTTGGCCCCTACCCTTACCTCCTCCGTTGAGTTGCCCTTGGCCTCCTCATTATCTGTGGTCTGACTCACTTTCGCACTCGCATTCTCACACTCATGCTCTTCCTTGTCAATCTCCACCTTGCGAGATCGCGTGAGTACCACACTTATCTTCTCAAGAGACGCCCCCTTTATGTTTCCTATAATCAAATCGGCCACTGGGTCTTCCACTACTAGCGCTTTGAGAAGCCCAGTATAAAATGGGGTTTCTACCCACATTTCCGCGACAGGAGCAGACCTTCTCGTCCCGTCCATCAGGACATAACTCCTGTTCTTCCCAGTTAAGCTGTTAGGAGGCAGTTTGTCCCTTTTTATAATCGCACACGTGCATCCCGTGTCACGAAGGATAGTAATCTCTTTATCCCCTATCCTCCCCTTCTCCAAAAATGGAGCGGATAAATCATTCTCCGGAACATCGTCTTCGGGCTCATGTTCTGTCGAACCTTCTAACTCAATACTCTTACCTTCCGTCTCCCAAGAAATGAAGGTCTGTGGCCCAACACTCTGCTCAGCCCCTGGTTGAGTATTCGCCCTGCCCGATGACTCCCACTGACTGTCATCGGCTTCCTCATCGCTGGTTAGTACGACTGCGGTCGTCTCTTTCTGTCTCTTCCTACAGAATCTCGCAATATGGAGAAGTGACCCACACACAAAACAACCACGCCCACTCTCACGCTGGGACTTACCTCGGTTGTCCTCGACAGTGGCAGCAGCACCCTTCTTCGTCCTGCCCTGGTCACACTGCCTACTCAGGTGATTGGGAGAGCCACAGTTGAAGCATACCGGTTTACTCACTCCTAAACCCTTACTTCTGCTCTCCTCAACCTTCTTACCTGACTTCTGCTGTTGCTCCAGCCCTCGCTTCGACTGATGAGCCTCACTATACAAGTCCGCCATCTCAACTAACTCATGCACGGACTTGGGGTCCCTCTCTTTCAAATATATGGAAAGATTACAGTCGACAATCTTCAACATCTGCTCCCTGACTAACAGATCCGTAATCCCTTCCATAGTTCTCTCTGCCTCTGAGAGGTCTACCCACCTCTCAAAATATCTCTGCAATCTCACGGACAGCTGCGTATAAGTTTCGTCCTTATCTAGACGACTCTCCCTAAACTTACGCCTATAACCCTCTGCCGTGAGGTGATACTTCTTGAACAACACCTTCTTTACCTTCTCGTAATCCCTACTGTCTTCATCGCTGAGACCGGAATAAACATCTAACGCCCTGCCAGTTAACAATGCCCCTAACATGTCTGCCCAGGTGTCTTCTTCCCAATCATTTGCCTGCGCGAGCCTTTCAAATCTTTTCAAATACGAGTCGAGATCCTCGCGCGAGTCATCAAAAATGGCAATTTTAGGTACCTTCGGGGCAGCAGATTTTCCATTCCCTTTACCATTGTGACACCCGTTTTTGGCTAGTTCCCGTTCGCATTCCATTCTCTCCCTTTCAAATTGTCTTTCCTTCTCCTTTTCTTCTCGTTCGCGCTCCTTTTCTTCTCGTTCGATAGCCCTTTGTTCTCGGTTTTGGGCTTTCTCTTCGTCCCACCTAATTTTGAATTCCTCATCACTAATGCCTTCTTGTCTGGCAAGCTTCAGTGCGCCCAGATAGTCCATCAGCAATTGACCTGTAAACAAAGCTAACAATAAAGCGTGGATCGTAACTGTGAAGTTAACAACAATATTCCTGCAATAGCAAACAACAATTTTCTCTGTGACAAAAGATAAAATTGAACAGTCAATGCACAGGTAAAATCAGAGCATGTCGCAGGCACTAAATGTCAATCTCTCTCACTCGCCTCAGGGCAGATGACCTGTCCACACAATCACACAATAGCCCCTTGACACGACCCAGATCAAAATTAAATGTTATTTACTAGCAGGATCCCACTTCTGACACCATTGTGATGTTTCCACTTTCTCTCACTAACTTTCTTCTGACACCAGCCGTGATGGGCACGGCACAAACACACTAAATAATCGACTATCTCTCTTCTATAAGTTATAACAAACGATATCTGTATTGCTTACATATATACAATAATTATTAATTCATTCAATAATAATAGGAACATAGGTCATACAATTTCATGTGAATTTCGATGGAATGAAGTTGATGCAAATCAGTACATGCTAATTAAATGGCTTCGTAATATTCAATCTCTAGCACATTTTATAAAACACATGGGAACATTCAGCATAAGGAAACCTCTCCTTTAGGGGTGTATGGCGCTATCTGGGCACTGGTTCTTCCTCTCTACCCTGGCTTGACTGCGCAGTTAGATCAACAGGTATCGGCAGGTACCAATAGGTCGGGAAGCCAAGAAGCCACGATGTCGTTAATCAAAGTACAAGAAGTTGAGAAGCCAAGAAGGTGTTGTTCTTCCTCCTCTGTAGAAAAACAATCGCAAAGTCCTAATCTACTGCTGGAAGGCATGACTTCCATACTTACTCCATGACGGATATTCATCATTAACACTTTTAACCGCTGACACTGTTATAAGTCAGGCTGCAGCTCCCATACTCCATAGGCTCCCATATAGGCAATAGAATAAACGATCAATACAGTTTTAATGATATTTACACGTTCCCCACGAAGAATAACGCTCTCTCTAACGGACCCCATCCTATAAGGTTTCGTAACATATATATAACGGCGTTTCCGTGACTCTCTCAGAGGCAGTAGTTATACCAAAGTAAACCCACTAGATTTAGGTTCTACAATCATGAACATTAAGTAAAATACACATACATCGTACAATTAACTTACCACTCAGCAACAGCCCAAATGCCGACAAGATACCAAAGATACCACGCTCTGACAAAGGATGTTTGCGGGTTCCCTGACCTTCCCCACTCACAAGACTAGTACAAAGTTACAGTTGCAGTTGTGGTCTCCTCTTCGGCACGAAGCTGGTGAGTGCTCTCAGCGGTCTGAAGTTGGAAGGAGCGTTCGGGGATTTATACCCAGTCAGGTAGCGTCCCAAGACGCTCACCGAGTGTACATTAGTTATCCTAATAGCCACCCCCGTCGACTCCACGTCAAATACTATTGAAACAGCTCTACCCCCCAAGCAATTCCCAGGTGATCTGATCGACAAGTACGGCGGTCAAGTAAACACTACCCTTTTCGGGTGTCAAAGCGCTTCAGTTGCATCGGCTACTTTCCCCCTCTGGCCTACAATGACTCTGTCTCCCCGCCGTTAGCTATCTTCCCACGCTAGCTATACCTTGCCTGTCTGTCGCCCTGTTACAACGACATCCTTTTTTGACTGCTGAATCTCCCACTGGAAGATTGAGATATTTAAAAAATTTATGGGTTGCTGCTGAACCTTGGTTAAATTCTCCCACCCCCAAACTCACTGCTAAGGAAACCCTTTTCAGGCTGGCAAACATATGTTTAGGGCATTTTGCCCAAATTACTGAATGCAGGCATTCATTGCTGTTTTGCGTCTTTCCCTGAAGACATCTGCTTAGTAGGGATGCATCTGTTACTTTTATATAAACTGGTTTAATATATTCAGCAACAAGTGCATTCAGGTATGTTTTGTTCTTTTCCTGGTGATGGGGCACTGGCACATTGAGTGCTTCAGCTCTCTTCACGAAACACCATGAGTCCTCTCCTGGAGGACAAAGTTGGTGCTGTTGGTTTTCATTTGAAGATATGCAATGATAATATGTGGCCCATATGGCATTCTGCATATTTTCTACTGTGCTAGTTCCCCTGACTGCCCTTGTATAATATTTCTGAAGCTTGGTGATTTTATTTTGGGTCAGACTACCCTCTTTTTTGCCTCCCAAAGTTTTCCCGATCTTCTTTGCCGTATCGACCACATTTCGTAAGGCAGTGCCTAATCTTTTAGAAACATGATTTACACATTCTTCTTTTGTTACTGTACAGTTTTCACCGTACGGTTTTAATTCACGCAAACAGTTGTAGGTTTTGCAGTCACCATCTGAAATTACTGAGACATATCTAAATTTAAAGTCAAGTGATCGTGACCATAACACTCTCGCACCTTCAATTTCCATAGCTCCAGAGGTGCCATCAAAATTTTTTTGACAATTAGCAGAATGAAGTCTTTCACCTGTTATAAAACAAAGCTGACAATAGTTGGACATAACATGAAAATCAATACATAGTCCTGTCACTGCCTCCACTACACAACCGACACCTGTTTTACTCTTGTGACCTCTGGTGTGCCAACTGCCATCGTAACTGACACAAAGGTCAAGCACCCCATCACTTGCCGCTCCTTCCCCATTTTCCTGTGCATGTACCTCCCTAACTTTCCTCCTGCTTTCTTCCAGAATCACTTTTGAAAATGTCTCTGAATTACTCACTACAAAGTCCATATGGTTACGAAAACTTTTTTCATGTAGTCCAGGCATGCACATAAATTCACAGAAATTTGACAGTCCACTCTGTCCAAACCCTGCACAAAGAGATGCTGCAGTGGCTCTTCTGTTGATCTCCATCACTCTGTCTATCTTCTTCGACGTATATGATTCTGAGCAAACAGACTCACAGATGTTGCATGTCAGTTTGAGCTTTACAGCAAAGCCCATGTTTTCACTTGAATTGTGGTGCAGGGAAAAATCACTTCCAGAACACTTGCAGCACTTTACACCTGTGAAAAGGTTTCGAAGTGTGTTTAGATCACAAATGGTGGTGGGCAGATCTTCGGCGTTGGATGTAGAAAGTGTATTTGATGCACTAAAATAATCAAGCTTGCGCTTTGCTGCGGATAGTCTGAGTTGCTCATCACCATCATGTGTTGTCACAGAAGGACTGACAGTGTCAGCAAGGGGTGTCATGGTGCTGTTTTGTCCAGAAGCCGCAGTTGATGGCTTGCTGAGACGAGCTGCCCTGGCTGCTGCTAGCTGTGCCTTCCGCTGTTTCTTCGGCTGACATCTCAACTGAGCTAACTGTTTTCTTGCCGGCATTGCAGAATGGGACTGTCATGCTGTGAAGTAGAATTGAAGACAAAAAAATATAAACAGTTTGCAGGCAGATTCAATATACTCCTCCATTTAGAATCCCATATGAGCCTTCTAAAGTAAACAAAATGAAAAATGATGTAGACTAACTTTGACCACCAACTTGCACTAAAATGAGTCGAGAACTGATTCTGATCACAAAAAATTCTACTAATCCATACTCTATGATAGGCAAGAAACATTACATACATGTAATCCTATATAAAATATCATATATATGTCACTCTTTTACGGCTGCAAGCCTTATTTGCTCAGTAGAACAATCTAAGCAACACTTTGTTTACATTTTCACCAAACTATCGATAATAGGTTTGAACTCAACCCTGCATTGTTTACATTGCTTCAGGTAGATTCTGATCACTTTCAATGCAAATAAATACCATACTTACCAATTAAATAGAGGGAAAACAGCTTTCAAATGCTTCTAGTTCCAAAAAGATCAGGTCTTGAGCCAGGAATGGTTGAATTGTCAGTTGTTACAACGAAACGTCGGTAACCCCAATGCTGCAGACATGGATCAGTGAAACGGACGTAGAATAGCTCTCCAAGTTCGGAAGTTAGTTATACTCATCGGAAACGAATACTACAGATTTTGTAGTTTAAAACGATACCAAATATGTGGTAGGCGAACGTTTGGGAAGAAACGAAGCAACGTGTTGAAAAAGTGAAATTTTTTCACATTGAACTGAAATTTCTATGAGGTTTTGACCCCACCCACCTCTAAAAAATCTCAATTTTCATCAATTTCCAGCAGGGTTTCCATAATTTTCATGTGTGAATTCGATTCCTCATATATTTTTCTATCAAACTGAAGTAAAAACGAAAAATCGATATTTTATGAGTATCGAGTCAATTTTAGGGCCGTGCCTCCCCTTAAGTAGGCAGTCCTTTGGATCCATTTTTGTGGTAAAGGGAAGGCACGATAACATTAAACAAAATTAAAACACCAGTCCTCGACAAGGAATGGCTGCCCCCGAGTCCTGCGGGGGTTCCCTCGACCTTGCCCTTTTTTCTTTGTGGTGATGTAGTTCGAGCGCCTTGCGTAGAGATCAACGGCAAATAGTTCTTTGGCTGAATCATTAGTTTAACTCTTTTTAATATTGCTTTTGACCAGCTCAAAAAAAAAAAGGGGGTCTCCTCTTTAACAGCTCATTATTAACGGCTTAATGTTCAAAAGCATATCAAATGACATATCAAATGGGCCCAAAAATGAAAGCCTTTATAGGAAAAACTATAACACTCGGAGTTTCATAGAAACGGGTCAAATAAAGGAGCCCCGATTCATCGGCGGATGGTAATATTGGCTACTTTCGGCCAGTGGTATACAAAGAGTTAAAAGTAAATTGAACAAGCTTTCTAACCATATTTTTCGAGCCGATTTGAAGCATAGTTCAGGTTGGAATTTGCTTTTATAAATTTCATTTTGAAATTTAAAAGCCTTACTTAGCACATACATCATCGAAAAATATATCAACATGTCGGCCATTCAAAGCACAATAAGAATTCACCAATGGGAAGGCTCTGTCTATTCAGTGACGTGAACGCCGAGGCTAAAAATACATCGGAGGTCAGATGTTCGCGGAATTCTCTTACCAAAGTCTCTCATATTTCGCCTCGATTGGGTTCGCATCATCGCATGCCACGACTCGTCAAAACAATAAACATGCTTGATATCAGTACCATTCAAACGTCTAAAAAGAGTCCTTTCTAGTGATACACAGCACTTCTATATTTATTCATACAAGGTTGAGAAGTACTGGGTTGAATTTTCCCCATTTTGGAGAAAACTAGGCACAGAGGCGGGTTGACCCGTTGTTTACGCTACCTAAAAGTTTATGTCATTCTTTTTCTGGTCAAGGCAACTTACTATTGTCAGCCCCAATTGACTAGGGTTGCCCTGATGCTGGATGATAATATTTTTCCTCCTTTTCCTTCATCTGAAATCAAGGGTTTTCTTTCAACCACCGAAGGCTGGAAAGACATTCTGAATTTGATAGAATAGTGATTGCCTTACATAGTTTAATAAAACTGTCTAGTCCCCTTTACTTGCCAGATTTTATCAAGCCTATCGGGGAAATCAATGATTAACACACAAGATGAGGGAGCGGGAAGATGCTTTTACGAAAAAACAACAACCCGTTACTATCTGAAAAAGAATCCTCGACACCGTGTAGGAAAAACACTAACTACATTACATTTTCTTAAAAGATAGATAAACATGCTAAATCTTACATTGAGGAGTAGATAACTATACCAGGCAACACGCTGAGAGGTAGATTACTACTTCAAACCTTTTACTGCCAGTCATGCCATGAGTCATGGATGGATAACGACGCCAATCCTGACACTGAGGATAACTACGCCAATTTTCACAATGAGGGGTGGATAATTAATTCTACCAATCCCTGCACTGAGGGGCAGATAAATACTCCCATCTTAACAAAGTAAATGTGAAGGGTAGACAACTACATTACATGTGATGCCAATCATTATATTCAACGGGGGATAGCCGTGTTTTCTTACCATTTCCTCGCAACGATCTGGTCAATGACCAAGACAGAAACAATTTGCCCAGGAATTCTTTGTAATTCCCCCCCCCCCCCCCGCCATTTTTTTTTTTAACTTCGGATGACAATTTTATTTACTGAGATAAATACATTTCATTTGCATTATTTATTTATTTGTGTATTTATTATTTATTTATTTATGGGTTTTCATTGATATCTTCAGCATAAACTGTGAGTCATACCCACCACTGCCATGGACTACATCGCCTTCAAATGTGAGCCCGAAAATAAATTTAAAAAAAAAAAAAGGACTTGCTGTTTATTGTCAGGAATAAATCACCGAGGTCGCAGTTGCTGTCGTAGGCAGCGGAAACAGAACAAGGTGGGACATTTAACCATCGTAAACAGTTCCAAAATATAAAGAACTTAAATTTATATAAATGATGATGGTGATGAATGTGCTGCTGATGATCGATGATGACGATGATGCAGGTGATGATGATTATATTCCAAACAGGGTTCTCAAATATAATACATGAATAGCAATGATGGTGATTGTGATGGTGGTGAAGATAGTGATGATAATGACAATAATAATGTTAATGGTGGTGAAAATGGTAATGGTGATATTAAAAATAGTAATAATGATGATGTAAAGGAGATTAAGAACCAACAGCAGGAAAACAATCTATGCACTAAAATCCAAAGCAATTAAAAAATGAAACAAATTACAGATCTAAACAAGCTTTCAGAATATGCAAATCCTTTGTCAGGTTAAAAGAAAAACATTTATTAAAACACTATCAGAAAAAAAAAAAAAAAGACATTTTTAAGGAAAGTACGAACATGAAAGGACTGCGGTACTTAGTTTATGGCCCCTGCCTACTCATCGTTAAGACCTTGCTGGGTGCAAGATGTAGGAGGCCAAACAAAAGAGGGGGTCGGGGTATTTGCGGAGACTTGTACCACACAGATATGTTAGGTGATCGGAAAAACTATCAGTCAGTTACCCATGTCTCTTTCATGCCTGGAAAGTTTCAGTTCAAGTAAATCATATTTGTTTATTATATACTCATGATCAAAAGAAACGCGAAAACTTTCATGATTATTTTCTCATAGAATAATGTAATCTGTCATAAAAATATCGTATTCATTCGACACCAGAGCGATCACTGCAACGTTTACAAGCAAAGGAATTTAGGTCACTCTCTAATTTTGAGAGTTATGCCCCTTGAAGTTTTGTTGACACAAAAGCACGTGGGAGTATGAACGTTGCGTGAAAAGTGCATAACAAAAGATGATTAGTACTCACTCAGACATGGGTATAAAAGGGAAACTCAAATTTGTAGTCGAGAAGTGGCAGGCCCAGGATAACGGATGCACGTGTAGATCGCCAAATTATTCGCCGCCATGTGACCGATCGCTTTACTACTGCAACAGAGACCGCTAGAAATCTTATTGGTGTGCATGGACAACGCATCAGTCGACATACTGTGCGCCACCGACTGCCCGACCAGAATCTTCAATGTCGGCGACCATATGGAGGAGCTATTCCTCCTCAGCATCACCTGGGTCGTCTTAACTGGGCACAAAGGCACATAAACTGGCGCATGAGAGAGTGGTCGAGAATCCTGTTCACCGAGGAGAGCCTCTTTTGCATAGACAATGCAAACAACAGATTCCAAGTGTATCGTCGGACAGGTGAACGTTTCTTGGATGAGTGTGTTTTGGAAAGGGACAGGTGGGGAGGACTTCGAGTGATGCTGTGGGGTGGAATTGCTCACAACCAGATCATAGGGCCAGTATTCTTCCAAAATCAAGGCTAAGGACGTTGAAATGGATTCACTGCGCAGCGCCACATCAAAGAAATTCTGAGACCACACATCGTCCCCTTTTTCCATCGACATGCAAACTTCACTTTACCACAAGATAATGCACGGGCGCACACTGCAAGAGCTACACAAGACTTACTACAACGTCATGGAATCCCTCTTCTGCCAGATCCAGCCCGCAGCCCGGATTTGAATCCCATAGAACATCTTTGGGATGAATTGGAAAGGCGCCTCAAGGCGAGACAACCACGGCCTAGAACAGCCCAGGAGCTACAGGCAGCTCTTCTGGATGAATGGAGAAATCTTCCTAGGCACCTCACTAACAATCTTGTGGCGTCTATGTACCAGAGATGCAACGCAGTCATCCAGCCAAATGGTGATCACATACAATATTGACTTCCTGTATCGAGTGACACGTGAATAGTTGGTTGGATTCAACAAGGCGATAGTAAAACTAATCTACCTTTAATGCTCTTTACTTCACTGAATTTGTTTGCCAAAACTTTGTCATGGAAAGATAGCCTGGGGGATATAATGATACATGGCATTTACATGGAATATTATTTTCGCGTTTCTTTTGATCATGAGTATATATATATTTATATATTATTTAATTCAATTAGCAGCTGTCACGAGCCGCGTGGGCTCTTTTTATCTGTTAGTTCATGGGCTAGTTATTTTGGGAGAACATGAAACGCTTTTAGCTGATGACCTTCATTAACTGAGTAGGGAGAGTATTAACCGAGTTCACGGATTTCTAGCCCGTGGAAAGGGGATGAGTGGTGTGTGAGTTAAGTAGTGTATATGTGGGAGCACGATTTTGTAAACATTAAGTTAACCCTTTGACTTTGGTTTGCGTGTGAGACTTTCTTGTTTTACTTAGTAGGAATGTAGAATTTGAGTGTAGGTTTTTTGAGTTATGTACATACCTTTAACGAGAGAGCAGTGAGGGTTAACTATAAGACAAACTTGTGTTTGTCGTAGCTAGGTCCTGATCGACCAATCGGGAGAGAGACCCTTAGCAACCGTCAGGGGGTATAAAAGCTAACACACTCCATTGCTCGGTGAATTCAGATTGCTTATCACTGGCAGTGGTGATGAATCACGGTGGCCTCCCGCCTGAGTTGGAGAAGACAGACATATAGCTCGCACTGGTACAACTCTACAGTGACGAAATCTCGATGCACCAGATTTGAGTGTGCATACCGCTTGTATTGGAACTCTCGCTCGCGATGGTCAGCGAGCGAGAAAATGGTGAGCGTTAGCGTAACGTATACATGCCAGGAACCTTGACAGCTTTCCGTCAACCATTGTGACGACAGATCAGGACATTGAAATATTTTACTAGATGTGTCAGCAGCTGTTCACATTGTGTTTTGAGTTGAGCTATGTTCACTTTCCATATGTATATTTTTAAAAGTGGAACAGCCTAGATATTTCGTGAAGTGTAGTACATTGAAATTAGTAGAATGCGTTCCATAGCTTTTATAACGTTATTGAACTTTACTCACCGTTATGCATTGTTTGAGACTTTATTACCAACTATCACTTCATATTCACAATAATATTTGTAACACACTTGCCAAGAAAAACAGTATAATCCCAGAAAAAAGTCTGAAGTGAGACAAAATCCGCAAAACAGGTGCCATTTTGAAACTTGCCGGGCAGAGGTCACGGTAACAGAATTTACGAAAAGCGCAACTAGCGAAGTTTTGATGAAACAAAACTTGATATGGTGTTCAGGAATTTAAACTCACATGGAATGGTCAGATGGACCTGGGGGCGTGAGAGTCTAGTCAGTTTGTATCAATGGGCGGTAGTCAGATTGTCTAATCAGGCGAAAAGGGGCTGGGGTAGCCATTGGCGATCGACGTACACTCATGTAGGCCCTGTATTAGCTCACATCATGCAATCTCCCAACAGTTGAAATAGGATTGTTTTGCTACTAAGCCGATTCGTAATTTTTTAAAACTATGCAAATTAACAAGGTCGGTAACTTTCCATAATTTAGGTCAAGGGCGCAGTATGTGAGTATTAGCAGATACCTTATAATAGCGAGACAGGTAACTGCCGGGGCCGCTCCATACGTTTGCACTGCAGTGCAGTGTGACAGGCCCAGCGTGACCCAGATACAAATAACGGCGGTCGCCCAGTCAGCTGGGAGGCTGACAATAGTGGAATAAGAGGCGATGATGGGCACTATTTCTTTCTACTGACGTTTAGATAAAGATGATAAATAGTTTTATGAGTGTGATAAAAGGAGGAAAGACTATGGATAGGACTGGGGAAGGAGAGGGTAGCAGCTATAAAAGAACTGATATTAATTGATTGACTTACTCAGTAAAAGTGTGTTATCCTAACGATAAATGAATGTCCTCTTTCAGTTGTTACTTGTTATCAAAGATTGTTGCCTTCCTCTTTGCACACGTTGTCCTGACCTTAGGCTGAATTTGTTCCAGGTTCTTACATTTGATCAGATGATGCAGTCGAATGTTGACAAAAAGATTAATAATCAGAAATGTTTTATCACAAGAGTCACATTGGAGAGCCTCTTCTGTTTCGTTTCCGTATGTTGCTTCTGTAATCTTTCGAACCATTGAGCATCGCAATCCTGAAGTGTGAAGGCTGACTGGTGCAACGGTTCGGAATACCTTTTCTGCACATCTTAAAAATTCCTGGAAATTGGATGAAGGGAATCGCAAGCCACCCCCCTGGCATTGGTCAAAATTCTTGGACCATATGAACTGATGGCTTGGATTGGTGATGTCTTTGTCTACAGATAGCTGACCCCTACAGTTATCGCAGATGACAGTGTCAATTTTTGAAATGATGTAGCCTGCAATGTAGGCAAGAATGTTTTCTTCCTTGTCTGAAAGTAATGGAACGTCTGGCACTTTTTTCATGACCGCCTGGAGCACTCTGGGTACATCTTGCTGCAGTCTTGACCTAATCGCTTTGGTGCCACCTGTTGGTTCGACGTTCTCCAGACTGAACAAAAAGGCATCAATGTCATCTTTACAGTTCTTCCTCTCCCCTGTCACAAGCAGTGAATCTACCATTGTCTGTCGAAGTGATGATCTGAATTCTGTGACATCCGGATTAAATCGATGCCCACCCTTTCCTCGAATGACAGAGAATAAATTCTCCAGACAATCCTGGTTGAGGCGATGTGTAAGGAGGAAACTGAAAGAGAAGTTGGTTTTAAGATCTTCCCACAACTGCAAGAGACAGCTGATAGATAACTTCCATCCCTCCAGGGAGGGGAGTGTAGACCCTTTACACGTGATGCCATCAAGCCATTTTAGACAATCTTCTAAATACTTTGAATGGCCAGACTTGGGTGTAACGGCATGATTCATATTGGCTTTGCTGTGAAGGCTCCTGCTGTTGAAGCAACTGAACAGTCTATCCCACTGTTCCACGAACTCTGCTGTTGCCAGTGATTCGAAAGGTAAGGCCTTGAGGGTAACCATAGTTGATATGCCAGCAGCTACTGTATGGCTTAAGACCTGCACAGCAAGGCTGACACGAAGGTGCACAAAAGCAGGTACTTCTATATGTCTCTTCGTCAGTTTTGGGACCATCCTGATAGGCATCGAAGAGTCCATTTCAAAAAATTTAACAATGTGCTCCCATCATACACTCCGTCCTTGCATGGAAAAGCCACTTTTCTTCAGATTGTTTCGAATATTTTTCATCAAGTGTGGAGGGTCGTACATGACAAAAATCTTGTGCTACTGCACACAAAAGAAAGGCTTGTCATTTGTAACTCCCAACTTTTTCACAACAGCTCTATTGTTGGTCCCTTGGTCACAAATCATCACCTTAGGAATCAGTCCCAGTTGTAACAGTTGCTCCACGGCATCCAGTATGTTCGATCTTACTGAATTATGTGATAGGACATAGGTGAAAGGCTGTTTCCATTTGGTGTAAATTCCTCTGACCATCACAACGAGCGCCTGGTTAGCTTGCTTCTGAGACCGACCCCAAATACCGTAGTCTTCAAAACCCTCAACTTTGTCATGAGTTGGGTCGTAACGAATACCATACTTGATGGCCATCTCATCAAATATAATGGCACATAATCTTTCCTTCTCTGCCATGGCCTTTACTTTAATTTTGAACATATTCAGAATATTCTGACATAGACCCGGTTGTATGTGAACATTTTTCATGGACAAAGACAGAGTTCTGGGTGACGGAAGGTGGAAAACCTTTTGCAGTAAGCTGTAAGCTTTTCTACTCGCATGGTATATGGATAACGCAAAGCTTTTATCGGCAAAAGTCCGGCGGCGTGCTCCTTTGGATAATTTAGAAACCCTGATCTGGGTTAAGACAAAGCGGAGGGCATCTTTTGACAAATGCGGTTTGAGTATTTCTTCCAAAGACCTGCCATCTTCTGTAATTGTTTCACTTGGTACAGATTCTTCCCGAGACTTCTGAAGCTTTTTCTTAAGGCGCCAGATCTTTGTTCTCTGCGCTGTAAGCTTTTTTCGCAAAGAGTTTTTAATTGTTTCTAGCCTTTTGTCGGCATCGCCTGTATTTGGGGATCCACGTTCATTTTGTTGTGATGAGGATACGGGGGGAGGAGAAGGTTGAATGATGCGAGTAGGCAATGGTCGATTTCCAGTGAGTTTGGGGGGTGGATTTGGCACTTTGAAAATTGTTGGGACGGCGCCTTTCACCAATCGTTTTCTCGTTGTTGCTGTTGCGCTTAAACAGCATGGCTCAAAGTGCTCTGAACACAGAACATTGCTCTTGTGCATCGCTTCAGACGACTTCTTCTCTAGATCAGCCCTTCGTGTATTCACTACCCACTTCTTGCATCTGGAGAAGGAATGACAATATGCCTTGCCACAAAGATGTCACGCTCAATCTAATGGATAATATTTTCTTTTCTTTCATTGCATAGACATCCACTATGCTTCCTTTTCAGCCCAACTTACATATTAGATCCGAAAGACACTCCAGAATGTTAATCACAGTCATGCATACGTGAAAAAAATCTGTCAATTACAATTAATCTTTCAATCTAACAATAATCTTAAAACAACCAAAGCGTCATTATTTACGAGAATAAAATAGTTTTAATTTTTTAAAGTACATTCAAACTATCAAGGATACCTTAACTTTAAGTCAATGCCAAGGCATTACAATCCCTGACCAACATTTGACAATAATTTTGTAACAAATTGGACAATAAATGTATGCTGACTCGATGCTTTTTAAAAAAATAAATAAAAGCCATGTAAAAGTTTATTACCTGACTGGGTCTAATGGAAAGGAGAAAAATGATAAATCCGGTCGTTTGTTCTTTGAATTAGTACAGTACATAGCAGAACACCATTTACAGTGTGTGTTCTTAGTGCTCGCCATTGTTACAACTACCGAGAATCGAGGAGCTTACACCATTATTCGGTATAACAATGTAAGCTTCTTGCCGAGAATAAAGACTTGTCTTCTGTTACCGCCGTTAATGCCAACACGGATGCCTGACCCAGATACGCGGATCCAGCCACAGTTACAAGTCTCGCTATATAAGGTCTCTGGTATTAGTAAATGACTACCGTCAAGCTTTTAACTCACCTGCCTGGCCAAATGGTTAAGACGTGTGTCTGTCTGTCTCTTTCTCTTTCTCTCTGTCTGTCTGTCTCTCTCTCTCTCTCTGCCTGTCTGTCTCTCTCTCTCTCCGTCTGTCTGTCTGTCTCTCTCTCTCTCTCCGTCTGTCTGTCTCTCTCTCTCTCTGTCCGTCTGTCTGTCTGTCTGTCTCTCTCTCTCTGCCTGTCTGTCTCTCTCTCTCCGTCTGTCTGTCTGTCTGTCTCTCTCTCTCTCTCCGTCTGTCTGTCTCTCTCTCTGTCCGTCTGTCTGTCTGTCTCTCTCTCTGTCTGTCTGTCTCTCTCTCTCTCTCTCTCTCTGTCTGTCTGTCTCTCTCTCTGTCAGTCTGTCTCTCTCTCTCTCTCTGTCTGTCTGTCTGTCTGTCTGTCTCTCTCTGTCTGTCTGTGTCTGTCTCTCTCTCTCTCTCTGTCTGTCTGTCTGTCTCTCTCTCTGTCTGTCTGTCTCTCTCTCTCTCTCTCTGTCTGTCTCTGTCTCTCTCTCTCTCTCAGTCTGTCTCTCTGTCTGTCTGTCTCTCTCTCTCTCTCTCTGTCTGTCTCTCTCTCCGTGTCTGTCTCTCTCTCTCTCTCTGTTTCTGTCTCTCTCTGTCTGTGTCTGTCTGTCTCTCTCTCTCTCTGTGTCTGTCTCTCTGTCTGTGTCTGTCTCTCTCTGTCTCTCTCTGTCTGTCTGTGTCTCTTCTTATGCTTTAGTGGCTGACTTACAAAATAAGAACTGGGATCAGTATTTATTTCCTTACAGCATGGGCTGATACATAAGTAAAGATAAAAGGACCAATCTTTCTTAAGTCATGCTATAAGTTTATATCCCAAAAGATAATTTTTCTTTAACTAAAACAATTTTTGAAATAATTAGGTGGATCTTGAATGTACTCACTGTACTAGCTGAAAACCGTAGGGAAGGCAAATCGCAAAGTTTGAGGGTGACGTAGAATGTCATATTTGAGGAGAAATTCGGATTTTAAAATAGTTCAGCCTTATGGATATAATTATGATACTGTTGATATTAGATCATCACCTAAAATTAGTGTCTGTGTTTTTCTTTCAGCCTGAATGTTGATTATAAAAAGTTATTCTGTTTTTGCCACAACCGGTTTACAAATAAAAGATTCCAATGCCAGTTTGATATTATCGTTGCAGATGTTGTTTTCACAATACACATGGACCCCAAAAGTGCTTTTTTAGAATGAGCGGGGGATGAACACCAATTTTCTTGAACACTGATTGTTGAATTTATCTCAAATTTGGCATGGAGTCGCATTTCACACTAAATGTAATGGAACTGATAGTAGTAAAGGAAAGACACCTTTCTAGGCCATCTTTAAAAATATAAAAAATTCAACCTTTTTTAAAGCATAAACACATGAAAATTCAAGCTTTCTGGCGAACCCTTAAAAATATAAAAATTCAACCCCTATTAAAGCATAAAAATCAAAAAAAAAAACAGTTATTTCCCAGAGTTTTAGAATCCCTGGTTTTAGACTTTCTCCTGCAGAAAACTGAACGCGCTGCATAGGCTGGAAACCCCATTGTTGCAATTATTGATCTTTGTTTGCAGCACTGCGACATGAAGTCAACCAATCAAATCGTTCGTTGAGTAGTCACACCTTATTTACCCGGCGAGCTCAGAATCAATTTCCCCGGGCAACTCATTTTTTTCATGTACTTCGTGGAGAAAAGGTGTGTTTCAGTTTTAGTGTGGTGTGTATCGTCATTTCTCTGGATTGCTTAGATCAAAGTGGTTCTTTTCATCATGGATAATCAAAATGATACACAGCTTTTATCCCAAGAGAGCAACATGGATTGTGGTTCACAAACTTTGGATTGGGATTATTATGACTTTCCTATGTGGACAGAGGAACAAAAACTTATTCTCGATGAACATATTCAGTTTCATAAAAAAACAGCCGCTGCCTTAAGCGAACTGAGAAAAAGTGGACCTAGTGATCAATCTAAACTACCAAAACTTCCAACTCGACCAAAATGAAAATTGAATTCTTTGTATCACACTGGAGTAAAGAAAAAGAAATCAAGATCGCCACAAGAAGTACATGATTACCTGTGTTCTAAAGAAATTGATCCAAAACTCAAATTCGACAAAGAAATCTTTTTCTTCAAACTGGAGAGTATAGAGACAATTGAAAATGCCATACAAAAGCTTCATGATGGCTATAAACATATCAAACGGCAAGAAGCAACATCCATGTTTATAAATTTGCGATATGGAGAACTTTTGGAACTTACATTTTCACTTTATAAAACGGAAAAGATGGTTGGAAAAAAGACTGAAAATGGGAAACATGGCTAACCAAGAACATTGGAATATGCAGTAGATATGCTCGCAGACTGAGAGAGATTTATCAGCTCTTTGGGACTTATTATAGATTTTATGCTCTTGGTATTTCCTTTTATGAATTCTACCAAATGAAATGCTATTAAGGACATGTTGAAAAGCAATGAAACGTTCAAAAAGTATTGGGAAACAACTATAGACATTTATAGGTCTGATATACAGCAGAGCTCTCAAGAAGTAGAGATAGAAAACTTGACAGTCCAACCAGTCAACCTGAATTAGGTCGCGGACCTGCCAGTTCCGCCAGAGATGATTCATAGCAAGTCAACTTGAATTAGGTCGCAGACCTGCAAGTTCCGCCAGAGATGATTCATAGCAAGTCAACTCGAATTAGGTCGCGGACCTGCCAGTTCCGCCAGAGATGATTCATAGCAAGTCAACTCGAATTAGGTCGCGGACCTGCCAGTTCCGCCAGAGATGATTCATATCTACAGACTATCAGAGCGATTGATTAACACAGAGTTCACAGTTCAAGCGTGGGACAGCGATTCTTCATATAAACATCTACGTTAGCAGCCTTAGCAACGGCAATCCACCTGGAACACCCTAACCACTTCTCTTCAAGATCTCCTCTGCTCGGTCAAACCCGCCATCACTCAGTAGAGTGCTTAGGGTTATGACCCCCGTTTAGACTTTGTTGGCATTCTGTTAATAGAAACTAATGCCACTTAGTGTTTTTGAGGGTCTCGAGTATATCAACAAAAGAGTGGTTCCCACTCCCCTACACACACACACACACACTCCCTTACACACCTTCCCCTACACACACACTCCCTTACACACACATTCCCCCTACACACACATACACTTCCCTTACACACACACACCTCCCTTACACACATACGCATCTGTATTGTTTTAATATTGCATCACAGGCTAAAACCCGGGAGAACCAATGCATGGGACATAACCAAGAAAATACAACACTATTTCTAAGACGACAACAGCTATTTCCTATATAGTTATTGTTGGGAATAATCCTACTTTTTCATTTTCTTTTCTTTTTAAAATGGACGTTTCGAATCTTGCTTGGGATGATAATTTAACAAATAGAAACAATAGTCCGTTGTTGCCTAAAAGTATAAGAGGAATTATAGTAGGAAAAAGTGGGTCAGGAAAGACTAATTTACTGTTAAATCTCCTACTAAAAAAGGGATGGCTAGATTATAATAATTTGTATATCTTCGGGAAGTCTTAACTCCAACCTGAGTACAAGATTGTAAAAACGGGTTTTGAACAGAATCTACCTAAAGAGATTATATTTAAATTATTCAATCAAAAAGACTATTTTATGAAAAAGAATATTTCTCCTTGTCAATTATTAGAAGAAGCTGGAAAACATATTAATGATTGTCAAAGACAACGCGTAGCTGTTTGCCAAAGGCATTGCGCATCCAACTCTTCTCCAATTAATTGCCAGTTTTATGAAGATACCGATGATGTTCCAGATCCAAGCGAATTAAACTCAGAAGATAAGAATTTAATGATATTTGATGATATTTTACTGGAGAAACAAAACAAATGCGAAGATTATTATTGTAGAGGAAGGCATAACAATGTTGACTGCTTCTACCTAGCTCAAAATTATTTTAAATTACCGAGACAAACAATAAGAGAAAACGGAAATTTTCTCTGTTTATTCAAGCAAGATAATAAAAATATAACTCACATTTATAACGATCATGTAAGCGGTGATATGACATTAGAAGATTTTCAAAAGCTCTGTCAAAAATGTTGGGAAGAACCATATGGATTTCTTGTAATTGACAATTCTAGTAATAAATTTAACGGGAAATATAGATATAAATTTGATACATTTTACATACCTTAAAATGATAAATTTTATTCCATTAAAAATGGATGAAAGCAAACATATTTTTACCTTAAATATTTTAAGAGAAATAGCCAAAAACACAAGATCAAAATTTTAACAGCAATTTATTGTTAGAAATAATAAAACCGCATTTACGACGGGGTTTAAGCCACCTTTAGAATTAGAAAAAGATAAACATTATGAAATCGCCTTAGTTAATTTAGAAACTTACTATTCTTTTCCCAACATTGACGAGAATAACAACATGATTGAATACTATGATGGTATCATGTGGCATAAAGAGTTTATACCTGTTGGTGCTTGTGAAATTAAATCTTTAAACACTGCAATTCAAAACCTGATTGGTGACGAGATAAAAATTGAACCAAATTATCAAACTTTAAAATCCGTTATGACTATCAAAAAAGGACACAAAGTAAATTTTAAAGAAAACAATACCTTAGCTGATTTATTAGGATTTCATCATGAAATTTATGAATCGGGAACTCATGAATCTGAAAACCTTGTAAACATTCTTAGTGTTAATAGTATTCTAGTTCATTTGAATATCATAAATGGAAGTATAGTTAATGGCACACCCGTTCCTGTTATTTATTCTTTTTTCCCAAATGTATCTCCGGGATATAAAATAGTTGAAAACCTAAAAATCTTGTTTTTCTGCCGGTAGCTATGAAAACGATAAACAATTTCGAAGTTAAAATTACAGATCAAAATGATAAACCTTTAAATTTAAGAGGAGAAACTGTTGTCATAAGATTTCATATTAGAGAAATTTAAAAACTAAAAATGGCACTATCCAATTTTGATATTTTAAAAGCTGTTAAGGAATTAAGAATTCCTAATTTTAGAGGTGTGTTTTTAAGAACTGAATTACCTGAAAAACCGAGAAGAAAAGAATGTGGAATACTGAATTTATGTGATGGAACGAAAGGAGGAACTCATTGGGTCGCTTGGTATCATGACGATTCTCCGAATCGACTTCGTCGAAGCTCTGCTAATCCAAGCCTTGGCTTTGACAAAGACAAAAACAAATTATATTTTGACATTTATGGAATTCGACCTCCTTTAGAAATAATCAAATATCTTAGAGAGAAAAAAGGAGATATTCAATTTTCTACTAATCAAGTACAAGATCCGAATACAGTAATTTGTGGGCATTTGTGTTTGTATGTTTTAAAAGAATTATCAGAAGGAAAACGTTTTCAAGAAATTATTAATAGTTTGTATTAAGAAATTCCTTCTAAATTTTTTTCCTTTAAAATGTCCGTCGATAAGTTTGGACTGATGGCGAGTGGAGAATCAACAACAACTATTATTCCAATTCATAAGTATGCAACCAATCTAGATGATTTGGAAAATGTTGAAGGTTTTAATGAAAATGGAAAGAAAGATTCTATTGTTTCAAATTAAATGAAGACGGTATATATGTTAGAAATGAAATTGTAGATTCACCACCTCCTAAATTTATAAGTGAAGTAAAAGATACACCTGTGAATCTTATAAATGTTAATGAAAAACTTAAAGTTATACCAACCAAACATGAATGGGGTGTAGATATTCAATTAAGAAGCGATAAAGTATCAACTAAAGGAAATAACAAAATGTTACTAAAAGTTTACAACTCAGGTCGAATTATAGGAAGTTTGGTTCCACTTCTTAGATATAGAGAGACAACAGTTTTAACACGCCATGATGAGGAGTATTTTCTTGCAAACGTTAAGGATGAGCTACGCACCATTCTAACTTTTAATTGTGAATTTGAGAATGAAAAAAAGATTCTTGAAGACTTTCCGATAGGTTCAACTATAATTATTGAAGGTAAAGTTTTAGAATCTTTTAATAACAAAGAAATTATGGATGGATTACAAATGAGTTTTTCGGGAGATGAATCAAAAGATTTTCGAATAATTGTAAAAAAACAAAAAGATGATTACACAATCCGAAATATGCCTAATGAATTGAAAGCCGAAAAAACAGATGGTGATATTAGTTTTAAAAATATTCTCATTTACAAAGAGTTTATAATTCATACGATAAGATTTACACAGTTACCTGTAACTTTAGATGAAATAAATTATTTGTAGAAAAATGGATTACAAGAAAATTACTCCGCTTAATAACTATGCAATTAATTTAGAAAATTTAGAAAATGTTGATGGTTTTTTATCCAGAGGAGAACTAAACAATTTATATTGTTTTCAATTAAAGAGAAACTGAATATATAAAAGAGTTGAATTTCCCGAAAAACCTGAATGGGATATTGATATTAAGCCCGTTAAAACAAAAGATTATGTAGATTTAAAAAACGAAGGTTCAATAAATATGTCATATTCACGTTATGAAAATGTAAATACTAAAAGAATTAACGGTAAAAACTACTTTGTTTATGAAAAAATGACTAAAGACTATGGCGAAATTTATTTACTAACAGGTACAGAAAACGAACTTGTATCAAATCCACCCGGAGGATCCATTTTTATTATTGATGGTATAACAATTAAAAAACATGATGATTTTTTTATTTTTATCACCTGATCATAGAATAAAGGTTGAAAAAGAAAATAAGGAATTTAGATTAATCATACAATTTGAAAAAGATGAACCAAAAATTAACATTGAACCTGAAAAAGTTTTATCTCATAAAATTCATGATGATGGAAAAGACATTAAGTTTTTCTTTCTTAATGAATATCATCACATTAGTAGAATAAGATTTATAGTAGCACCCGTTACAGATGCTCAAATTAGGTATTATTAAAATGGAAGACATTTTAACGATTAAAGAAGATTTTAAAGTCGATGAAAGTATTGAAAAATATGAATACCATGAATACACTCCAATTACCGGTACAAATTTAAACAGTGGAGGAGAAATTCGAATAACTATTGAATTGCAGGATATTTTTACTCATCCAAGTGAAAGCTATATAATAGTTGAAGGTAGACTTACAAAAACAGATGGAGCATTATATACTGCTGATGATCAGATAACTTTTTGTAATAATGGCATAATGTATTTGTTTAATTTTATAAAATATCAGTTATCAGGACAAGAAATTGAAAATTTAAATCATCCAGGACGAGGAACAACAATGTTAGGATTACTCAAGTATCCTCATGACTTTTCAAAATCACAAGGACTTAATTTATTGTGGATAAAAGATACTAACAACAAAGTTGAGAATAATGAAGGTTTTGAAACAAGACAAGAGATACTGATAAAATATCCTGCTCCTAAAGGAACATTTTCCTTTCTAATTCCTTTGAAACATATTTTCGATTTCGCAGAGGATTATGATAAGATTCTTTATGGATTTACTCAACAACTTACTCTGTACAAAAGACCAGATTCAAATATTGCAATTTATAGTGATGATAAAGCTGCCGAAGGAAAAGTTACTCTTGATAAAATCTCATGGTATGTTCCACATGTTTTACCAGCAGATCAACAAAAGTTTGAATTATATAAAATTATTGAATCAAAAGCAAAATTAAATGTTGGTTATAGAAGTAGACAATGTGATTCAATAACAGTTCCTGTAGCAGCAACTCAATTTTCATGGAGATTATCTGTAAAAGCTTCTCCCGAAAAACCTAGATGGATCATAATAGCTTTTCAAACAAAAGATAGATCTAATCAAACAGAAAATGCATCGATATTCAATAATCTGAATGTGAGAAATATTAATGTTCAGTTAAATTCTAGGCGTTATCCAGAGGCTGATTATCAAATATCATTCCCTAAGTTTCAATTCTCTAGAGTATATAATGATGCTGTATCATTTAGATCAAAATTTTATGATATAGATGAATTGGTTAGCAATCCAACTATTACCACTATTGATTATCAAACGCTTTATCCGTTATTTGTTTTCGATGTTTCAAAACAAAGTGAAAGGTTAAAAAATAGCATAACTGATATAATGGTTAAGGCTACATTTAACAAAAATGTTCCTATGGAGACCACAGCTTATGCTTTAGTTATTTCTGATAAGATAATTTCATTTCAATCTGATGGAACGAAAATGTCAGTTATTCAGAGTTAAGCTTTGCTTATCGACGGAGTCGAAGTTAATGATTAATCAAAGTTAAGCTTTGCTTATCGACGAAGTCGAAGTTAACATTCTCTACCATTTCATGTACAGTATTTGTAAATTGATCAGAATATGGAAGAGTTCTAATACCATCATTAAGTATATATCGTTTATCATCATAAGGACTTAGAGCTTTCTTATTTATTTCTTTTATATACATTTCATGTTTATCAGAATTTAGTACATACATCTTTCGATAATTATTTTCGTCATTAAATAAACAGTTTTTATAATCTTCAAATGTAACATCTTTATTAATTGTCGTTTTTGAAATACCTTTTAATTTTTTACATGTCGATTCTCCGAATCTAAGCCTTGGCTGTGCTTGTTTTTCCTCGAGAATTTTATATGTATATGCCTTACTTCTAAGAAAAACTATTTCACTCATAACTTTACCATTTAGTTCATCTTTGAATTTATTAATAACTTTTTTATTTTTTGTCGAATGAAGAAAATGATCTCGTGGATAATCACTTGTGTCTAAATCATCTATTATTTTTTTCATATCTTCATAAACACCTTCAGTTCTAATATTAAGAAAGTATGAATCGGTATCAAATCCAACAACTTCATTAGATTTCCATAGTTTATTAACAACATTGTAATAAAACTGATACATAACCAACTTAGAGTAATCAAGAATACACATTCCGAGATAAATCGGTTTATTAAATTTTATTGATGTTACATTATTAGCAATAGCAATTAGATTTTCATTAAAAATAATTGATTCCTAAAAATTAGGTTTACTTATTAATTTTGTTACTTGTTCTTTATTTGATAATAGTTTTAACTCAATTCGATCTCTTATGTTTTCAAGAGTTTTTCCAAAGAATGCATTATTCATTAATTTCCAAAGATTCTTTTCAAAGTCTGATTTTGACTTAGTTCTTTGATTGGTATTAAAATCGATGTATTCTTTTAACCAAGGTCTTTCTTTAAAAGAAATTATTCTATGAACTTGAGAAATTTCTAATCCAAGTGGATTTAAAACATTCTAATAATTTGTAATGTATGATATACTTCTTTTTATTTTTTAAATTTAGTATTAATTTTTCTACAGTTCCTACTTTTTTGTTTTCTAATTGTAAATAGTATTTTTGCAAATCGCTTAAATCGTCTTCATTCACTTTTAATTTTTCTGGAGCTAAAGGAAATCTTTTGGTGTTTACTTTTGCTTTAACTGTGTAATCAAGATCACATTCGATAATATATCCTCTTCCTTCAGGTGGATTGATAAGAAAAGATTCATCCTCCCATTTAAAATCTCCGACCGGTAAAGATTCTGACATTCCTCCTCCATATAAATTATTTGCATCGAGATATAGTAAATAATTTGATCTATTTTTAGGGTCATAATCTGGTAAATATTTATTGTTGGCTTTTACATATCGAGGTCCCAAAACCCCTGAATAACCACCTCTTATTCCCTTCTCAAACATTAGTAGCATATCTAAATCTGTTAATAATTCTAGTTTAATTTCTGTATATTTTAACCCACATTGCCAAGTTAATCCAGGAGCTGATAAACAATAACACGGATCAATTTCATGATTGGTTAGGAATATCTTTTCTTTTAACAGGATATTCAATTCCATTCATATTTAAAGTCTTTTCATAAGGCGAATAATTTGAGAGTCTGTGAACATGATCATCAGCAGGATACAATTTAGCTAATATTGACCAAAGAAAACATTTATTATCTTTTTTATTTTGAACATTGATAATATTTTTACTTTTAAAAGGAGTAGGAATATAAGAAGAAGCTCTTAAAGTTTTAGTTTTATAAAGTTTTGAACCTTGAACCTTGAACCTAGGCGTTGTCCCTCCACTGCAGGATGTAGCCCTCTGACAATGCCTTCCATTTGCTTCGTTCTTGCGCACTCCTTGTCCAGGTCGCACCCTCTGTTCTTGTGATGTCGTCTCTCCATCGTCCTACTGGCCGTCCTCGTGATCTTCTCCCCGTCCTCGGTCTCCACTCTGTGCATCTTTTTGCCCATCTGTTATCTTGTGTCCTGGCTAGGTGTCCTGCCCATCTCCATTTTAGTCTGAGAGCCATTTTCACCAAGTCCGTAACATTTGTTTGTTTTCGTATTTCCGTGCGTGGTACTTTGTCTTGTAGCTTTATGTTTAGCATTTTTCTTTCCATTGCTCTTTGGGTGGTTCTTAGTTTCGTGGTGATCTGTCTTGACATGGTCCATGTCTGGCATCCATATGTGATCGTGGGGATTACGCATTGGTTGAACACTTTTCTCTTGAGGGATATTGGTATGTCTTTATTTTGGAAAATTTCTCTGTACCCTCCAAAGCAGCTCCATCCTGCTCTTACTCTTGCACTCACTTCACAGCTTGTTTGATTTTCCATTTGAATTGTTTGGCCAAGGTATTTGTATTGGTTTACTCTTTCAATTACTTTATTTTCCACTTTTATATCTTCATCTGTTTCATAATTTGTCATATATTTTGTTTTGACTTTGTGTATCTTCAGTCCGATCTTTTTACTGTGTTTGTTTAGTATGTTCAGGTTCTTCTCCATTTGCTTTGTGTCTCCCGTGCACAGCGCCACATCGTCTGCGAACCTAAGGTCTTTCAGCTGTTCTCCATCAATATTTATTCCAAGTTCCAGACCTGATGATTTGAAGATTTCTTCTATTGCTGCTGTAAATAGTTTAGGTGATATTGGATCTCCCTGTCTCACTCCTCTTTCTACGTTGAATGTTTCTGACACGTGGTTGTCTATGTGTACTCTGGCTTTGGCGTCTTTGTATGTGTTTTCTAGCAATTTCACATAAGTCTCTTGCATATTGATTTTTCTTAGAGCTTCGGTGATGGCAAAATGTTCAATAGAGTCGAAGGCTTTCTCATAATCGATGAAACCTACACACAGTTTTATGTTATATTCTTGACATTTCTCGATTGTTTGTCTGAGGGCCTCTAGGTGGTCTATAAAGTTTTACATTTGTTTTAATAATTTGATTAAATATATGTCCAGATCCTTTAGCCTGAAATCTATCAACCCAAGCATTAAAGTTTTCATCAATGAAATCATAAAAGGTATTAAAATCATTCATGGAATTTATAATACCAAAACTTGATTGATAATGTGCTTCAATAATATCAAAAGATAAAGGAGTATTAAATTCAGAGGTTATTATTAACTTAACTTTTACTGTTTTATTGCCTTTAAAATCTTCAATAAGTTTTCTCACTCTTTCCTTAATTAATTTGAAATATATGGAAGTATTATTTTCTTTCACATTATCGATAATGGTTTCTTTGATAATATCTTTGAAAGTTTTCTCGTTCATTTTAGAAACATTCTTTTTTGTTAGGGTTTTTTTCTCGTTCATTTTTTAAGAAATATTTTTAGTAAAAAAAGTTTATTTTTCTTGTTTATTTTTATTATGGTTTTTATTATTCTCCGAATCGACTTTTTCGAAGCGATGCTGATCAACAGAGTTGCAGCTTTGCTGATCAACAGAGTTGCAGCTTTGCTGATCAACAGAGTTGCAGCTTTGCTGGTCCAAGCGGAGCTTATGGTAATCAGGATTTCTTTTCATAAATTCTTCATATGCTTGTTTATATTTTTCCTTATTTTTTACATAAAGTAAGTGTTTTTGAGGTTTCATACATTCTTTACATTTCGTTCTATAACCATCTGCACCTTTTTTTCTTTGTAAAATGAATCAAGAGGTTTTCGAATAAAACAACCATTGCAAATTTTTTCCATTTTTTATTCTTTAATTTTATTATTAAAAATGTCTGAAAGTAGAACTCCGTTCGTGTCTGAAAGTAGAACTCCGATGTATTGTGTAAAATGTAAAAAGCAAACCGATACTATAAATATTGAACAAGTTAAAACAAAGAATAATAGAAATATGTTAAAAGGCAAATGTGTAATTTGTGGAAGTACTAAAACTAAATTTATACCAACAATTGGAGCTGGTATAGCCAATAAAATCATCAATAAATTTCCTTTTGAAATGCATTTGCCAGGTCATAATTTTACAGGACCAGGAACCAATTTGAAAAAACGGTTGAATTCTGATCTCACACCAAAATCTTGGAGTAAACCAATTAATAGAGTTGATGAAGCCGCAATGCATCACGATATTTGTTATTTACAAAATCAAGATACTGAAACCAGAAATGAAGTTTGTGATAATAAGATGATACAGTCTTTAGATTCTATTTTAAAACCAACATTAAGAGAAAGAATGGATAGAAATATTGTTGAACCTATTATTAAAATTAAAAAAACTTTTGGAATGGGCGAAAAAAAAAAAGCTCTAACTTCGTCGATAAGCAGAGCTCCAACTCCATTGGTCAGCAAAGCTTAGACTTCGTCGGTAGTAAACCAAGCTTTACGAGTGATTTGGCAGAAGAACTTCATAAACCGGTTATTAAAAAATTTAAGAAAAGAAGAGTGATAGTTAATGGAATTGATAAAATATGGGCTGCTGATTTAGTTGACATGTCTGCTTATTCTAAGCAAAACAAAGGATTTAAATATATTCTTGCTGTTATTGATGTTTTCTCAAAATATGGTTGGATGATTCCTTTAAAAAATAAAAGCGGAATAACAGTTGCTGAAGGATTTAAAGAGATCAGCAGAGCTTCGACTCCGTCGATCAGCAAAAAAAGACATCCAGAAAAATTATGGGTTGATAAAGGAAGTGAATTCTATAATAAACATGTTAAGAGTCTTTTCAAAGAAATCTATTCCACAGAGAATGAAGAGAAAAGTTCTGTAGTGGAAAGATGGAATCGAACAATGAAAGAAAAAATGTTTAAATATTTTACGGCGAATGGTGTTACGAAATATATAGATGTTTTAGATGATTTAGTAAATGATTATAATAACACCTATCATTCATCAATAAAAATGACTCCTGTTGAAGGAAGTAAAAAAGAAAATGAATTAACCGTATATAGAAATTTATATGAAGAGACAAAGAAACAGTTGCCAAAGGCATCGCATAGCCAATTGCCAAAGCCTAAATTTAAATTAGGCGATAGAGTTAGAATTACAAAGAAGAAAAAGTTTTTTGAAAAAGGTTACACACCAAAATGGACAAAAGAAATATTTACAATAGATAAAATTTTATATACATATCCAATTACTTACAAAATAAAAAATTTAGATGATGAAGAAATCAGTGGTTGTTTTTATGAAAAGGAATTACAACGAACCAAGTCTTAACGTAACGTAAAATTGAACGTAACGTAAAATTGAACGTAACGTAAAGTTGAACATAAAAAAGCGTAAAATTTATCGTATTAAAAACAGTTGATTTTTATTCTCTTAAAAATGACATATGAAAATGTTCAATTATATATTTCTGATCATCAGAAAGAAAAAATACCAAGAGCTATGAAAAATGATACTCCTGTTACTATTAGAATTACAGAACTTGGAAATGATGTTTTAGCTTTAACAAAAACACAAATAAATAAACTGCGAAAAGCATTCGATCAAAATAAAGGAGCTGATATTACTCTAAGTAGAAAACAAATAAAATATAACATGGAAATCGAAGGAGGGTTTCTGGCTGCTCTTGCTCGAATGGCACTACCATTATTATCTAAAGTTGTTCCATCAGTAGCAAAAGCTATCGGAATAGGTGGGCTTACGGGTTTAGCAAGTAGTGGCGTTCAAAAATTATTGGGAGACGGTCATAGACCTACAAACTCTTATAGAGTTGGTGACGGTTATCAACCTACGAACTCCTCTAGAGTTGGTGACGGCTTGTATTAAAAAAAAGGAGGATGCCTCTGTCAAATTGAAACTGATGGAAACGGTTTATATTTAGGAAGTGTAAAAGGTAATGGTAGTGAATTTCAAGGAGATGGATTATATTTAAAACGAGAAGGAAAGATTTATAATGGTGAAGGTTTTTTGAGTGATTTGGTTAAAAGTATTCCGTTTATAAATATGTTAGTGTAACCAAAGGTCGAGACCGTGTTGGTGTAACCAAAAGTCAAAACCTTTATTCTAAAATGGAAGCTTCGAATTATATAATGAAAAAAATTCTTGACATTCAAAATTCTTTTGAAAGAACTAAATAAAACAAAAGAATAACAGTTAAGAAATATTCAAAAGCTTTAAATATAATTGACGGAACTGATATAACTTTAAAAACTGTAGCCATTGGAATGGGAACAACAGGAGTAATACTTTTATCTACAGTGGTTAACATTCCTGCAGCTATTATTATAGAAGGCCTTTCAATAGGTACAGGTTTATTAAGTATATTTTTAAGACATTTAAATAAAAAATTACAACATAAAGCTGATAAACATCAGAAAATTTTATTTTTATTAGAATCAAAACTTAAAACTATTCAAACTTATATTTCTGATGCTCTTGAAGATGGAAAAATTTCAGATGAAGAAATTAAACTTATTTTAGATGAAGAAAAAAAAATTTAGAGAATTAAAAAATATAATAAAAAAGAAAAAAGTAAGCGATCCTGAATTAAATATAGATGATCCATTGAAAAAAATAAAAAATCTTATAGTATAAAATTGGTTTGATTTTTTTCTTTTAAAAATGTCTTTTAAAAATTGAAGATCCTTCAAAACGTGAAGCTCTTGTTAATGAATTTTTAAAAACCCAAAAAAATATTCAATTAAGTAACTTAGGCGAAAGAGTAGGAGATATTGAAATGAAAAGAGAATTTTCCAAAGTATTTAGTCCTATCACGGAAAGTACACAAAAAGCAGCAGAAGAAACTAAGAAAGAAATACAAAAAATTCCACTTGCTATAGAACAAGGTCAACAATTGAAAATGATTGAACCAAGTCAACCTGCATTACAAGCAATTGCCTCTTCTCCAATGCAACAAATTGGTCCGACAGCAGCAACTTATTTAAAGAAATACTTAGGTACAACTAATGCGGATAAAACTTTTGGAATTTATTCTTTAGATAACAAATTTTATATTGGAAATAAAGAAATAAAAGTTGATGATGATGATATTGTTATTGGAGAAAATAAGTATAAAGGAACACCTGGTTTGTGGGAACTAATAACCAGCAAAGAGTGTCACGAGTGGAGTGAGCGATAGTTAATAATTACGGGGGGAAAGGAGGAGAGTAAAATTAACGCACGGAGACAGGGAAGAAAAGTCGTGCATGTCATGAGTGCGGGGTCTGAATGAGGCGAAAGCGCTGGATTACTATCACTGCAAGTTAGAAGGTCCTAGGGAGCGGATCTGTGAATAATAGCCCATCGGGCAGAGATAAAAGGAAGCAGTCGAGAAGACTAGTGAGAGTCTTTCCAGTTATGACTGGTATGTAGAACGTTGATTGATTATTATGATTGATGTATTATATTATATTCGTCTATTACCATGATGTGAATAAGTATATGTGAGGAATGTGGAAGTCCGTGATATTGGATATAGCAATGTGCGCCATGAGCGATAGATGAAAGTGAGTTCATGGATTTGTAGCGCGAGTGAGTAGTGTGTACTCCGATGGAGGTGTGTTACCGTAAGATGTGTGGTGAGTGAAAGGTGAACTAGTGTGTGTACGCTTCATGGATTGTAAGGAGAGGTGGAGTGAATAGAAATGGTAGGGTATTATACCAATGTAATGTTATTCTTGTAGGTGTCGGGGACGGGCCGCAGAGCCACCTCGATGAGCACAGGAGATAGGCCAGCATAGGGCCGGAGGCCGCACATAGGCCAGAAGTGAGGCTGTCAGTGCAGGACAGTAGAGGCACATAAAGTCGTGGCAGTCAGGCCACGGACAGGGACGTAGATATGAGAGTGAATGAGATACTATATTGTTGCCATGTTGATAGGCTAGTGAACTGATACTGTGTTGTTGCCATGTTGATGGCTATGGAATTACTAATGTGTTATTGCCCTGCTGAGGTGCTAGGGGAGTGTTAAGGGGTATGATAATAGGAAGGTGATATTGAGAGACTGCGGTGCCGGTGAATCATTAATGTACTATTAAGACCCTGAGGGGAGAGGCTGAGGCCGAAGTGCCTTTAGGAGTAACTACCGGATTGTGGATCCGAGGGAGCGTGTGTGTGAGAATAAGGCCGTTGTACGGCAGTCATTTCAATAATATAATATATGTAATTGCGCTATTATATGTATAATTATGTTTAATAAATGTGTGAGTCTGATGGATTGTTCTGTTAAGTGTTAACTTGTTTGTTCGTGATTGTTGTCCTGTCATAACTTATTACATCTCCCAGTCTGGGATTTGTGACATTGGGGGCTCGTCCATTGTGACTCGTCCATTTTCGTAATATTTAGTTGTAGTTAGTTAGTAGGTATTTGTGCTGTCTTGTTCGTTGGATGAATGGACATTTCATGATATGATTTATGTATATTTATGAATAATAATATGTATTGATGCATGTATTTTGATGAATATGTATTAATGTGTACTTAAATTTCAGAGAGACAGTGTGTGTGCGTGCAGCCTGAGGAGACGAGCAGCCAGAGCTCCGATTAAAGGGAGGAGTTTACTCAAAATTTCAAAAATTGAAAGTTAAGTAAAAGTCTAAAATTTTGTACCCTGGATTAAGGGCTGTCTTTTCATCTGTCTGTTTCCCTGTTTTTGCTGTTTTCGTTGTAATTGATTATATGGGCGGTGGCGCGGGTTTGCTGTGTTGAACTTAGTTTATCCTTTTAAAAAGGTGTGGTAAACTTTGGAACTTCGTTCATCACAGTGAACAGTTCTGTAGGGACCTGTAATATTGTTTAGTTGTAGCGTCGATATCTTCTCTGTTCCGCAGGAAGACGTATTCTCTTGTCCCTCTTTCTACCTATCTATAGATACGTTCTTTTTTTTCAGACTCTGTTCTTGTTCGTACCGTGTTGTGTAATCGGCGTAGTAGGTTGCATTCTTTTTTTCCATTATAGTTTTTTTTTTTTTTTTGTAGAAGCTTTGTCCTAGTCTGGTTCGTTGTCCTTGACGTACTTGTGGTCCTTCTACTGTATTTCTTCATTCTTGTCGTTTCTAGTTTCTTTTATAATTAATAGTGCTATGCATTTTATAGATATAGAATTAATTGTGCTGTAAAGGTAAATTTCTGAATTGTATTCTGAACTGGGTATTGTTATATCTGGTGTGATCTCAGGTCTCTGGTCGTATCGTTAGTGATCATACCGACAGGTTGGTCGTTCGCATAATAGATACCATAACCATAAATCTGTGAAATGGCGGAACTCCAACAACTAATGAAGTTGGGTAAGGAACTTGGCCTGGAGGGAGAAGAGCTACGCGGCTGGATTAAAGAACAGCAGGCAGAAATGCGCGATGAGCGTGCTAAGGATAGAGAACAGGAAAAAAAGGATAAGGAAGAGGAAAGAGAGGCTAAGGATAAGCAACAGGAAAGAGAGGCTAAGGATAAGGAACAGGAAAGAGAGTTTAAGTTAAAGGAGATAGAAGCTCAAGAACGGGAGCAGGAGATAAGGTTAAAGGAGATAGAAGCTCAAGAGCGGGAGACAGACGCGCGAGTAAGAATAGCGGAGTTGGAAATCAAAAAGAGTGCGCCAACAGAAACAGTTGAGCGGCAGGTACCCAATAAAGGTGGCGTTAGGATTAAGCTCCCTACGTTCGACGACCGGAAGGACGACATAGACGCCTTCCTTTACAGGTTCGAGCTGAACGCACAATTGCAATGGGGGGAAAATAAGGAATTATGGGCCACGTACCTGGCCTCGCTTTTGCAGGGGCGAGCGTTAACATACTTTAAAGAGCTACAGCGCGAAGACGTACAAGATTACGATAAGCTGAAGGCTTTGCTGCTTCGCCGATTTGCGCGTACCGAGGAATATTTCCGGGAGCAGTTTAGGCGAGCACGTGCAGATACCAGGGAGGACTTTGCTGCCTTCGTCGCGAGACTGACGGAGTATTTCGCGAACTGGGTAGACTTGGCGTATGTGGGCACGGATTTTGCTAAAATGAAAGACTTAATGATCCGTGACCAGCTGTACGCGTCGTGCCACAAAGATCTGGTGGCTTTCCTGAAAGAGAACGAACCCGCGACGGTGCAGGAGGCGTCTAAGTTGGCGGAGGCATACCGTACGGCGCATCCGTCCAAACCAGTCGCCAGGGCGTACGTCCAAGATGCTGGGTACGTCGCCGTTGTCGAGGGGTCGCCGGCAGGACTTAGGGACAGGTCGCGTCAGCGTGGTGCCTATAGCGGGCAAGCCCAGGGGCAGCGTAGGGGCTATCACCAATCACCGGCATATGGATCCGGTAAGTTTGACCGAGCAGGAGGGCTAGGTCGCGGTAATGGCCGGGGGCGAATTGTGACCTTTGCCGATGACCGACGGCATGGGGACTCTAGTTCCGGTCGCGAGGGGTCACGGGGACCCAGGCCTAGAGCAGCACAGGGAGCGGAGTGTTGGACTTGCGGACGTGTGGGTCACTTTTCGCGCGAGTGTAGGGCCGCGAAGTGTTGGAACTGCGGAAGAGCAGATCACATCAGCGTGAACTGCCCTGCAGGTAGGATAGCGGCGAACGTGGACAGTAGCTCCAGTCCATGTTCCCCAAATAAATTTCACCATGCGGCTGCGTGTGCTACATCGAACAACGGAGGCGGACAGTATTCTAAGTGTCCCAGTTGTGAGAAGTTATTATCTTCCGGTGTTTTACCTTGTGGGAGAAAGATCCCCGTTATAAATTCATGTCATACAGGAGGTGGTCTTAGGGTTTATCCGGGGTTTGTTGGGGACGAACCGGTCTCGGTTTTACGAGATACGGGATCTACCGTTGTGGGAGTGCATAGAGACTGCATTCGGGATTCACAGCTTACAGGTGAGACTGTCCCGTGCATCCAATTTTCGGGGGCCATTGAGAAATTACCCATGGCAAGAATAATGATAGATACACCTTTCCTTAGCGGGGAAGTCGAAGCAGTCGTTGGTTGTTTTCCAGGCGCCCAGCTCATCATTGGGAATGTATCACGGGTAGTTTCCCCTTCCGATGAGAACGTGCAAGCATGGTCGCAATCAAAAGGTATTGACTTTTGCGCCGCGGTCGAAACACGCCGACGGGTAGCCGATAAAGACAAGATTAGACCTTTGGCTACGCCAGCGGTCAACCTAGATATCACGCCAGAGCGCTTGGCGAAATTACAAAGGGAGGACCCATCATTAAACCCATGCTTTGGGGAAGCGCGAACCGAGAAAACGAGGAGATATAAGAACGGGTCATCTTCTTTTTTTGTTCAGGCGGGCATTCTGTTCCGTAAGTATGTAACGGTGTCCTCAATTTTAAAGCAGGTCGTTGTGCCAGCGTTGCTGATCGCAACAGTATTGCATTTGGCACATGATGTCCCATTAGCGGGTCATATGGGGATAGCTAGAACCAAAGAAAGGGTTCTTAAAAATTTTTACTGGCCATCGATCCACAGAGACGTGCAAGTCTATTGTAAGACGTGCAGTGCGTGCCAAAAGACGACGCATAAGGGTCGTACACCCCAGGCCCCTCTTCAGAAGATCCCCACGGTCTCGGAACCGTTTAAAAAGGTCTCGATAGACCTTGTTGGCCCCATTCACCCAGCGACCGATAGGGGGAATCGATTTTTCTTAACGGTCATATGTAATGCTACGAGATGGCCAGAGGCGGTTCCTCTGCGGACCATAACGTCTGAGGCAGTCGCGGAAGCGTTGTTTGCAATTTTCGCTAGGGTAGGAATACCAGAGCAAATTCTGTCTGATAGGGGCGCGCAATTTACGTCGCAGATGATGAAGGAATTGTTCCGCTTATTCAGCATACAACCCATCACTACCACCCCTTATCATCCGCAGGCTAATGGCATGTGCGAGAGATTGAACTCGACGTTAAAGTCGATGCTGCGTAAGGTAGCTGCTGATCGCCCTAAAGATTGGGATAGATATATCCCTGCAGTGTTATTCGCGTACAGAGAGGTACGGCAGGAGTCAACGGGATTCTCGCCGTTCGAAATGATGTACGGTCGTAGTCCTAGGGGCCCAACTGATGTTCTTCGGGACATGATGACGTCGCCATCATCGGGAGACGATGAGCAGATTTCGGTGTTTCAGTACCTTGTTGATTTAAGAGAAAGACTATCTGCAGCGCGCACTATAGCAGAAGAAGCGTCTAGTATCGCTTCGAAAAGAGCAAAAGACTATAAAGATAGAGGGTCCAAACTGAGAATTTTTAAGCCAGGAGACAAGGTTCTGTTGTTGTTACCTACGGACCATAATAAGTTATTGATGACATGGAAAGGTCCTTATGTTATTGAGCGAGTTGTTTCAAAGGTAGATTACGCTATCCACATTGATGGAGCGAGTAAGGTTTTCCATGTTAATATGCTACAGAGATTTTATGAGAGACCACAGTATCTGTGTGCACAGACAAGACCAGAGGAGACTGTCTTCTCTACTGCTTGTACGGGGGTCGTAGACCAGTTGGACGGTGACGTAAGCGACACCGAGGCGCAGGAAGAGTTACAAATTCAATTGCCGGAGTTAACTCCGACACAAGGTTACAGGGACGTAAAAATTAACCCTGACCTTACGAGTTCAGGGAGTAGGGAACTTGAGACCCTGTTAGCGTCATTTCCGGATGTTGTTACGGATTTGCCGGGTCGCACTACGGCGATCCAGCACCAAATAAAGTTGACTTCGGATAAGCCAGTATTTCTTAGACCGTATCCGTTGCCTTTTTCTTCGAGAGATAGAGTCATAAAGGAAGTTGAGTCGATGTTGAAGTTAGATGTGATAGAACCATCAACATCGCCGTATTCATCACCCATCGTCCTCGTGAAGAAACTTGATGGATCGGTGCGGTTCTGTATTGATTTTCGAAGATTGAACACTATTACGGTAGGCGATAGGGAGCCTATTCCGTTTCAGGAGGAATTAATAGCTTCATTGGCCGGGTCCACGTGGTTTTCCAAGATAGATTTGACGAAAGGGTATTGGGAAATCCCGCTTACTGAGGAGTCTAAACAATACACGGCGTTTCAAACGCCCATTGGATTATTCCAATTTAAGGTCATGCCATTTGGGTTGGTAAACGCGCCAGCGACGTTTGCACGATTAATGAGATTAGTGTTGAAGGACATACCTAATGTCGTGTCATTCTTTGACGATATAGCATGCCATACGTCGACATGGTCTGATCATATTCAGACACTAACAGTAATTTTTCAACGATTACGTCATTTTGGGTTAACTGCTAAACCCGCAAAGATGGATTTGGCATGTCCAGAGATAATATTCTTAGGACATATTGTGGGTAGAGGTGTTCAGAGACCTGAAGTAACAAAAATTGACAAGTTAGTAGGGTTGCAAATCCCTAAAACAAAGAAACAAGTCAGAAGCTTAGTGGGAATTTTAAATTATTACAGAAAGTTCATTCCAAATTTTTCCTCCTTGTCATCTTCTCTTACTGACCTTACTAAGAAGGGACAACCCGATAAGGTCCAGTGGACGTCTGAATGTCAGACAGCATTTGATAATTTGGTGACAGCATTATCATCGTCACCCATTCTGATATTACCCGATTTTCGATCTAATTTTATCCTCAGAACGGATGCGTCGGACTCTGGTGTCGGCGCTTGTCTTCTACAGGAGAAGAACGAATGTCTCCATCCTGTATGTTATGTCAGTAGGAAGTTATTGCAGAGAGAAAGAAAGTATTCTGTGATAGAGCGTGAGTGTCTTGCCATTGTCTGGTCCGTCCAGAAACTAGGACGTTATCTCATGGGACGAGAATTTTGTATCCAGACGGACCACAAGCCACTGACATTTTTGTCGAAGAATCGTTCGTCCAGCCCACGCTTGTCTAGATGGGCATTGGCTTTACAGCCGTACACCTTCGTTATTCAACCAATTCCAGGAACCAGCAATCATATCGCCGACTACCTTAGTCGAGCCTAGGGGAAGATTTCAGGAGCTTATACATCGGAGGACAGGAACATTGACGGGATCTGTGTGAATGAGTCGACTTTAAAATATTGACATTATAAATATGATATTAAGAATGGTTGATAGGTTGAGTGGTTTTTGATTCTGTATTAAGTATTGTGATTAGTTAGCTATTCATGATGTGACACATATATGCATATTGCAGGCCATACGGATCCCCATATTTTTCCCTGATTTCGGTATTTTATATACTGGGGGAACTGATAGGTCATTTTTCTAGTGTAGGTATTGCTCACGCTCACTCGTTGACAGTCATCTTGATGCGATTTGAAATTAATTGCATTAATTTTTTTGGGGTGGGGGATGATGTCACGAGTGGAGTGAGCGATAGTTAATAATTACGGGGGGAAAGGAGGAGAGTAAAATTAACGCACGGAGACAGGGAAGAAAAGTCGTGCATGTCATGAGTGCGGGGTCTGAATGAGGCGAAAGCGCTGGATTACTATCACTGCAAGTTAGAAGGTCCTAGGGAGCGGATCTGTGAATAATAGCCCATCGGGCAGAGATAAAAGGAAGCAGTCGAGAAGACTAGTGAGAGTCTTTCCAGTTATGACTGGTATGTAGAACGTTGATTGATTATTATGATTGATGTATTATATTATATTCGTCTATTACCATGATGTGAATAAGTATATGTGAGGAATGTGGAAGTCCGTGATATTGGATATAGCAATGTGCGCCATGAGCGATAGATGAAAGTGAGTTCATGGATTTGTAGCGCGAGTGAGTAGTGTGTACTCCGATGGAGGTGTGTTACCGTAAGATGTGTGGTGAGTGAAAGGTGAACTAGTGTGTGTACGCTTCATGGATTGTAAGGAGAGGTGGAGTGAATAGAAATGGTAGGGTATTATACCAATGTAATGTTATTCTTGTAGGTGTCGGGGACGGGCCGCAGAGCCACCTCGATGAGCACAGGAGATAGGCCAGCATAGGGCCGGAGGCCGCACATAGGCCAGAAGTGAGGCTGTCAGTGCAGGACAGTAGAGGCACATAAAGTCGTGGCAGTCAGGCCACGGACAGGGACGTAGATATGAGAGTGAATGAGATACTATATTGTTGCCATGTTGATAGGCTAGTGAACTGATACTGTGTTGTTGCCATGTTGATGGCTATGGAATTACTAATGTGTTATTGCCCTGCTGAGGTGCTAGGGGAGTGTTAAGGGGTATGATAATAGGAAGGTGATATTGAGAGACTGCGGTGCCGGTGAATCATTAATGTACTATTAAGACCCTGAGGGGAGAGGCTGAGGCCGAAGTGCCTTTAGGAGTAACTACCGGATTGTGGATCCGAGGGAGCGTGTGTGTGAGAATAAGGCCGTTGTACGGCAGTCATTTCAATAATATAATATATGTAATTGCGCTATTATATGTATAATTATGTTTAATAAATGTGTGAGTCTGATGGATTGTTCTGTTAAGTGTTAACTTGTTTGTTCGTGATTGTTGTCCTGTCATAACTTATTACATCTCCCAGTCTGGGATTTGTGACAAAGAGCCTGAAAATTATCAACCCGAAGACATGAATAAATATGATTATATTTTAATTGATACTAATACTATACATCAAAATAACGATCCTAATAATCCAAAACCCAAATCTAGTAAAGGAAAAAAATACATAAATATCATAAAACCAATTTGGGAAAAGATAAAAAGCTTAAAAGCACCTACTGCTGTAACTTATGAAGGAACCGGATTTCTTCCATCAGATCCAGATGCTTTATTAAAGAGATTATCATTATTAATGGCTAGTAAAGAAGCAGGAAAAACAGGTGTTATAAATGAAATGACAAGCATTATAGATGAATTATATAGACAGAAAGTTATTAATAAGAAAGATTATAAAAAGTTACAACTAAAAAATTACTATATAAAATAGACGATGTTGGTGATAAATAAAGGATACAAAAGAAAATATGTTTATGGAGGATCAGGTCTTTTTGATTCTTTAATTTCAGCTGTTACGAGTAAAGTTATGCAAGATACTGCAAAAGAAGTTGTATCAAATGTTGCAAAGAAAACAGCAACTGACTTAGGACAAAAAGCTGTTAATAAATATATAGTTGATAAAGTTTTTAAACCAAAAAAAGTAAACGGTTCAAATATATCTCCAGAAACGAACACAGTTCTATCTTCGAACTCAAAACAATTATTGAACAATTTATTAGGAAGGGGAATTAAAGGTATTTAAAACCGGTGATTCTAAAACTCTGGGAAAAAACTGTTTTTGTGGGGTGTTTATGCCTTAATAAGGGTTGAATTTTTTATATTTTTAAGGGTGCGCTCGCAAAAGCTGTTTTTTTGGATGTTTATGCTTTAAAAAAGGTTGAATTTTTTATATTTTTAAAGATGGCTTAAAAAAGCTTGAATTTTCATGTGTTTATGCTTTAATAAAGGTTGAATTTTTTATATTTTTAAAGATGGCCTAGAAAGGTGTCTTTCCTTTACTACTACTGATTTTTCAATTGTTGGACTGTTGTCAGGTTTTGAGTTCGATTATTTGCGAATAACTAGACCTAATCTTATTATAAAAATAAAATAGTGGCTGGAGTAATTCATTGTTGTGCAATTTTGACCCTCTTTTTGCTCCACACTACAGTGTAAATGACAGTTTCAAAAATTATAAAATTAATTATCTTAAATGTCAACGAATCCAGCCCAATCGCTTTTGTATCGACCGATTGTGTTTCAGCTATTTTTAAATAAAAAGTAAAAGTGTAAAATACAATGATCTTTGTTTTGGCTCCCTGTAGTAAGCCCAACGCACTGGAAACGATATTAATATGCCTTCACTACCGTATGCATAGTTTTCCTATAACAAATGAATGAGTATTGCCCTGGAGTGTGTGGAATCTGTAGTAAGACTAGAATATGGGAAGCTTTTTTTTTTTTTTTTAAAGAGCCCTGGTTAATAAAATCAATCTGTACGTTGACAGCAGTAAAGCTGGCAGCCCTGATCCGGTGGATCAGTGAACAACCATGTTATAAAAAAAATAGTAGTTGTATTATGCTCGACGCTCAATCGCGGATCAGCGTGGGGTGCCGGAGGCCGGGTGACGCCGGTATAGCCGCACACGAGCTGACATGAGGCTCCCCAGCCATAAATATACAATAAGTAGAAATTAGAATACTTTAAATTAAAAAATCTTAAATAAATAAATACATTAATATACAATAACTATATTATGTACAATAAATTTATTTTAGAAATAGTATTTTATCTGCCAGGACCGACAGACTTTTTCTGCCGGCCCAGTCATACAGGCAGAATCAATGGCCTCGGATGCCTATTGCACCCGGGACCACCCAACGCAGAGTTTTTATAAAGATCCCTGAAATTATGCTCTGCTGCGGGACTAGTCTTGATGCCGCCAGGCTCGCTGGCGGCACCAAGAACTAAAGATCAAAATTCAAAAACCCTAGAGCCCTGCTAGGCCTTAATGTCTTATTACTTATTTTAACTGGGGCTCTAGAGGAAAACAGTCAACTAGAGACATGTTTCATTGGCAATAAAGGGATCAAACTCCTGAAAGGGACAATGGCCTAGAACTGCTTCTGCTCTCACTGACTGTCTTGTCCTTGCTTTGGCGCTTACCATTAATTAAAAATATAGAAAAAACAGACCAGAAAAGACAAAAGACAACAGAACGGAACAACAATCAAGAAGGACCTACAATGAAGAATAAACTACAATCAAGAACAGGGGGCCAACAGCATTGCGCTGACGCCCCCGAGAAACAAAGGATCTCATTCGAGGGAAGCTTTCTAGACCAAAAAGAAAGACAGAGATAGAATTGTGGGTTCGTAGGTTTATCCCGGATAATGCCGGGAACATCACCTAGTTCTTAGAAAATAACATTTGGACAGTGCTAAACTGTGGGGAACACTAAAATGTGTGTTCACATCGAGTGGGAAAACGATTGATGAATGCCAAACGAACAAACTCCACGCACGGAAGTATATATTATGCAGATGTTGAACATTGTTCGGTGTTTGGCATAATTTAATACTGTAGAAATGTTGTTGTTCTTTTAGCAAAATTAGGTGTATTAATTATTATTTATAAATCTCAAAGCAGCAAACTCAGTATCAGACTACACTCTAACAACTAAAAAATCTGTTCCATAGGAGTTTAGTGTGAAATTTGTGTCTATGCAAAATTTTCAATCAATCAAACAGAACTATTTCGAAAAGGGCGGTTGTTAGGGGCGCCTAGTATTTTACATTATAAACCATAGCTCAACAATGAACACAAATCAGTATTTTCTCTCTTCCGCTTTGTAATCAGACAACGAGCCCCGAACAACATTCTTTCGAGGACAACTGATGTTGAACTCGCCCATTATAAAAATGACCCATTATTACACTCGCAAATGGAAAAAAGAACATTAAGTTGTATACTCCAAGAATAAAGTCAGAATCTTCCCCAGTGGGAATCTTAAGAATAATAATGATTGATAGGAAAGCATCATATTTTTCCAAAATTGAAAATAAATTATTTCAAATTTGCATATGACATGGTATTGGATCTATGGATATTCCATTTGCTTTCCTCCATCGTCGTGCAATAGTAAACTGTGACCCAGTTTTTGAAACTGGGAGTTACGTCGCAGTGGCATAAAGGGGCGAGGGATGGGTAAGTGAAATGGTATTAGCCAAATCACATAAAATGCCTATGTGAGTTAATTATGACTCTGTATGACCAAACCAAAACCCATTTAATTAACGACTTCACCAGAATGGTCACAAATACATTTCTTGGTTTTGTTTCGTGAGATTTTATATTGGGTATTAAAACGTGTGGACTTTTAAGCTAAATATTTTTGTTTCCTTTTCATTATTTACGGTATCCAGAGATGCTATGAGCTCAGGGTGGACATGCAGTACAATGGAAGCAGCTATTACGCTAGCTACTCATATTTCAAGGTTAATGGAGCCAGTGACAACTACAGGATGAGGATTGGTGCCCACACTGGTACTGCCGGGAACAGCCTGACGTATCAGAATGGTATGCAATTCTCCACGAAGGTAATTCCCCACACAAGACAGTGTTTCCCCGTTACGCTATTTCCTTGACACTATCACGAAACCTCACAGTTGCAAAGGAAATGACTTTACAGGAATATTGGAAATGAAAAGCTGATTTTTTTTTGAAAATCCAGAAATTCATAGAACAGTTGGCAAAAATAGATTTGTCATGTGCAGTTAGGCAACTGTGTTTCATGATAGGGCCAGCGATCTGTTGCTCTTGTTTGTCTCACTTTTCACCCATTTTTCATTGAGTAAGAACAGAGTGGCTGATTTGTTTTCTTTTTTTTTTTCATAAGATTTTATGTTTTTTGTTGTTGTTTTTTTTTTTGCTATATATATCTAGTTTTTGAGGGTTAACTTTGCAGTTGTTATAACACAATCCTTTGTCTATTAGTGCATTGCACCGAACAGTTCAAAGGTAATATTTATTGAGTGATTCCAAGATAAGAAAGACCTCTCTACAACCTCGCTACAAAATATAAACTAATTTGGCATGACGCGTATTTCTTCCGAGTTTACTTGAGTGTGGCTATAAATAAATGGTTACATGATTAGATGTGCTGGCAAGGATTAAATAATGAATTTGTTTGGTCTATTGGTTGGTTGGTTGGTTGGTTGGTTGGTTCATAGTTGGCTAGTTTGATCGGATACTTAATTGGATGTGTGGCTTGGTTGGTCACTGGGTTTGTTGCTTAAATGGTTGGTGAGTTGGTTGGTGGTTGGTTGTGTGATTTGTTACTCACTAATCCTCTGGTCCTTTTATCGTTTTGGGTGTTTGATCTTTCTCATGTTATTTATAATTCTTGTAAAATGTATAAAGTGGTTCATATCTTTTAATTACCTGCTTACTAATTTCCGTGTGGCCTCTCATCCAGGACAGAGACAACGACGCCTCGGGCTCAAAGGACTGCGCCGTTTTGTATAATGGTGCATGGTGGTATAATGGTTGTCACTTCAGCAATCTGAACGGTTTGTACGGAAATACCGAATATGCTAAGGGCCTGACCTGGCACTCCATCACAGGGTACCACGACACTGTGTCAGTCGTGGAAATGAAAATCAGACCATGTCATTGAAGTCGTTATCAATGAATATTCTTTGTTCTGTCTCAAATGATGCCAGCGATTGGTAAAAAGAGATTATCTTCTCAGTCAATGTTATTTGCTCGGTTTAAAATTCCTTGCCGGTATCAGGAATTAAAGATTTATATACTTGACTTGTCTGACACGTTTTCCATTTGGTTTAAAATTTCTTGCTGATATCAGGAATTAAAGATCAATATACTTGACTTGTCTGACATGTTTTTCATTCGCTGTAAGACTGAAGACTGCACAGTTAAGAAGAGAAAGTTTCCAAGACTGAGAAAATGTGAGATTGTTTTCTAGTGCTAAAGTTACACATCGCGACATAAACATAACATCTCCAATTGAAAAAAACAAAACAGCATAAATAGCTAGAATCGTTATCACTTTCAATGTTTTCATACCTTTGGCTTTTTCCTAAATCATGATAACACCACCCAGGAAAATGTTTTACAGGAAAATGAATCATATTTACTACAGCAGAAACTGAAATTTCGAATTCATTTCATTATGAAAGAGCTCACTTTCCTGAATAATTCAATACTTAACACTAGACTGAGAGTCAATTTTGAAGGAAATTATGAATATTTAAAGTATTAAAAAGTTGCAATTATTGCAAACTGGCCCCAAACGCAAGTTTAGGCACCCATCAAATCAAAACTAATGAAGTGAGCACCTTCATATTTACCGAGGACAACCACAAGTATGCATATTATATTAAGCTAAATTTTTTCAATAATGTCTTCAGATTGCAATGAATTTTATTGCTCCAAATTTGCTTCAGCAGCCAAATGTACCATTTTTTGGGGAAGACCAAAATATGCTCAATTTTGCACAAATTTGAAAAATCATATGAAATTAGATAATAGGCCTACAGATCCAAAACACATATCAAATTAAAGGAAATTTCATGATCTTTTACATGAAAAAGGTTACACTGCAAAATTGTCATAACTTTTTGCATTAGACATCCTAAAGATAGGCATGTTTCTAAAAATTCAAAAAATGGCAATTTTTGTAAATCAAAATAAATTAAAAGAAAAACATATATAACGAATCTTCAAAGACAAAATACACATAATAATGATGGAAATTTCAATTCCGTTCACCAACATAATTGTTTCAAAACAAAATTCTTTTGTCACAACTGTCTAAAAAATATCTCAAGATTAGACAGAACCGAGGCTAACTAAGTGTTAGAAAAAAGTCCAGATCTATTCGTTTGACTAGAAAGTCTTCATGGCTCTGTGAATATATTTTACGAATATCCTCTTGGCACTCTCCACCATGTTGAACTGAAGAAATGAGTAGGCGATGCATGCCTACGGCTCACCTCAGGGTCAATCTGGCGAAGCCACATGTCAGCCTAAAGAAGTAACAAAATAGAATTCATAATTATTATTATCAACCTTGCCTTATGATAATGATGAAGATACTGACGATGACCATTCTCCTTTCCCTGTATGGTCCAGGGCATTAAAGCAGACCTCGGGCTCTCAGTCTTGAGTAGGTCATCCACAACCACCACCACCACTTCTCCTTCTTTCACGAACACACATATCTGCATACCTAAAGATATTCCAGCGATCACGACACAAATAACATTTCAAATCAAAACATCAGTTCCTCTCAGTAAAGAATCTCGTGCTTGAATAATACACAAACAATTCACAATTTAATTTTTGTTGCCACAAAGTTCCTTTTCTCTTTTCTATGTAAGATCCGTGAATGCAAGTTGTCATGATTTTGTACAATTAAATGTCAATTACCACAGTCCATGGCACTCCTCCTCTTTCCATTAGATAGGCCGCCTGTACAGAAAAAGGTGCACTTGCTGTTGGTGTTATCTGGTCTCCCAAAGCCTTCGGTTTTCTCTGCCACTTCGCAGAACAATTCATTGTAGTCATATTCCGTTAATGCGTGGGAAGAATAAGAAACAATAAAACTCATTTGAGAAGACCGAAAAAAAAATTGCGTTCACATTATAAAATTCATAAATTTAAAAGAATAATTGAACCATGGGATATAGGCAATTTAAGACAACCTCCAAACAGGTTCCACAAAATAGGGCGAGATATAAAGTCCATTCTATAGTTTTCTGGATCTAGACTAGATCTAAGTTCTGTCTCGCTGGGTGCAAGATGTAGGAGCCCCCTCCCTTACCCCCTCCCCCCCCCCCAAAGGGTGGGGGCCTTGAGGATGTTTGCAGAGACTTGTACCACATAGATATGTCACGTGATCGGAAAAACTATCAATCAGTTACCCATACCTCTTTCATTCTTGGAAGGTTTCAGTTCAAGTAAATCGTATTTGTTTATTTTACATTGATTATTTAATTCATTTGGCAGCTATGAAATACAAGTATAACCCATGGTAGCTTCCTGAACGTGTAGCTGACTATGGTGTAAAAAGACTGTTAAACTCCCATCTCTGTTAAAAACCGCGGAGTCCACCCCTTCTTACATGTTTTCAGTTGCGGAGCAGGAATGGGGTCAGGGGTTTTCTTATTCAAGTGTTCAGTTTTCATTTCAAAGAATAAATGTCACGTCACGGGATCGCAAAATCTGAAATTGTTTTTCTTTCTTCTCTCCACTGGAGCTTAGTCAAAGACTCCTTTGGAAAGACCAAAGGCAGCTCTGCGCATGGATAGACACGGACCTCTGTGTGCAAACCATTAGTGTCTTTTCTAGATCTTCATGGACGTTTATATAGGGAAATTTTGTACATTTAAAATAAAAGGAGACAAAGAAAAAAAAATCCAAGCATGGACGTAAAGATTATTAAATGTATACCCAGAGGAAGTCCGAAAGCATAACAAAGCATTAGATCTACTTCTATTATTTTTGACAGTTGACAGTGCCCTGCATGGAATACTTTCGGACCAATCTCGTCTGTTTACCTTCACCTTTAAAGACATGAAGTCATAACCGTACAGATGACCCGCAGAGGCGGCAAAAAACATTCTCGTGCACCGATCTTCTCTCCGTGTCCGAATTTGTAAAGAACATCTTTGGTTTATCCCGACCTTAGTTAAAAGGCGCGATCTTCTTGTGCCGTGCACTAAGTCTTGATCGATTTAACCCAAACATGCACAAAATCAACTGATTGGGTTATTTATTTTGTTATTAGATGTTGTGATAGAACTCAGCTTTTTGCGGGACTTCCATAGAACTAAACATTTAGTGGGATGTTTATAGAACTCAAATTTTGACAGGACGTATATAGTCGCCGTCCAAGAACAATGTTGTATGTCAAAAATCGACAAAAATGAAAATTTGATAGAGTATAGATTTTTTTCCCCACGGATCGAATGGGACAAGTTTCAAACCCATTGGATTGCAAGTTTTTAAGATATTAAGTATTGTTATATTAAATTATGTTTTGGTAACAAAAAACCGTTCACAAAGAATAAAGCAAGTCGACATGCAACACTGAGCGCAGCACCACAGCTAGTTGCATGTGGACATACCATAGTTTTCCCGGACTCTTTGAAGCATTCTAAAAATAGCCCTAGTGTAGGCTATCGAGTCATAAGACATTGTGACCTAATCTTTCACTATGCAATAGGTTATTTGGCCTGTTTCATGTTCTTTTTGTTTTCCTGCATCTGAATTTAACCCCCAAGCTGCGGAAGCCAGTTCCCCCAAACTGCAAAACCTAAGCCCCAAGCTGCAGAACCTAACTCCCAAGTTGCAGAACTTAATCCCCAAGCTGCAGAATCTAATCTCCAAACAGAAGGGCCAAATCCGCAAGCTGGAAACCCAATTACCAAGCTGCAGATCTCAATCCCCAAGCTGCAGAACCCGGTCCCCGAAGTGAAGAGCCCGACCAATTTCCCCAAGACGCAAAATCCAAAGTAGAAAACGGAAACGAGGAAAAAGCCAAAAGGAGCACATGACAGAGCTATACAAGAACGGAATGGAATGTATAAGTTCCAGCACTTGTGCTACAACGGAAAATCGGACGTGGCTGCAATGATAGATGCAAAAGACAATGCCATAAGAAAGTCAACGAAGAACAAAGGCAGGCTTATTATAAAATTCAACTGATTTGTATCTTAATTTTTTACTTTTCATTGCAATGGATGGCGGCTAATAAGAGAATAACTAAGATCATTTAATATGTTTTAAACGGTCGATTTAAACTTTGAGGACTATTCAAGCAGGATTTTAATTGTTTATTGTTTATTAACTAATAAATTTGTTTGCACTATGTCTGATCTTTTTACTACCGTTCAGTTTTATTGTTGGGGTTGTTTTAGTCAAGTTTATTGGACATTAACAGGCATCAATAAAAACTGGTTTAGATTTATTAATCGATTGCTGAAAAAAAATCGATTAGGTACATAACATATTGTGCCATTAAATTTTTATAGCTCTACACTTGCTCTTCATACTTTTCGTGCAGGAAAACTATTGTATGTGGACTTACACTGGCTATCAAGAAGCGTTGTTTGATTGTATGTCGACTTACAATAGTCGAAATAAAATATCATATTGTTGTATAACATCTTAAATTGAAAGAAATTATTGTAAAAATAACGCTGTAGTCATATGGAGCATGAAGTTACAACAATTTCGATATAAGTAGTGTGTCTGTACGACGTCTACAACCAAAATAAGAACGGTTTTTGCTTCTCCTGAAAAATAGTTCGTGGGTAGCGACGATATAGGACTCAGCCGTTGGCGGGACGTTGTATTGATAATATCTAGTTCAAAGAATTCTTATTATTTTACTGATTAAAGTGGAGAATAAAATGTATCAGCAGAGTGCTAACTGGCCATAGTTTTAACGGTAGCCAACGGTTTGATCTCTTGTCTAGTAGATCTCTTCATAAAACCAATGAGGCGCTGTGGGTTGGGGTTGGCGTGGGAGGGGGGGGGGAGCAATGCAGGAACAGTCGAGTTGACGAGCTCGTATAGCTCAAACTTAGTCCCAGAATTAAGGCAACAAACTGGAAAACTCAGATGCAGATTTATCCTAATTAATTTACAGGATCTTACGAAATCAACATAAAAGTTACATTCATCCCCTTCTTTCTCCGTCACCCTCTCACTACTCTGGCTGCATAAGAGCTCTGTGACTGGGAGAATTGCTCTCGTATAATCTGAATAGACATGAAAGAAATACGGGAAAACTCTTTGATATGCTTTTTTTGAGCAATGGAAAGAAAGGAAATTCTAATTATGAAGTGAAAGTCTGTTGACAGAACCGTGCTGAAATGTTGACATGAACCTACCACGCAAGGGAGGCATTCATTGAAGATATTCAATTGTTTAACTGTATTTGAACGAAAGAGTTTACCAAATCAATATTGCAGTAAAAATGTATCATTTTAAATAAGATTTAACCCACATGTTAATTTACCCTCCCATTTTTGACCAAAAAAAAAAGTTATCCACTAAGAGACGGCATGAAAATCTTATCAAACAATGATGATAAATGTGAGCAGAATGCTGTTGTGTAGAGCCCCGCCCAACCATGCCCACCTTTTCTAACACTTGTATCGCGAGTGCTGGACTCGTGGAGTGTTTGGCATCTGCAGGAATACAATAACTGGTATAATATTATTTGAACACGAATAGAGCACCCACCATATCGTTCCTCCTTTCCAAAAAGCCCAGCCATAGAGCTTGTTATGCATTAGGGTCGTGTAGTTTTGCACCTGAATGACAAACATTGCACATGAATGACAAATTTGCATTTTTATTTCAATCTTGACAGTGTCATCGAGAGATATACATGCGTACCAGCATGCCAATTACACGATCGCTTGGAGGGTTTCTGATATTGTGTATCTTCCCATGAAATATATCCCAGCCTAGCCAAGACGCCCATTAATTGTCCATCCACGTCGGGGTGTTGGATAGAGTGTCTAAGGAAAGCTACACTACGCTGTGAATTCGTACTGATGAGCAGAGGTGTGGACGACTAGTGCTCTGCATGAAACTGGCGCAAAGACATTAACAGCAGCTTTCATTTGGTAATGTGGGATTGCTGCCAATGAATGCGCACTGGGAAATAATCAACCCAGTCTTTTCGATCTATCTATGGGTCCAAAATACCACCAAACTATATAATGTATGGTATTATAATAATTTGGCCATCCTAATTCTCTAATTAACATACTTGAATTTTAAGATGACCATGAACGGAATATGTGTCACAAATCCCAGACTGGGAGATGTAATAATTATAACAGGACAACAATCACGAACGAACACGTATAACACTTAACAGAACAACCCATCAGACTCACACATTTATTAAACATAAAGATAAAGATAAAGATGCAATTACATACATTATATTACTCAATTAACTGCCGTCCAACGGCCTTCTTCCCTCAAGCACTCTTCCTCGGGTCCACAACCCGGTAGTTACTTTTAAAGGCACTTCGGCTTCAGCCTCTCCACTCAATGTCTTAACACATTTAGTATTTCTTTCGCACCGCAGTCTCTCAATAGCACCCCCCTATGGCAATAACACCTTAGCCTTCCAATAGCACCTCAACATGTCCATAGCACGTTAATAGTTCAATTCACATTAGTATCTCAATGGCACAGTATATTAATATCACATGTAATACATCTTAAGAGCACATTAACATTTCTATACACACCCCTGTCTGTGGCCAGACTACCGCGACTCATGCGTTCCTCCTGTCCTGCTCGACAGCTTCACTCCACTGGCCTATGCGTAGCCTTCGGCCCTATGCTGGCCTATCCCCTGTGCTGCTCGCTCACCGCGGGTGGCTTCTCGGCCCGACCCCGGCACCTACAAGAAGAACATTACATTGGTATAATACCATACCATTTCTAACCACTTCACCCCTCATTACAAACCATGAAGCGTACACACAATAGTCCACCTTTCACTCACCACACATCTTACGGTAACACACCTCCACCGTACCACACAGCACTCACTCTCGCTACGAATCCATGAACCTAGCTTACATCTATCGCTCATGGCGCACATTTCTATACACAGTAATCAATGACTTCCACATTCCTCACATATACTTATTTACATCATGGTCATAGGCGAATATAATACATCAATCATCATAATTATAAATCATAGTTCAACCTACCAGTCATCACTGGAAAACACACAACAATCTCCCGACTGCCTCTGATCTCACGTCTGTCCCCTGGGACTCCTTAACTTGCAGTGATTGTCAGTACAACGCTCTCGCCTCATGCCGACCCCCCAACTCACAACATTTCACGCTTTAACGTTAACTAACAGAAGTCAATATAGGTGAGCAGCCTCACTATCCCGTGAATCAATCCCTCACTTCCATGCCCCCGTAATCCTTGAATCCCGCTCACTCCACTCGTGACAATATGGTCACCTAGCTTGTACCCGGATGGGTCTGAAAATGCCAAGGCCATAATTATCCGTCATCCCGTTAAACTTGACATTTCTTTATCACATTCACATAATATAACCCCATGTGCATCCTGGAGAAAAACTATGCATATAATAGACTTCAAGGATAGAAGATTTTCCCATGCTGACACTTCACCATTATGAAGGAGGAAGCTCTGCCGAGAGCTCTCATGGCAAATGTTTCAGCTGAAATTTCTAAACAACTTCCAGACACCTCACATCGACTCCAACCTGCAACTTAGTTCGGGAGGTGTGGGCGGACCCAAGCCTACCGGATCTCGGTTGACGGTTGGCCCACAATAACATGTGACGTGTGCAATCAAAGTTTACATGCGCTCTATAACATAAGACACTGAAAAAGTGAGGAAAAAAAATGGCGACATGCCACATTCATCCTGCCTCGAAGAAAGGCATGCAAATTATTTTAAAAAACATACAATTTCATAATTATCTAATTAATTATTATTACTAACGGCGAGATATCCCAAAACAAACTGTGTTGACTATACATACAGGCAACCATAGCACTTCATTTAAAAATGCACGACAAAGTCGCTCCTTTAGCCACCGCCCCCCACCCCCACCCACCCCCCCCCACCCCTTTCAGGGGAAATCAAAGATTCTTAGTCAAAGTTCCTTTTTATTTATGAATATAATAAAGTGGAATCATTCACAGATATAATAAAAAAGATTAGATTAAGCTATTAAAGCATTTGAAACACACGACATCTCATCGGCTGCCTATATAACTAGTTCGTGTGAATGATACAGTTGTACTTAATATTACAAAAATAAACAAAAGAAAATAATGATCAGTCTCTAACAAAAGTTCCTTTAGGTGTAGTCATAGGCTAAATCCTTGTGTACATCCATAATAAATACATGTATACTGCAGTAAGAAATGACACTACGTTTCCTGTTAACACAAGTACACAATAACTCTGCCGACACCACCAATTCCATCAATCACACATGAATCAAATTGTTTTTTCCACCTACTGGAACAAATGATTCTCCAAGGTACAAGTCATGCGGACTATGCATTTATGGCATACTTTGGCAAAATGCTTGCTGTCATCCGAAGTGATATCTGTGCCAAAGTAGATATTTAAGTAATTCTGAAGGAAATGGTGCCCAGTCTCGTGGTGTCTTATTTGCCTTAACATCAGCAGAGATCTGCACACTAAGGCTACAAACACGGCCGAAGTTCATTGATTAGATCAGTGTGACTGAACAGCGTATATTCCATTGTAGCCGATTTTTCTGAAAATCAATCATCGAACTATCTCTCGCGTGAGTCGATTCTAAATATGGTGTCATTAATAGATATATAAAAAACTAGAAGATGCAGGAAGAGACAAAGGAGGAAAGCTGAAGAGAGATGAAGTAGGAAAGAGAGAGCAACACACCCATTTATTAATCTGATAGAAATTTCCATAAAAGGAGTAACACAGAAGTGTTCAATTGTATCTTCCCCATCTCCCCATTCTCTCTCTCTCTCTCTCTCTCTCTCTCTCACACATACACAAACAAACACTCTCTCTCCTCAGGTGGAACTAACAACTAACCCGTAGGAGGAAAGAACAGTTCCTGTAGGCAGCAAAAGAAGTAGATCCATTTAATTTTTGCGTGTCTTCATTAGGTATAGGTTCCTCTATCCCTGGATGGTAAACTAAATACTGTAATATCGCGCAATTTTAGATAATTAAGTTTAAACGGAATCCATGCCTAAATTTTCAAGCACTCTTAATTGTGATCCATAAAGAAACAGTGTCTATTAAAATAATTATTGAAATGCTCTCCTTATAAAACGTACATCACTGTAAAGAGGAATTGTTTATCTGTTTCTTTATCAACTCAACTCATCGATATACTTTCACAAATACACACAAGGCGATCGCAAAAGCTTGAAAAACAAGCAAGAAACTGTGATTAAATTTTAATCCTCAAGTGATGATCAAGCACAGTAAAAACGGATCGGATTACTGGCAGCCCTGGTACACGAGGCGGTTACTGGGCAATAAATCTGTCAACCTGCAGCGCCCACTAAACCAAACCAAGTTGCTGAATCGGTAGAGGAATGGAGCCCATGTGACCTCTATAATAATAATGGGGACAATTTATTACTTTAAGAGATTCATCATGACAGTCCTGCGTGATTGTAAAACCGAGTGTATCAGATTACGAAATATTGAACTACATTACTTTTTAAGCAGGAAAAAGAACAACAGCGGAAGGGAGGGAGGGGAGACACTTTAAAACAGAGAGAGCCTGTTTTTGCGCAAGCGCAGATCGGTTCTCATGTGATTATGTAAGTCATATTTGCTGAAGCAAAGGTGTAATATAAATTGTTAGGCTGAGGCCCCGGATGCTTTGTCATCCATCCCTGAGCATTTCAAGCGTTTGTATGTCGATGATTCCTCTGGTTTCGGTGCTAGTCTGTGAGAACAAGATGTGGAGATTCCTGATCGGTTATTGGTGTTTATGGCATGCGGCCAGTGCCCAGCAACAGAGCTACACATCTGGTAAGTGCCTGGAATATAACTCTGCTCAGATTTCCAGCGTCACTTTTTTTCGGGTGTGTAAAAACGGTAAAAATCAGGAACGTTTGGTCACACTAGAGATAATCTTTTCAACTTCTCGAAAAAAAAAAAGCCTAGGCATCCATAAAGGTGATACATATTTATGGCACTATGTTGCCATGGTGATACTGATTCCATACATTTGTGATTTACAGTAATACACCCGTGGATCAGTCCGGTACTTCTCTCTACGTCATCTTGTATCGGAGGTTGAGTACAAGAATAATAAAATTTATTGTGACTTTTGAAAGTGTTCAGCACTGACAAAATCTGTAACTGGGATGTATTCCGGTCCAGAAGAAAACCCCGTGAAATGGCAGTTTTTATTAAGGGCTATCCATAACATGTGTACACGGGGGGTGGGGGGACGGGAATTGTTCCCAGCTCATGAAAAACGGAAAACCTATATTGAAAGGGTCGGGGGTCGGGAGGGGGGTGGGAAATTGAGGTTTAGTCTGAGGGGTATACCTACACTTTTCAATCATGATAAAAAAATATTTAAAGGATGCTTCTATTAATCAATCAAAATAATCCACCGACAAGTCATTTAAAGTTTAAAGTTTTAAGACATCACGGGCACTAGTCAAAAATGAAGTGACGGAGTGGGTGGGGTTCTAGCCGCATGAGGACTGGACCGTTATGGGATGATTTTGTTTTTGGTTAGCGCAGTTAATAAAAAGAGACAAAATCGATCTTACATCCTTTACGGACAGTCCCTTTAAGCTATATCCATGTATATATTTAATTGCTCATCTCATAAGTCGATTCATAATGTCCTTTTCCCCTCCCATTCTATCTTTTTTTCTTGTTTTACATTCCTCCTTTAGCTCTTCCGAACATGAGCTGAACTGATGAACGTTTTCATTTCTTCACTCACTAATTCACTCACTTCCAATGTCCACAGATAGTTTGACCTGCGGTCCAAGCAACAACAATTCCTGTTTCAACGTGCAATGTCCAAATCCGGTAGGTCAATGTCCGTCTATCTTCTTCACCATTACATTCATCCTCACCATCATCCATTATTCTATACCATTATTATATATCGCCACACCACCACTAGATTGATTATCACCACCTTAATTATGTGAGCAGGGACTATTTTTTGTGCTATGTACATAAACCGCCCAACTTCCAAAAACGTTATTGTGACCATTTCGGCACGAAAAGGCAATATTTTTGTTAGTCCAAATAAGTGTAATAATTTAGTTGAACAATCCATGACGAGAAAACCAACTAGTGATCAAATTTAATAAAATTAAAGTATGAAAAAACTTTATCATGACAGATAATAATTTGATATAAAAATACATAAATAAATAAATTAATACGGGTGGAAATTGCTTTCAGATAATACGAAAATTCCCTTTATCCGAAAGATTTCTCAGGTACTGCCGCCAAGCATGTACCTTCCATATATGGTTACGCCTCTTTGCATGTAATGGAAATAAGGTACATGATTGTGCATCTTTTAAACGAAAGATTTGCTTTAACTTACTAGGTCGAACAAGGGTGCTGTCTTGACATTTCAATGCCTTTCAGGCGAAATAAAACAGTCTTGCCCGTTGAGTAGTGTATATCTATGGTCTCGCCCTGTTAATTTCATGCCCGACTATGCAGGCCTTCCTGATCTGGATTTGGGGAAGGAGAAGACACGATACAGTGTCACTGAACTGTCTGGCGTGGATAACAGACAGAAAGGCATAGCTGTCACCCTCCCGTCTTCTCACCATGCCGTGGGCCATTACAAGTCGTCAACTACAATACATTTACTCACAAAATAATACATTACACGCGATACAACTGGTTGATGAGCACCCACAGTTTTGGGGCTGTCCTGTTAAGTCGCTGTACTTAAATGTACATCTCATTCGCAAACTCACGCACACACAAAATGGAGTTTGCTTGTTGGATACAGCACATCAAAGGGGATAATAAAATGAAATTACAAAAATGTCTTATATTGCTTGCCTTTAAGAGATTAAAAATGGTGATTTGAAAACAATTACACCGTGTCCTCTTTTTCCCAAATATGTGATATGTTACTCATCCTCTGGTCCTTTTATCATTTTGGGTGTTTGGTCTTTCTCAAGTTATTTTTAGTTCTTTTAATGTATAAAATGGTTTATATCTTTTAATTATCTGCTTACTAATTTGTGTGTGACCTCTCATCCAGGACACAGACAACGACGCCATTGGCAGAGCCAACTGTGCCGTTTCGTACCATGGTGCATGGTGGCATAAGGATTGTCATCATAGTGATATGAACGGTTTGTACGGAAGTAGGCATTATGGTAATGGCCTGATCTGGAAGTCCCTCACAGGATACTACGGTAGTGTGACTGACGTGGAAATGAAGACCAGGCCATGCCATTAAAGACGTCATCAATGCATTTTCTTTGTTCTGTGTCAAATGATGCCAACCACTGGTAAAAAGAGATTATCTCTTCTTCTCAGCCATTGTTATTTGCTCGGTTGAAAATTTCTTGCTGATATCAGGAATTAAAGATCAATATACTTGATTTCTCTGACATGTTTTTCATTCGATGTAGACTAAAGACTGCACAGTTAAGAAGAGAATGTTTCCAAGACTGAAAAAATGTGAGATTGTTTTCTAGTGCTAAAGTTACACATAGCGACATAAACATGGCATCTCCAATTGAAAACAACAACAACAACAACAAAATAAATAGCTAGAATTGCTATTGTCACTCTCAATGTTTTCATATCTTCGGCTTTTCTCTTAAGGACGATAACACCACCCAGGAAAATGTTTCACAAGAAAATGAATCTGACATAATACAACAGAAACTGAAATTTCATACTCATTTCTCAGGAAAATGGTGTATTTCTTATGAAAGAGCTCAATTTTCGGAACAATTCAATACCAAATACTAGATTGAGGTTCAATCTCCAAGGAAGTTATAAATATTTTAAAGTATTAAAAATTTGTATTTATGGAAACTGGCCCCAAATCTAAGTTTAAACACCCATAAAATCAAAACTAATGAAGTGAGCACCTTCATATTCATAGAGGACAAACAAAAGTACACATATATTAAGCTAAACAATGTCTACAGAAAACAAATATGAATTTGGTTGCTCCAAAATTGACCCAGTAGCCAAATGCACAATTTATCAGGGTAGACAAAAAAATGCTCAAATTTGCACAAATTTAAAAAGTCACATAAAATTAGAGAACAGGCCTGAAGATCAAAAACACATATCAAATTAAAGGAAATTTCATGATCTTTCACATGTACAGGATTACACTGCACAATTTCCATAAATTTTATGCACTAGGCATCCTAAAGATAGGCACATTCATAAAAATGTATTTAAAAATGACAATTTTTGTAAATTAAAATAACTACAAAACAACATAATTATTATAACAAGTCAACAGAGACAAAATACACATAGTAATGAAGTACTTTCAATTGCTTTCACTGACGTATTTCAAAACTAATTAATTCTTTTGTCACAGCTGTCTAAAAAAACATCTCAAGATTAGACAGAACCGAGGCTAACAAAGTGCTAGAAATAAAGTCCAAATCTACGTTTGGCTAAAAAGTCTTCATTGCTCTGTGGATATAGTCTTAGGAATGTCCTTTTGGCAAGCTCCTGACTATGTTCCTTACAGTGAAGGATCTCATGCTGGAATAATATGCAAACAATTCACAATTTAATTTTTGTTGCCACAAAGTTCCTTTTCTCTTTTCTGTGTAAGATCCATGAATGCAAGTTGTCATGATTTTGTACAATTAGAAATCAATTACCACAGTCCACGACACTCCTCTGTCTTCCTTTAGATAGGCCAGCTGTATAAAAAAAACGTGTACATGTTATTGGTGTTATCTTGTCTCCCAAAGCTTTCGGGTTTTCTCTGCCACTTCGCAGAACCATTCATTGTAGACATCATCCTCTAAAGCGTAGAAAAAATAAGAAACAATAAAACTCATTTGAGAAGACCGCAAAAAAAAAAAAAAAATGCGTTCACAGTATAAAATACATAAATTTAAAAGAATAATTGAACCATGGGCCATAGGCAACATAAGGGCCACGCTTATTGGCAGGCGTCTGCGAATAAGATCAGAATACAATGGACTAATATAGCCTAGGTAAGTTGGGGTGGGAACTACCGGATGTGGAAGTGTGGAACTGCTTTGTGTAGCTTCATGTATTCTTTATAGGTGCCGGGTACAGGCTGTAAGCTGTAGCGGCCGTAACTGAAGTGACGGGGTCGGGCTGTGATGCCACCGTCAGGACCTAGAGGACATAGACAGGGCTGGGGATGTACGCCAGTATCTGGGTGCTTCCGCCAAGGGTAGCTGTGGCGTAAGCCCGACAGGCAGCACAGTATCCGTGGCAGTCTGATTCGGGGAATCGAGGCTGGCCATATTTATGAGATATATGTATTAAGATAATGTACTGCAAGGTAGTGCAGACATTGTTAGGCTGAGGCCAAAATTTCATATTTTAAAGAAGTGAATATACTGTCGTGGAACTGGAAGTGGAATGAATGATTGAGGGGAACGAGTACCGTATGGTATTTATTGGATTGTACTTATTAATGTTATAATAAATGTGTGAGCCTGCTTGACTGTTTTGTTAATTGCTATACTTGTTTGTTTGTGATTGTTCGGCTGTCGTATTGAGGGCATCTCCCAATCTGGGATTTGTTACAAGCTAATATCTTTGACTGAACCCGTAGTCTCCGACAGATAAACCCAGATGCTAGTCATTGCTCAACCGCAGACCACGACGGGCCGGAGGAACTTTTTCATAGTAGACATCACAAAAGTAATTAACCTCCATCTGCGAATAAGATCGGCATCTTAGTCGCAGACCACTGCGAATAAGCACTTCGCAATATAAGACAACGGTGATGTAGTTCGAACCCCTTGCCTAGAGGGATCAACAGCAAATAGTTCTTTGGACCTTTATACACAATTGCCTTTGACCAACTCAAAAAAAAAAAAAGGGTCTCATCTTTAACAGCTCATTATTAACGGCATACTGTTCAAAAGCATATCAAATGACATATCAAATGAAAGCCTATATAGTAAGCAATAGGAGTTTCATAGAAACGGGTCAAATTAAGGAGCGCCTGTGCATCGGCGGATGGTAATATTTAGCTACTTTCGGCACGTCAGTGATTCCGCGTGTGGTATACAATCATTATATTCAACGGGGATGACCGTGTTTCTTACCATTTCCTCACAACGATCTTGTCAATGGCCAAGACAGAAACAATTTGCTCAGCAATTCCTTGTAATTGCCCCCTTTTTTAATCTTCGGATGACAATTTTATTTACTGAGATGACATTTCATTTGCAATATTTATTTATTTGTGTATTTATTATTTTTTTATTTACACGTTTTCATTGATAACTTCAACATAAACCGTGAGTCATGCCCCTCACTAACTTGGAGTACATCGCCTTCAAATTTGAGCCCTGAAATAAATCAAAAACATAACGGCTGTTCTGGAGATCTATTTGAGGGTTAAGCAATGAAATGATTATATTATTAAGAGTGCAAAATTTTCTAATTAAAAAAAAAAAGGCGAAAAGGTCAGCCAGGCTTTTTATTGTGAGGCACACCGCATACAGAAATCACCGAGGTCGCAGTTGCTGTCGTAGGTAGCGGAAACAGAACAAGGAGATTGAGTTAACCATCCTAAACAGAGTTCCATAATGTTAAGAGCTTAAGTTTATATAAACGATGATGGCGATGAAGATGCTGCTGTTGATAACGATGATGATGATAATGAAGGCGATAATGATGATATTCCAAACAGGGTTCTAAAATATGATACCGATTCATGAATGGAAATGATGGTGATGGTGGTGGTGGTCAACATAATGATGATAATAATAATAATGGTGGTGTTGGTGAAAATTATTATGGTGCTGGTGAAAAAAGCGATGATGATGATGTACATGAAATTAGGAACCAACAGCGAGAAAGCAATCTATGCACTAAAACGAAAACAATTGAAAAATGAAACAAATTACAGCTCTAAACAAGCTCCCAGAATATGCAAATCCTTCTTTCGGTTAAAAGGAAAACATTGATTGACACAATCTCCGAAAATAAAAGAAGACATTTTTAAGGAAAGTACGAACATGAAAGGATTGCGGTATTTATTATGTGGCCCCTGCCTGTTCATGGTTAAGACATTCCTGGGTGCAAGCTGTACGGCGGTAAAAAAAAAAAAAGGGGGGGGGGGGGGAGTGTGGTCTTATTTGCGGAGACTTGTGGATTTGCGGAGCACACTCATGTTACGTGATCGGAAAAACTATCATGCCTGGAAAGTTTCCGTTCAAGTCAATGGTATTTGTTTATTATACATTGATTATTTAATTTAATTAACAGCTATGAAATGTAAGTATAATCCATAGTAGCTTCTCGAACGTGTTGTTGATTATGGTGTAAAAAGATAGTTAAACTCCATTCTGTTGTAGAAACCGGGGAGTGCACCCGTTCTTAGAAAATGTTTTCAGTTGCGGAGCAGGAATGGGGTCAGAGATTTTCTTATTCATGAGTTCGGATTTCATTTCAACAGAATAAATGTCACATCACGGGATTGCAAAATCTGAAACTGTGTTTTTTTTCTTCTCTCCATTGCAGCTTAGTCAAATACTTCTTTGGAAAGATCAACGGCAGCAATGCGCATGGATAGACACGGCCCTCTGTTTGCAAAAAATCAAGTGTCTTTTCCAGATCTTGATGGAAGTTTAGGTTGGGAGATTGTGTACGTATATATAAAATAAAAGGAGACAAAGCAAAAAAAAAGAAAAACGGACACAAAGGTCAAGGAGTTATTAAATATAATATAGCCAGGGGAAAGCCCGAAAGCCTGACAGAGCATTACTTCCAATTATTTTTGACAAATTATTTTTTCATGGACAACATATAAACGTCACAACAACAACTCCCTCTTGAGATTGGCTGATGACAGATCCGAGTGGAGAGCCATGATCGTCAATGTCTGTTCCAGACAGGGCAACTGATGATGATGATGATACACTGTTTGTTAAAGACATGAAGACGTTATCATGCAGATGACATGCAGAGGCGGCAAAAAACATTCTCCTGCACCGATTTTCTTGCTGTGTCCGAATTTGTAAAGAACAACTTTAGTTTATCCCGACCTTTTTTAAAAGGTCCGACCATCTTGCGCCATGTGATCAATTATTTATTTTGTTATTAGATGTTGAGGTAGAACTCAGCTTTTCGAGGGACTTCCATAGAACTAATCATTTAGTGCGATGTTTATAGAACTCAACTTTTGACAGGACATATTTAGGACTCAGCCTTTGGCAGGACGTTGTATCGATAAATTCTAGTTCAAAGAACTCTTATTATCTTACTGATTAAAGTGGAGAATAACATGTATCAGCAAAGCGGTAACTGGCCATAGTTTTAACGGTAGCCAACGGTTTGATCTCTTGTTTACTAGATCTCTTCATAAAACCAATGAGACGCGGTGGGTTGCGGTTGGGGGGGGGGGGGCAATGCAGAAACCGTCGAGTTGACGAGCTCATATAGCTCCAACTTAGTCTCAGAATTACGCCGTCAAACTGGAAAAACGAGATTCAAATTTCTCCTAATTAATTTAGAGTACCTTACGAAATCAACACAAAAGTTACGTTTATCTCCTTTTTTTTTGTCCGTCACCCTCTCACAACTCTGGCTACATAAGAGCTGTGTGACTGGGAAAATTGCTCTAGTATAATCTGAATAGACATGAAGATAAATTTAATACGAGAAACTTTGTATGCTTTTTGTGAGCAATGAAAAGAAAGGAAATTCTAATTATGAAGTGAAACTGGAATCATCTTTTGACAGAACCATGCTGAAATATTAACATAAACCTACCACGCATGAGAGGCATTCATTGAAGATATTCAGTTGTTTAACTGTATTTGAATGAAACGATTTACCAAATAAATATTGCAGCAAAAATGTATCATTTTAAATAATATATTTTACCCACAATCATGTTAATTTAGCCCTAATTTCGAACATAAAAAAAAACAAAAAAAAAAGTTATCCGATATGAAATGGCACGTAAAGCTTATCAAACTGTTATGTGTTGATAACAAAGAGAAGTCAGTTGTAGCCGGGAAGATAAGCAACTTTATTGTGGTAATAGGATGAGTTCTTTTGTTTCTCGGGGGCCTCAGCATAGTGCTGTTGGCCCCCTGTTCTTTATTCTCTCTCTCTTTGGTCTTTCTTGTTGTTGTTCTTTTTTCTTTCTTTCTTTCTGTTGTTGTCTTCATTCTTCGTGGTTTTTTATATAATTTATTAATTTTTGGGATGCGCCAAGGCAAGGGCAAGGACAAGACAGGAGAAAGGGGAAGATAGAGGAGCAGTTCTAGGACACTGTCCCTTTCAGGAGTTGATCCCTTTATAGCCAATATAACATGTCACTAATTGACTGTTTTCTTCTGGAGCCCCAGTTAAAACTAGTAATAAGATATTAGGACCTAGCAGGGCTCTAGAGTTTTTGAATTTTGGTCTTTAGTTCTTGGTGCCGCCAGGGAGCCTGGCGGCACCAAGTCTAGTCCCGCAGCAGAGCATAATTTCAGGGATCTTATTAAAAACTCTGCGTTGGGTGGTCCCGGGTGCAATAGACATCCGAGGCCATTGTTTCTGCCTGTATGGCTGGGTCGGCAGAAAGAGTCTGTCGGCCCTGGCAGATAAAAGGATAACTGTTCTAAAATAAATTTATATCACAAAACAATGTGTTTGTATATTAATATATTTATTTATTTAAGATTTTTTAATTAAAATATTCTAGTTACGTATATATTTATTTGTTTTATATTTATAGCTGGCGAGCCCTCTGTCAGTCCGTGCGCGGTTGAAACGGCGTCACCCAGCCTCCGGCCCCCACCGGTGGCCGACCTCAGCACGCTATTCCGCGATGGGATTTTGAGTGGTGCCATTGCTACCATGATCTGCCAGGTCAGGGGTGCCAGCTTTGTTACAGTCAACATATAGATTTATTTTGTTGACAAGGGCCCTTTTTTCTTTTTTAAAACTATTGTCTACAAGAGACAAGACACCGGCCAATGTAAATGGTTTTTTCGTTTCATTAAATAACCTTTTGAGTTTATTCCTTTCTATTACATTTTTCTTACAGTTAAAAAGAATGTGCTCTGTCGTCATGGGCACGTCGCAGAGATTACAATTAAAGTTGCCCCTAAGTCTATAAGTTTCTATTCTTAAGGTATTTAGGCCTAGCTCGCTGGGAGTGCTAAAATCCATAACAAATGTTTCCCAGTTCTGATATATCTGCTTTATTATGTTTACTTTTTGATTTAGATATCCTTCAAATTCAGTTTTCCAAATTTCATTTATATGTTTTTTAATTAGACTATAGATGTCACTTTTATCTAGTTTAATGTTTAAAATTTCTGTTTTTGTTGTGGCACTCTTAGCCAGGAGGTCGGCCCGTTCATTCCCGGTGACCCCCACGTGGCCCGGTATCCATAGCAGGACCACGTCTGTACCGCATCTGAAAATCCTATCTACAAGTGTGATAATGCTGTGTATCATGTTGTGTTTGCTGTTAGACTGGCTTTCTGTCTGTATTGTCTTTATGGCTGATAATGAGTCTGTAAGAATGGTCACCCGTCGGTCCGTGATCCGGCGGGCGTCCAATTCTATAAGTGTTTGTTGTATTGCATGTAGCTCTGCGGTGAGTATACTCGTGTTGTCTGTGATTCTGATTGACCTATCTAAGTCTGTGTCTGTGCTGTAGATGCCCAATCCCACACGCCCGTCCTCTGTCTTCGACCCATCCGTGTAAATCTTCTCTGTGTGTTTGTAGTATCTTTCTATGTGTTCGTACACCCTGGCTTTCATAATGGTAGGTGTATCTAGTTTTTTACTGATTTCATCTGCCAGGGCGGTGTCTAAGGTGAGTCCCGCGAGCCCCCAGGTTGGTGGAAGTGGGAGGTGGCAGTCCAGCTGGAGATTACCGCCCCCGAGTTTGTGGGATAGATCAATCATGTTATGGATTAAACTTTTATTTCTTAATGTGTCTAGTCGCGGCTTTCGTTTAAGTTGGATTTCAGTTTCATAGTTTTCAATGATGATGTTTATAGGGTTGCCTGGATTTAATTTTGTTCTGGCCCAGTATTTCAGAATGCTTTTAGTTCTTTCCAGATGTAAAGGGGGTATTTTAAGAGCCGCATTTAATTTTAATTGACTGGGTCCACTGTGTATTTGTGAAAGATTTTTAAGGGCTGAGTACTGTATAGAATCCAGGCTGTCTAAGCTAGTTTTGTTTCCTGTGTGATAGAGCTCCTCCCCGTATGAAAATCTAGCCCTAATATAGTTGTTATAGAGGAGAAGCCTAGTTTTGAAGGGGGCGGCGTATCTCCAGCCGGAAATCCTTCTCATTACATTTAAGGCCCCCAAACTCTTTCTGGCTCTGTCACCGATCTGCTCCCTATATGTTAAATTTCGATCCAAAATGACCCCCAGAAATTTTGCCGATGACGTGGAATGTACAGGGGTGCCTTGAATTTGGACTTTCCCATTCTTTTTTGAGTTATAAAAGACTAATTGTGTTTTCGAGGCGTTTGCTTTTAATCCCAAATATCCTAACTGTTCAATAATATTGTTTGCCTCGTTTTCTAAAACTTTTGGTAATGAGCTGCGTGTTACTTTGCCCAATTTACCTTTCCTAAAGATAGCTATGTCATCGGCATATTGCAGTATTTCAGTTTCAGAATGTAATTTTACGTTTTGGATATGGTTTACTGCAATGTTGAACAAGATCGGCGACAGAATTCCTCCCTGGGGGGTCCCGTGGGGCTGCACATGTGTTTCAGAAAATGTGTGTCCTATTCTAACTTGGAAGGTTCTGTGTGTGAGATAGTTTAAAATGTAATTATACAACCTTCCCTTAATTCCGAATAAATTTAGGTTTTGTAGAATCCCTTCCCTCTTAACCGTATCAAATGCAGATTTCATGTCTAAGTATATGACTCCTACTGTGCTACGTCTACTTCCCCTAGCCGCTTTAATGTAATGTTCTAAGTAGGCTACATTATCTAGTGCTTGTCTGTTCCTACGAAAACCTGCCTGTTTGTTTGAAATGATTCCCTCCCTTTCAATAAAAGATTGTAACCGATTTTTGACAATGGCTTCTAATGTTTTTCCTATGTGTGAAGTTAATGAGATGGGCCGGTATGATGCCGGGTCATGCGGATTCTTGTTTGGTTTTGGGATGGGCACTACATGTGCGTGTTTGTATGTTAAGGGTATCTGTCCAGTTTCCCAGATGCGGTTAAAGAACTCCAGGAGCGCGACCTTAAATATTTCAGAGGTGTTTTTGAGGGCAGTGTAGGTGATCCCATCCCCCCCCGGGGCGGAGTCTCCCCTTTTCCCATTTAGCGCTCCCTGGAGTTCTCCCATGGTCACCGGGTCATCGTAGGGATCATCGGTTGGGTCAAATTTCTTGTATAGTAATGTGTTAATTCCAAAATCTGATTCCTCCCCCTGGCTAAGTTGTTGGTAAAATAAGGCCAACTTATTTGTTTTCTCTTTATTTGAAAGATATATAATAGCATTATTTTCTTTAAGGGGGGCAACTTTTAAAGAAGAGTAATTCCCTTCCATTTTTTTAATCTTTTTCCATACTTCACTCTGCGGCGTGTCCATTCTGAGGTTTGCACAGAAATTTTCGAAATATATTTGTTGTTTTCTTCTAAAGACTGCGGTAGCTTTATTTCTAATCGTTCGATATTTTTGATGGTTTTCTAAGGTTTTGTCTTTTCTATACTTCTTAAATGCATTTTTCCTTTCATTCTTAATATCTCTGCAGTCTTTATCCCACCATGGCACCTGTCTCTTTGGGTTTGGGGTTACTGGAACTACTACTTTGCCATAATGGGGATTTTCCCCATTGGCATTTCGTATAGCAGATTCTAGAAAATTTTGTATGTTGGCTGCATGTATGTCTATGTCGTCGTCCCAGATCTGTTCTTCTATAATCTTTTTGGTTTCTTCTTTAAATACTTCCCAGTTGATTTTTCTAAAGTTGAATTTTTTACTTGTTGTATTGTTTTCATATTCAGTTTCTACTCCTAGTTTAACTATAACTGGGAAGTGATCTGAAGTCAATGTGTCTCCGTAAACTTCCCAACTACCTATGGGTATCCCAATTCCCTGATCTACCATAGTCAGATCTATGGCACTGTCCTTTTGTGTGTGCGTGTGGCTTAACCTAGTGATTGACCCATTATTTAATAATATTTTATCGGTTTCCAGTATATATTTTTCTATCACTAGTCCCCCAGTGTCTTCTTTCTCACCCCCCCACCAACGGTTATGACAGTTACTGTCAGTCCCTATAATGTGGTTTGCGTCTACGTCTCTGTCCAGTTCTGTTAGGTCTACAAGGGTGATTTCGGAGGGCTGCCTAATATATAGGTTGGTTACATAAAGATGTGTTTGGCTATTTACCATAATTCTGACTGTCTGACGTTCAAGTTTAATTCCGATATGAATTTTATGTACACTGTAGTTTATTCCTTTTTTAATTAAAGTGATTAGCCCCCCTCCTGCTTGAAAATTTGGGTTATCATGCCTAACTACTTCATAGCCAACTATGTGAAACTTATGGTTCCCCCCCAATTTGGTTTCTTGGATTAGTACCATGGTGGGATCTTGTTCATTTATTAAATCTAGAATTTCCGGTTTTTTATTTCGGATTCCCCCCGCATTCCAATGGATTATCTTGATCGGCATCTTGTCTCTTCTTTCTTTTATTCCTAGTCATCCTTGGTATCTCAATCTCGCCATTTTTATCTTTATTGTCAGTAACTTCTTGAGATATTACCAACTTGGGAGAAAGGACCCCTAATCTGTTTATTTTTTTCCTAGTGCGTTTCACCGGGCTATTGACTGTTGCTTTAGTTTTAATAGGCGTAGTAATTTTGTCAGCGACTTGTTTTATTGTTTTGATTTCATTCAACATTCGTTCTAAATTAGTATTTATTGCCTCTTCCCTCATTCCATATAGGTTTTCAATTTTATTTATTAGTTCCTGACGAATGTCTTCCATTTTATTCATTATTAAGTCGTTTATTTTATTTATTTCTGCTTGAATTGTAGTTTTAATTTGCTCAATGTTAATTTTATTATCTTTCTGATCACATTTAACTGTGTCAGAGTACAGAGGTCTTTCTCTGGGGATTGATTGAGGCGATTTTTCTATTCCATGTACTTCAGTTGTTTCTTGTTGTTTACATTTACTTTCGTCATGGCCGAATTTCCCACAGAGTTTGCACTTAGTCTTGTTTTCTCTGAATTTTTCTAAGTTCATCTTTTGCCCATATTTATTCTTTATTTCCAAATTCTTGTCGCCTTTGTAAATCACCAGGTAAGTATTGGTCTTTCCTAGTTGTTTAATTTTAATTACTTGGGCCCCGTTCTCCCGTAGTTTCTCCCCTAGTTCTAACTCCGTCCCTTTGTAATTTTTTACGACAATTTTATTATTAATAGTTCTGATTGCTATATTCCATCTTACTTTATTGGGCCCTGGTATAGTACTAGGTTTTTCTTCCATGAATGTCTTAGCTTTTTCTGTTACTGGGTTAATCTGTATGTTGACCTTCTTGTCTTGGTGGTTTCTCTTTATGTTTATAATTTCTTCTTTTTGGAAAAATTTAAGCAATACTTCTTTCAGCTGGCTTTCCTTAAGTTTATATGGAGCTGGGTTGATGCCCTCATCACAAGTAAGTTTTATTACATGCTCCATGTTTTTCCAGTTTCACTACTCAGTGGTTGATCTTATTAGAGTTTTTATTTTCTAGTTGATTTGATTATATTAATAATTTAGCTACCCTTAATTTATACTATAAAATATTTCAGGTATGTTACCCTGATTTATTTCTTTATTTATTATATTAATATACGTTTAGATATTGATCTTGTTATTATTTTACAATATTTATTATTTAAGAGTTAGTTATCTCCCTTGTGGGTCGTTTATTCTATTAAATCCCTTAGTTTTGGTTATTTCCCCTGACCGGGCGCTCAGTGAGAGGGTGAGCGTTTGCTCACCGTATATTTACTCGACCACGTGCTGAGGACCACCGAGGGCGCCAGAGTACGGGGACACACGGTCGCAAAATGCTTTTTCACCGCACACCGTGACTGACTACTCGGCGGGTCTAAACTGACACGGAGAACGTTCTCTCTCCTCCGTACAATCCAAGTAAGTTCTAAACACACCTGGACGGCAGAACTTGGGGCATACGGAAATAGAGAAAGAAAGCACAGATATATAATATAGATAGTGTCTGCGAAACGCAGTTCACAATATTTAGAAGTAGAGATATAGAAAAAGATATTGTGGTTATATAATCAGTTTGGTTCTATGATATGGTATGTCTGCAAAGCACAGTACACACCATTTAGAAGTAGAGATATAGGGGAAGATTTTGAGGTTACACAATCAGTTTGGTTATATGATATAGTATGTCTGCAAAGCACAGTACACACTATTTAGAAGTAGAGGTATAGGGAAAGATTTTGAGGTTACACAATCAGATTGGTTCTATTGTATGGTTATAGATCAATCTATCAGCCAACCGAAAGCCAGAGGCTTCGGCCTTCCACAAAATTGTTGAGCAGTAAGTATAAGTAGTATGGAAGTCAGAGAGAGCAGTGGTCCGGCCGCACGCGGCTTCATGAAACACCGCGTACCAGCCTAGACCACAATTCTTCACTCTCACCAACCTGCAGACAGACAATTCAATAGACGAGTAGAAAAAGGTTACACAATCAGTCTGGTTCTATTGTATGGTTATAGATCAATCTATCAGCCAACCGAAAGCCAAAGGCTTCGGCCTTCCACAAAATTATTGAGCAGTAAGTATAAGTAGTATGGAAGTCAGAGAGAGCAGTGGTCCGGCTGCACGCGGCTTCATGAAACACCGCGCACCAGCCTAGACCACAATTCTTCACTCTCACCAACCTGCAGACAGACAAATCAATAGACGAGTAGAAAAAGGTTACACAATCAGTTTGGTTCTATTGTATGGTTATAGATCAATCTATCAGCCAACCGAAAGCCAGAGGCTTCGGCCTTCCACAAAATTGTTGAGCAGTAAGTATAAGTAGTATGGAAGTCAGAGAGAGCAGTGGTCCGGCCACACGCGGCCTCATGAAACACCGCGTACCAGCCTAGACCACAATTCTTCACTCTCACCAACCTGCAGACAGACAAATCAATAGACGAGTAGAAAAAGTATAGGAATAAGGATATTTCCGATGTGGTTATACCCCGTTCTGCCAATGGATACAGGAGACGTGTCACGTGTATGTAAGATAGTGGCCCGCCGTGCACGGGGATAGTTACCTGGCCACGTCTGAGTCACTGATTTCACGCCTCACGTGAACACACGGTATCCCGCACGGGCAATGTCGCCGCCATGTTGAAATTCTATTTATGTATATATTTTATTCCTATTTCATTATAATAACTATTTACATGTACTTAAAAAAAGAAATTACGACCGTGAGATTAAGTGTTCCTTGAGCTCAGGCATGCACCCTTCTGGTCCGGCAAACCCGGCCAGTCAGGAGAGCCTCACTAGCAACAAAGTCACAAATTCAATTTCAATTAATTTGAACTACGAACCCGTGGTCTGGCATACCCTGACCACGGGCGAGTATAATTTAGAGTCAGGTAAAGAGCAGAGGCGTGAGTAAGACGATAGTGAAGACCTTGGCGCTCACCTATTTTTGATTTTTCTCTTGGTCGCTAATGCTCTGCTCTAGCTTGTTGTAACACGTCCTGCCTCAGCACTACCCACACCTCGAATGTGTTGCATGTTGCCTATTGCATGTGCATGTATTGTGGTAATATTTACAGGTCATTAGTTATATACAATATCGCAGCAGATGTACATAATAATGCATAGAGTAATGAGTGTCACCAAATATCAATAAAGATAAAGCCATTCACACACTTTCATACTTTATAATAGGTGACCTAATGTATTACCAACTCACTGAGAGTAATGCAACATGAAAAGTAATGTAAGTAAAGTGGTGGTGTTAATTAATCACACAACGCATAAGAGGTAAATTATTTCCCTTACTACGTAATTAAGTGTAGGTCTAACCAAGGGTAGTAACTAAGTAATTACATGTATGCGTAATTTCCCTTGATTACATACGGATATATAACACCTCCCTTCTAGCCTGAAGTACATATTATGGAGAAGGCTAAAACTAAAATTCATGCTACATAAACATGATAAAGTCGCGTCTTGTCGAGATCGGTCCTTGCCACCCCATGTCAGAATGGTGTGGTAGGTCTCGGTCTCGTCCGCTCCTATCCACCCTATGCCAGGATAGTGTGGTAGGTTTACGGACACGTCAGTCCTGGAGTGCGGTCCTTGCCACCCCATGCCAGGATGGTGTGGTAGGTTTCCGTACTCTGTCATAGGTTCAGTCCTTGCCACCCCATGCCAGGATGGTGCGGTAGGTTTCTGAACCTTTACAAACAAATCAGTCTCTATGTCTCTGTCGTCGAGGACGTAGCTGATCTGTATGCCGGCGGCATATTGGTCCATCTGGTAGAATCTTGACTTCAAACAGGCTGTGGCCAATGGTTGCTGTCACCTTTGCAGATTTCCATTTGTCCTTACGCCCCCCTTTGAAAGACAAAGCGAAGCAGGGATCACCAACGTTGAACTTCGGTTGACGGTCGGCAGATTTGACTATCTTTCTGTCGTCTGCGCTGTCTTCGACGGGCTGGTGGAACATCTGGAGTCTGGTCGTCGGCATCGGGTGGACTGGCATGTCGTTATCTCGCTGGAAGGATGACGTCAATTTTGGTTCTGATTTGACGACTATTCAGTAGTTGACTGGGACTGGATCCACATGGTAGAGGTGTACGTCTGTACAGCATAAGGAATTCCGCACACAAGTTTCGACAGGATGTCTGCAGGACTGCATCCGGTTTCAAATCGTCGAAAACTTTGTGTAGGAGATTTTCCACTGAGATTCCCAATCGCTTTGTGGTTGCCCTTCCAAGGAGGTTAAAATCCATCTGTGTCACGACGAATTTCTGTATACAAGTTGTCTTGGCATACGATGTATGTAGAAATATTTCGCCCGCCACTGGTAGTTCCCGACCTGAGGCACACTTGTACTGGCATTTCACAGTGGTGAGTTTAGGGGACTTCAAACTGCGCCATGTCTTGGTTGAAATGAAGTTGTCCCTAGAACCAGTGTCGATTTCAAACTGGACAGGCTGGTTGTTGACGCAGCATGTCTCGGTGATTGGTCCCGCTGTATTCCAACGGACAGTGTGTATCCTCTTGATCGGACGTTGACTTTTCTTCTTCCGACAAGCTGACTCTATGTGCCCTTTTATGTTACAGAAATGGCACACGGCGTTAGCGAACCTGCACTCGCTTCGGCTGTGCTGTCCATCGCATCTGCTGCAAACAGTCTTCTTCGTTGTCGGTTTGCTTGACTTTTTAAACTTTGATGGATAGCCCTGGACTTGAGTTTGCTGTTGAGGGTTTCGCTTGCATTTCCTTCTCTGACTGAGCTTGAAAACTTCGCCGTCACTGGTACCGGATGTTTCTTTGGCCACCTTTGACGCCTCCTCAACCTCTGCCGCCACCTCTACTGCCTTGCTGAAGGTCAGTTCATCATCTTTAATCTTGAACAGTGCCTTTATGACAGCTTCATTTTTAATGGAGCAGACAAATCGTGTACGCATGGCCTCGTCAAGTGGGTCTTGGATTGATGCGAAGTCACAAGTCGCTGCCTCTTGACGAATGCGAGCAGCCAGTTGGTGCACACTTTCTGCAGTCTTTCTGTCAGTGTAGGTCCAAAATTTAAACCTTTCCCGCACAACGAAACGTTTGGGGTCGAAATGTTCCCCCATCCAGGTCTTGATATTTTCAATGGTTATTTCGTTGACGTCTATCGGCGGGGTCTGTTGAGAAGCTTGGTTTTTCAGCATCTTGTAGACCTCACTGTTCTGGTTGGTCAGAAAAATGTCAACCTTTTTTGCTTCTGGTATGGAATTTGCCTTTGTGAAGGTGGTAAACCTTGCACAGTTCTATTGTTGAATCAAATGCTTCGAACTTGGTGTTGGTGACTGGCTTGTTCATGGCCAAAGACATCAGTGCTTCCATCTGCTGTCGCTGCATTTCCATCTGTTCTTTTTGCTGTTCCAGCTGCAGTTCCATCTGCTCTTTTTGCTGTTCCATCTGATTACGCAGCAAAGTGATGAGGCTTTCTTGTGACGTTTCTGCACCTGGAGTCTTCGGCATCTTGCAGGTTCTTGAGGCGCGGCTGGTCTACTTGGCTCAAGATCGGCTGACTGGCGAAGACGGGTTTACAATTCGAGATAGCTAAGAGCGAGCTACTCGGTGTTTTAGAGCTAGTCGAGACGTTGCTTGGCTCTATGTACAGCTTCAGGTCTGCTGCTACTTGGATCCGGGTTGTTGGTCCGTGAGCTGGGTTAGGTACTGAAGCTGGGCTTGGCTAGCTGCTGGTCTGATTCCGCATGCTTGTATTGGCTTCCTTCCGCTTGTAAGGCTTGGCTGGCTCGGGTTCTTGTAGTACTAGTAGGCTTCAGAACTTGAGTGACATCAGAACTTGTGAAGATCCCATCCTCGTCGCCAATTTATTATACCATTATTTACAAACAAAGAGAAGTCAGTTGTAGCCGGGAAAGTAAGCAACTTTATTTGATTTCAGGTCTTTATTTTAGGAGGTTCGCTGCCCTTGGCATTTACACCTCGAAAACTTTATCGTGGTAATATTTACAGGTCATTAGTTATATACAGTATCGCAGCAGATGTACATAATAATGCATAGAGTAATGAGTGTCACCAAATATCAATAAAGATAAAGTCATTCACACACTTTCATACTTTAGAATAGGTGACCTAATGTATTACCAACTCAATGAGAGTAATGCAACATGAAAACTAATGTAAGTAAAGTGGTGGTGTTAATTAATCACACAACGCATATGAGGTAAATTATTTCCCTTACTACGTAATTAAGTGTAGGTCTAACCAAGGGCAGTAACTAAGTAATTACATGTATGCGTAATTTCCCTTGATTACATACGGATATATAACACAAACAATGATGATAAATGTGAGCAGAAGACTGTTATGTGGAGCCCCCCCTCCCCGCCCCCCAACCCCTTTTCGAACACTAGTATCGCCGCGAGTGCTGGACTCTTTTCCTTATGGAAACATTTGCTTAATGGTTTTGGCATCTGCAGGAATACAATAACTGGTATAATATTTGAACACGTACAAAGTACCCACCCTCTCCCTTCCTACTTTCTAACCACCCCAGCCATAGAGCCCGTTATGCATTAGACTCGTACAGTTTTATTTGCACCTGAATGACAAACATGAATAACAAATTTGCACTTTCATTTCACTCGGGACAGTACAGTATCGTTGAGAGACATGCCTACTAGTATGCTAATTACACGATCGCTTGGAGACTTTAAACTTCTGATATTGTGTATCCTCCCATGAAATATGATATCCCAGCTTAGCCAAGATACCCATCAATTGCGCACCAGTCCCTTTGTGTTGGGTAGAGTGTCTAAGCAAAGCTACACTACGCGCTGTATTCGGACTGATGAGGAGAGGTGTGGAAGACTCGTGCTCTTCATGAAACTGGTGCAAACACATTAAGACCATCTTTCATTTGGTAATGTGGGATTGCATTGCTATCAATGAATGCGCACTAGGAAATAATCAACCCAGTCTTTTCGAGCAGCTCTTCAACAGAGATGTATCTATGGATCCAAAATATCCTCAAACTATACAATGTATTTTATTATTTTAACAATTTGGCCATCCTAATTCTCTAATTAACATATCTGATTGAATTTTAAGATTACCAAGAACGAAATATGGTTCACCTAGCTTGTACCCGAAGGGGTCTAAAAATGCCAAGGCCATAATTTAATTATTGTCCGCCATCCCGTTAAACCTGATATATCTTTATCACATTTACATATATTCCCATGTGCATCCTGGAAACTATGCAAGAGGCCTGATTTATGTTCCCATGTTTCCCAATTAAAATTTGACTCTCCACCAATGAATGCTCTGAACATTAATCATATTTTCACTCTGTATTGTCAAGGCACACCTGACCACAATGATAGACTTCAAAGATAGAGGATTTTCTCACCCATTATGAAGGAGGAAGCTGGGCCGAGAGCTCTCATGGCAAATGGTTTAGCTGAAATTTCTGAATAACTTCCATAGACACCTCTATAATAATAATATGGACAACTTATTACTTTAAGAGATTCATCATGAGGGTCCGGCGTGAGTTTTAAAACCGGGTGTATGAGATTACGAAATACTGAACTATATTACTTTTTAAGCAAGAAAGTGTAAGGAGGGGTGGGGCCCCGACACTTTAAAACAGAGAGGGGAGAGGTTCTTGGATGAAGGGGGGGGGGCGGAATGATTAAAATAGATAGAGGACATTCTAGGATGTCAGCTGGGCGTAAACATAAAGAATCTTTTCCTGACTGGTGGGTGCTCCAAGATCCTGTTTTTGCGCAAGCGCAGATCGGTTCTCATGTGACGATGTACGTCATATTTGCTGGAGCAAAAGTAATATAAATTGTTCGGCTGAGGCCCCGGAGAAATACATATCTTCTTTGTCATCCATCCCTGAGCATTTCAAGCGTTTGTAAGTCGATGACTCCTCTGGTTTCGGTGCTAGTCTGTGAGAACAAGATGTGGAGATTCCTGATCAGTTATTGGTGTTTATGGCATGCGGCCAGTGCCCAGCAACAGATCTACACATCTGGTAAGTAAATCGAATATTATAACTCTGCTCAGATTTCCAGCGTCACTTTTTTTGAAGTGTGTAAAAGCGGTAAAAGTCAGGAAAGTTTGGTCACACTAGAGATAATCTTTTCAACTTCTTAAAAAATAAAACCTAGGCATCCACAAAGGTGATACATACTTATGGCATTGTGTTGCCATGGTGATACTGATTCCATACAATTGTGATTTACATTAATAGGCCTACACCCGTGGATCAGACCGGTACTTCTCTCTATGTCATCTTGTATCCGAGGTTGAGTATATTGTCAGACACGACTTTTGAAAGCGTTATTACTGACAAAATTCGTCATTGGGATATATTCTTGTCCAGAAGAAAAAACTCGTGAAATGGCAGTGTTTATTAGGGGTTATTCATAACATGCGTACTCTCGAAAAGAAGGGGGTTGGGTGAGTAGGAGAGGAGGTTGTTCCCTGCACTTGAAGAACGAAAAACATACACTGTGGGGTCTGAGGAGTGTGCTTAACGCTTTTCAATCATAGAAATGAAATTTTAACAAGAGTGAGAAAAAAGGAAGCTACGAATCGGTAAAAACAAATGCCGTTTAAACTTTTAAGACATAGTGCGTTATGTAAATGGCTATAAAGCTCGTAAATCGGAAGTGGCCGAGTGGGTGAAGCTCTTGGCGCATGGAGACGGTTATGTTTTTTTGGTTGTTGTTGTTTTTTTTTTTTCGGGGGGGGGGGGGGGTAAAAACTTACAAAATCTAGCGTACATCCTTTACAAGCACTCCCTTCATATGTGATCCAGGTTTATTTAATTGCCATTCTCATAAGATGGTTCATGATGCCCTTTTCCTCCCAGTCCTTTCTTTTTTATATTCCTCCTTTAGCTATTACGATCATGGTCTGAACTGATGAAAATTTTCATTTCTTCGCCCACTAATTCACTCATTTCCAATATCTACAGCTAGTTCGACCTACGGTCCAAGCAACAACTTCTGTTTCAACGTACAGTGTCCAAATCCGGTAGGTCAAAGTCCATCAAAATCCCACTTCACTATTACATCCATTATCACTATCATGCAGACCGTTATTATATCATCACGCTTTGATTCCTTATCTGATCAGCTCCACGACCACTCTCTTAATTATTTGGTTAGAGCCTATTTGGGCCATATAGATAGAAGTGTGTAGTCACACCCAGGCTTTCTTTTTTCAATGTCACCCAATTTGTGGCCGTTGTCAGGAACGTCACCGTGGCCATTTCATCAATGAAAAGACAATTATCCAAATAGTGTAGTACTTTCTTGGAAGAACCCATAACGAGAAAACGAATACTTGCTCAAATTTAATAAAACTATTTAACCAAAAAAACACACACTTTATTATGACAAATAATATATTTCGAAATACCAATGCCTTTGAGGAAAAAAAACAACCCCAAACAAACAGTGTCATTGAACTGCCGACAAGAATACCGGACAGGAAGCGTATTACCTTCTAACCAGTCACTTTCTCATCGTCTGACCACTTTGTGGGCCATTACGAATGTATCACATCAATTACAATACATTTACTAACAAATACTTTTATACTTGATACATTTGGTTCATCACCACCCATAGATTTGTGGTTGTTCTTTTAGGCTGCAGGATATTAACATGTGTATCATTCACACACACACGCACATACAGAATGGAGTATGGTTGTTGGATACAGTACATCAAGGGGAGTAATGAAAATTGCCAAAGTGTCTCATATTGCTTGCCTTTGTGATTTTAAACAATTATCATTTTCCCCCAAATACCTTTCATAATCATACTAAATACAATTGTTGGTCGCCTGAATTTCGGCTTAAGCAGGTTCCACCGTAAATAATATTCCGTAATATTATTGTTTTTACACCACTGTAAATAATATTCCGTAATATTATTGTTTTTTACACCACTGTAAATAATATTCTGTAATATTATTGTTTTTTTCAAACATCTCCCATAGCCCACTTCCTGTAAAGAAGTTCAGAGTTCTGAACCCAGACAGAAGGCGATTCTCTACAATGGCGCAGAAATTTTGTGTGATACAGAAACTGATGGTGGTGGCTGGGCCATCATTCAGGTATTCACAGTTTGTATTGATATATCATCATCATGATCGCTATCATCGTCACCACCACCACCACCATCCTCCTACTCCTCATCATCAACACCAAGGTCATGATCATCAACAACATCAACATCATCATCATCACGGTCAACATCACTGAATTTAGCATCGTCATCATCCACTTCGTTACCACCATCTTCATCTTCAATTAGATATTTTCAATCTGTGTTGTCGCACCATCACCATCAACATTATCATCAACATCACCATCATATTTAGTGTCAACACCATTCTCCATCAGGATCATCTTAATCATTATCATCATCATCACATACAACAGCCCACCACCCAACCACCATTTTAGTTTTTATTTCATCCTCATCTGCATTTTGTAATAATCATTTCCACCATTGTTATGTCTTCCCGAACTGCAATATCATTCAAATTGCCAAAATCGTCATTATTTACAGTTCATTATCGTCTTGATCTAAACATATTTAGAAACTGTAATGACTGTAAAACTAACGTGATAATGATTAAATTGCTCGATATTACTTTTCTAACGGATGCAGGAAGGAAATGTGGAAAATGCTGTTGACTTAGTCATTTGTAAACTTAATCTGAGTTCATAGTTTGACCCAAAACCTGGAACGCATGCCCAAGTATAGATATAAGTGTATACATTTTTAGATCTAAGTGAAGTCCAACGGACCTGAAGCCATAATTACGTGGAACTGCACTGATGATTATAAAATATGAACCTGTGATGTTATGTTACTTACAAATGCCGGCTGTGCGGGAAAATGAAAAAAAAAAATCACTACATCAAAAAACACACAAAAAGAAGAACAAGTAAAAGCAAATACCGAGAAAAAGAAACGTGCAAATGCCTAGGACGGAGATCCTCCAAAAACAACGTCTTTAACACTTATGGTATTTACAGAAACCTTACGATGGCAGTCTCAGCTTTTCCCGGGACTGGAATGAATACGAGTACGGATTTGGCAGTTTGGACAAAGAATTCTGGTTGGGCCTGAGATTGATGCACGAGTGGACCTACAAGGTAAAAATTAAGGTTAATGTTGTTTTATGGCCGCAATGAGTAGCGATACGTAAGGTAAAAACAGACATCACCTCCCTATGCTCTAATGGCTTACTTACAAAGTAAGAACACGGATTAGTACTTATTTCCTTACAATATGGGCTGACAGATAAGTAAAGATAAAAGCATAAATCTTTCTTATGTCACGCTGATTTCAAGTGAGAAAACCTGTCCCTTTTTATCCATTACAGATCTGTTTGAAAATAAAACTGAAATGTTATCAGCCAAAATAAATATATTTCTGTCCAAACTGATATTTTCGTTACTATGAATTCTCACTATCTCTTCTACGCGTGTACAGAATGTTATCTATGAATAAACGTGTATGGTACAACTGTGACTCCATACGACCAAACCAAAACCAACTTAATTACAAACCAAAAAAATTCAATTACTGATTTCACCAGATGGGTCACAATTTGTTTTCTTGAGTTTGCTTCGTGAGATTTTATATTGGATTTTAAAACGTGTAGATATCTTAGTTAAATATTTGTGTTTCTTTTTCGTTATTCACGATGTGCAGAGATGCTATGAGCTGAGGGTGGACATGCAGTTCAATGGAAGCAGCCATTACGCTAGCTACTCATACTTCAAGGTAAATGGAGCCAATGACAACTACAGGATGAGGATTGGTGCCTATAATGGTACTGCCGGGGACAGCTTCAGGCGTCAAGATGGTATGCAATTCTCCACTAAGGTAATTCCCTACACCACGGTACTGCCCTGAAACTGTCACGAAACCGCACAAATGCGTGGGAACTACTTTTAGAGGAATCGGAAACAAAAAACTATTCTACTCGGAATGTATTTCTTAAATCTTAAATATGTATTTTTAGTCATAAACATTTGAAATAGGTATATTGTATTCCTCTTTAATAAATAGAAAAAAATATTTGTTTCCAGGTGTTCATAGAACATTTGGCAAAAAGAAAGTTGTTATCCTCAGTTATACATTATGTATTTCATAATAGGGCCGGCGATTTGTTGTTCTTCTTTATCTCACTTTCCACCCATTTTTCATGACGTAATAGAGGGATGGCTGATTGTAGGCACTTTTTAAAAAATCTTTTTTTTTTATAGATTTTACTTCTTCTACTGGTTTCTTACGGTAAGACATTGCGCAGTTATCATAAAATAATCCTTTTTCAATCACTGCATCGCACTGAACAGTATCAGATATGCTAAATTTTATTCATTGACGAGATTGAGAAGATACCTCAAAAGGACACTCATTTCTTGTGAGCTTTCTCTAGTGTGGCCACAGATAGATGTTTATATGGATAGATGTGCTGACAAGAATAGAATAATAGTGATTTGGTTGGTTGGCTCGTTGCTTGCTTGCTTGCTGGCTTGCTTGGTTTTTGTTGGTTGCTCGCTCGGATAGTTAGTTAGTTGGTTGGTTGGCCATGGCTTGATCAGTAATAATTGGTCGGCGAATGGTTTCGTTGAATGGTGAGTGGGTGAGTGGCTTGGTTGAATGGTGCATGAGTGAGTGGGTTTGCTGCTTAAATGGATGGTTGTTTGGTTGTGTAATAATTACTGGCTCATTTAACGTTTCCGTCGTTTGATATTTCACAGGTTATTTCTAATTGTTGTAAAATGTATAAACTCGATCATATATTATTTTGAATAATTACTTGATAATCTGTGATGTGACCTCTCTTCCAGGACAAAGACAATGACATCCGAGAAAACGACTACGGCTGTGCCGTTCAGTATTCTGCGGGATGGTGGTTCGAGACATGTCACAACAGCAATCTGAACGGTTTGTACGGAAATAAGTTACTCGCCTTGGGCCTGACCTGGCGTACCCTCACTGGATACCACGATACTGTGTCTGCAGTGGAAATGAAGATCAGGCCATGTTAATTGTCATTAAAGTAATTATCTAAAGCATTTTCTTTATTCTGTGTCCTTGACTACTGACCAAAAAAAAGAATGTTTCTTTTCAGCTAATGGTTTTTGCTTCGTTAAAAAATTCCTTTGCTGATATCAAGAACTAAAGGTGAATACAGTTGATTTGCGTTGTGTCTTTTTCATTAAATGAATGTTTCTTAGACTAAGAAAATATGAGACTGGTTTCTAGTACTGAAGTTACACATCACATCAATCTTTATTAGCTCCGATAAAAGAAAAAAAATCAACGAATAACCAAAATTGTGACGATCACTCTCAATGTTTGTTTACCTTCAGCTCTTTCCTACAGTAACTATGATAACACCGCAGAGGAAAATGCTTTAGAAAAGAATGGGTGTCGAATTTTAAATGATAGGTCAAATATTGCTTTGCTGACTTTGGTTTTTTTCTTCAAATCAGGTACCAGCTCTTTTTTGTTTGTTTGTTTTTGTTCATCTGAAATTACGGGTTTTCTTTTAATCACCGAAGGCAGGAAAGCTATTCTGAATTTGATAGAATACAGACTGAATCACATAGTTTACAAAAACCGTCTGGTCCCATAAACAAGTTTTCACTCGAGCTCCCAAAAGAAGCCAAAGGATCAGTCACAAATGCCTCACACAGAGATAAATGGTTTTCGCTTTTCTTTTTGGTCATCGGTATATAATAATATAAGAATATTAAGTCTCCAAATTCCCACTTACAAACAAAAAACGAAAAGGTAAGCAAGATTTTTAGATGCAGTGGTTTTTATAATGAGGAACACCACAACGCAGTCTTACACAATCAAATCTGCGAAACAGAACAAGGATAGGGAATTAACCGCCCTAAACAGGCTTCCAAAATAAAAAGAGCTAAGTTCATACTATATACTAAGCACATGATGATGATACTATTCTAAGCAGAGCTATAAAATAATTATAATAAATTGATGTAAAAGATGGTTGTGATGCTGATGATGACGATGATAATGGTGGTGCGGTGGTGGTGGCGATGATGAAGATAATGATAATGATGATAAAAATGATGACAGTGATGGCGATGAAGATGATACTGATGACGGTGAAGATGAGGATGGTGATGATCTAAATAGTTTTAAGAACTATCGGCAAGAAAATAAACTACACAATAAAATCCAAAAGAATGAAGAATAAAACACATTACTTAATATCTAAACAAACTTTCAGAATATTAAACAAATCCTTTGTCACGTTGAGAAAAAAAACCTGTAACAACTGATTGAAATAATATCCGGAAAGAAAAAAGATGAAAATGTTAACTTAATTTGTGGCCCCTGCCGGTTCATGTTTAACATTGTTGCTGAGTGCAAGATGTACGGAGGCAAAAGAAAAAAGAAGAAGGAGGGGGGGGGGAGGGGGGGGGGAGGATTTATTTGCGGAGACTTGGGTGCCACAGAGATGAAAACTAGACCTTATATGATCAAGACGGTGAGGAACTTAAAAAAGACATAGCTGTTGTTGTTTTTTCTGGGACTTTTTTCTGCTGGCATATATACACACAAAAGGAGAAAAAAAAAAAAAGCACATGATATGTACCGATCAAGCGTCTACAATTAACAAGTTCAATTTCAATTATCCGAGTAATGTCTTGCACTCGGACATTATCCTGGAATTCATGTCGACTATTGGGCAGTTGCAAATGCTGTGAAAAGAGAATGGAAGGAAATTTTGGAAAAAAACAAACAAACCGGAAGAAAAGCTTCCGCTGCATACAGAAGATGAGGTAGATGAATACATAAAAGGTATTTTTAAGCTAAGGAATAAAGAAATTAGAAAGAAATGAATAAATAACAAAAACTCCCCGATCTGTAGCTCGGGTTTCTGGAAACGAAAATACAATATTGACATAATATCCTTATTTTGACATTGGTTTTAGAGCTTGTAAAGAAGCCAGATTGAGGCTCTTACATTTTAAAATCCGGCATAATATTTAGCCAACGAATGTTTTCTTACATAATAATGAAAATAAAAGAAAGTGATAAATGCGAGCATTGTAAGTCGCCTGATTTTATGGAGCATTTCTTTTTCCATTCAGCAAATTGAAAGACTATTGGCCTTATGTGGCCTAGTATAAAACTGGGAAAGAATTGAAATAGAAATGAGAAAACCACACTTTTGGAATATTTCATGGACTTTGACAATATTGTAGACCAAAATTTTTCGATGATATTAACACTATACTATTAGTTGCCAAAATGTGTATCAGGAAAGTAAAATAATGGGAAAATCAGTTAATCTTAAATTTACAATTGAGACAGAAATGCAGAAAAGAGAAAAATATGTTAAGGTGTATCAGGGATGAATAATCAAAAAATGAATGGATGGCTGGAAAATGTGGAGAATTAGTAAAAAAACAAAAAGGGGGAGGGGGGGGGGGGGGGAGGCGATAATGATGAAAAGATGAAAAATGCAAAATCTAATATTCCAACCTGAATGAAGTAAAGTAAAATATGTTTATGTCCATATACTACTATTATTATTCTACTATTGGCAATATATAAGATGTCAGGCCAGACTTTTCTGCTATTGTATGACAGTACACAATACAGCCTGCTACTGTCACCCCCACTGTCTTGTGGGTCATCTCGGGAGAGAGGAAGACTAGGGGAAGGCAACCCTGAATACAAATACCACACTGCCTTGTGTGTTGCTATGATAGCAAAGGCTATGGGAGTAAACCCAGACAGAAAATCAGGAGTGGAGACCCGAAGGTGGTTGTCAGGGAGAACTGCATCAAACTGGCTTCCAGCATCTCCTGCAGCCGGACTAGTTCCAAATGTATTGACCTGGTCTCTCCCTTGGGTTTAACTAGAATGGCAGAGAGAGGGGTGGTGCCTCTGGGCAAAGCACCATCTCTTAAAAATAGCCCAGGCAAGGCAGCAAAACGAGGAGGTGTTTGCTCGGGCTTGGCAAGCGTCTGTCTCTCCTCTATAAGCCCACCCATTTCCGATTTGGAGAGGACACTCCAGCCATCCGTTACGGATGGGCACAACACGGGAGGTGGCAGTTACCGGTGATAAGCTCAATCCATTTGGCGTACGGATGAGCGCCAGGGGTCCCCTCTGTCGGTGGGAGCGGCTTTTCAGCTGCATTGATCAACTACCGCCCGCCGTAACCTGGGCAGCCCCCAGGCAGTTGGGTGTTGTTCCGCCACGTCAGCCTGCTTCATAAGGTGGTTGGAGCTAGACCAAAAGTCAAAAAGCTGACGTAAAGTGTGCACCTGGCAAAAACAGAAAAATACTAAAACTTGGTACCTGGAACGTCAGAACAATGCGCCCAGGCTTGCAACAGCAAGATCTCACTGATATTGACTCCATCAGGAAATCCCAAATTATTGATCGAGAACTTCAGCTACTAAACATCGACATCGCTGCCCTTCAAGAAACTCGACTTCCCGACTCCGGGTCAGTCAAAGAAGAAAACTACACCTTCTTCTGGCAGGGCCTTAGCAGCGAACAGCCGAGAATCCACGGCGTGGGCTTCGCCGTAAAAAACTCCCTTATCAATTCGATCGCAACTCCAATTGGAGTGTCAGAACGCATCATGACACTCAGACTGAACACCCGGTCTGGTTTTACCAACATTATCTGTGTCTATGCCCCAACACTTACTTCCTCTGACGAAACCAAAGACATTTTCTACGAGGCATTGCAGAGGACTCTCCACAACATCCCTCTCACCGAAGGCCTGCTAATTCTGGGTGACTTTAACGCTCGAGTGGGAGCAGATCACTCCGCATGGCCAAAGTGCATTGGGCACTTCGGCATTGGCAACATCAACGAAAACGGGCAGCGCCTTCTGGAGCTATGCTCCGTAAACTCATTATGTGTTACAAACACGTACTTTGACCTTAAGAGATGCCAAAGAACATCATGGCGCCATCCCAGGTCTGGCCATTGGCATCAATTAGATCTTATTCTCTCAAGGAGGAAGAGTTTGGGCTGTATAAAAATAACTCGTTCCCTCCACAGTGCTGACTGTGACACCGACCATGCACTGGTAGTCAGCAAAATCAAAATTTCGGCCAAGAAAATATACAGATCAAAAGCCCCTTCAATCCCTAAGATCAATGTAACAGCAATCAGAGATGAATCAAATAGAAAGTCATTTGAAAAGTTATTTGCTGAAAGCATGGATAATGTCACCCAATGTGACTCGGTAGATGAAACATGGAACACTCTCAGTTCAAAAATTCATGACTGTGCCATCAAGTCTTTTGGACAGCATAAAGTTTCAAACAACGACTGGGTAGCCCAGAACAGCGAAATTCTCCTACCTCTCATTGAGCAAAAGAAATCTGCTTTCAATGAGTATAACAAAAATTGCAATCAGAGTACAAAAACTTGTTTGAAAAATGCAAAAGCTAAACTTCAGCTGGAGGTAAGACGTTGCGCCAACAAATACTGGACAGACTTTCTGTAACAGCATACAAGAGGCAAATGAAAAGGGAGATATGAAAACCGCCTTTAGTCAGATGAAAGTAGCTCTTGGGCCAATCATCACCAAAAGCGCCCCACTTAAGTCTGTAAATGGTGAACCCATCACAGATAAAAATGAACAACTGAATAGGTGGGTAGAGCATTACTCTCTGTTGTATTCAACTGAGAAAAATATTCCACCAGATTTTGAGGAACACCTCCAAAAACTGCCAATAATGGCCGAACTTGACGCTGAACCTTCCTTAGTCGAGCTTTCCAATGCAATCGACCACCTGTCTGCTGGAAAAGCCACAGGAAGTGACAACATTCCTGCAGAGGTATTAAAAGACCTAAAAGGCCCACTATTACCACACCTGTATAATCTGTTACTGCAGTGTTGGAAAGAAGGCGTGATACCACATGATATGAGAGACGCCAAAATTGTCACACTTTACAAGAACAAAGGAGACAAAGGCGACTGCAACAACTATCGAGGCATATCCCTCCTCAGCATTACTGGAAAGGCTTTTGCTCGCGTCATCCTCTGCCGCCTTCAACAACTGGCGGAAAAAGTCTTACCAGAAACACAATGTGGCTTTCGAAGCAAACGATCAACTATTGACATGATATTTGCACTTCGGCAAATCCAAGAAAAATGTAAAGAACAAAACAGGCCGCTTATAACATGCTTTGTGGACCTAACAAAGGCTTTCGACACCGTAAGCCGATCTGGCCTGTATGCAGTCCTTAAATCCATAGGCTGTCCACCAACATTGCTAAAACTTATTGCATCCTTCCACACTGACATGAGGGCATGTGTCAACTTTGAAGGCTGCACATCCAATTCATTTGCTGTAAACAGCGGTGTGAAGCAGGGATGTGTTCTTGCTCCTACCTTATTTGGTATATATTTTGCAGCCCTACTCAAGAATGCCTTTGGTCAATGTTCAGGTGCAGTACTTATTAACACCAGAGTGGACGGCTCCATTTTTAATGTTGCCAGACTAAAAGCAAAATCTCGTACAGAGCATATTATGTTACAAGAGCTCCTCTTCGCAGATGATGCTGCAATCGTGGCCCACGATGAAACCACGCTCCAGGCTCTCATCAATAGCCTTGCCAAAGCCTGTGACAAATTCATGCTAAGGATCAGTGTCTCAAAAACTGTAGTTTTGACACAAGGCTTGAGAAACCCCAACCCAATCATGCTGAATGGCTCTCCTCTGGAGCAAGTGGGAAAATTCTGCTACCTAGGCTCAACCATCAGTGGTAGCACAGACATAACAACTGAAATAAATGCCAGAATAGGAAAGGCGGCCACAGCTTTTGGCAAACTCTCAAAAAGGGTGTGGAACAATAGCAAGCTGACCATCAAAACAAAGGTACTCGTGTACCAAACTTGCGTCCTAAGCACCCTGCTGTATGGCTCAGAGACATGGACCACCTACTCCAAACATGAAAGATCCCTCAACTCCTTCCACCTGCGCTGCCTACGCAAAATTCTCAAGATCAAGTGGCAAGACAGGATCTCAAATATCGAAGTTCTGAGCCGAGCCAACATTCCATCAACTCAGGCTCTCCTAGGCAAAAAAAGACTGCGGTGGCTTGGACATCTCCACCGTATGGAAAATGATCGCATCCCCAGACAAATTCTCTACGGGGAACTTGCTACTGGCAACCGACCCAGAGGTAGGCCACATCTGCGATTCAAAGACACTTGCAAGGTCACGATGAAAGCATTCAACATCGACCCCAATGAATGGGAGAACCTTGCAAATGATCGAAGCAGATGGAGACAAAAATTGCGCAGTGGCACGCTCGCAATAGACTTCAAGGCAAAAGAAACATACCTGACAAAACGACAGAGGCGGAATGAAAACACTCGCCAAAGTGAACCCAAAAGACTGACCTGCAATCACTGCCATCGCACTCTCGGGTCAAACATTGGTAGAATAAGCCACGAGAGAAGCTGTCAGTCAAAGTGAAAGTGAATATTCTAGCTGCTAAGACCGTCTGTAAAGACGCTAAAGGCCATATATTGGCAATATAATAATTAGTATTATTAATTGGTTAATAATTGATCATATCTTGTTGCATCTATATATTTCATGCAAACCATCCCCCTGAAGTCTTCCAAAGCAGTCAGAGAACCCGCCAGCAGACATGGCATGAAATTAATTGTTTTCAATTCGGATTTCAAACCGATAGCTGCACATAAGAGGCCGTAATTTAGCATCATCAAGTGAAGTAGTCAAACCCCTGCATGGAAAAGGTGCTCAACCCTCTATTTTTTAGTATGTAGAGATGGAGAAGCAGAGAGACTATGCCGGATTAAATACTTGTCATCTATGGATCTCTTCGCTGTTACCTGGTGAGCCCTCAGTTCAGTGGGTGATGGATGTATGGAGACTTGGGCTTGTAGAGACTGTCTAAAAGACCTGCACGTTCACAACAACTGATTTCTGTCTTTCCTGTCTGCGAGTGAGACGGAACAATTTCAGTATTATCATGAAAATGTACTGACTTATACAACAATATCATTTTGTAGTTGACCAATGGGTGAATGAAAAAAGCTCAAGATTCGTCTGGGTTCGAAAGAACCAGAAAAGTATATTATGTGCTGAAAGTACCCGAGACTTCTTGATGCCGTGACCAGTGGTGTTGTGGTGAGAACTGGAACAAAATCGTTCCACCATCAACTATATAATTATGTGTCACTTAGGTTTTAAACAGAGGCACTTTTAACATTTAAGACTACCACATCTTCTGTATCAAGCTCTGGTCTGTCTTCTTTTTTGGTTTTTACAAACATTTCTCTCCATTCTCTTTCCATTGCTCTCTCCGAGCTGGAGGTGTACTGCCGTGTACCTATACCGTGAGCTTCCGCCGGTCGCGGTCTTCTCACTCCTGCTCTGAAGAGATCTAGCGTACTCTGTTTTTTTTTTTTGGTGCTATTTCTGTGACTTCATGAACCGGCACGGCTACCTATTCAATGTCAGGCCTGAGCTCTGGTTAGTTTTCTTTATGTCTATTTCTATTCTCCGAATCGTCCCTTTCGTTACGTCAATCTCCCCCTTAACGTGTTATTATGTTTATATCTGTTTTATTTTTGCCTTCCCCATCACTTTCTCTTCTCTTTTTCCCTAAAGTATAAGAATGCCAAGAAGTGAGTTCACACTGTCAATTTTGGGAACTAAGGATGCGGGTAAGTCAATGTAAATAAATCTTCTCTCGGTCTTAGACCTGGTCATTCTGCTCTGGTTATTCCTGTAGTTCTCTTTTATGTCCGACCCTGCAGCCACCCCTAGCTTCTACAGCATAATTTCTATTTCAGTATTGGAGACAGATATCAGCACATTGCCAGTTATTATTCTTGTGGCCGACCTCACCCCTCCCCCTGGCACAATAAAAGGATTTTATCCAAACAGTCAGCGATAATTCTGTCCTCTTCTTTATGACAACAACACTCACAGAAAACTCTTTAACAACAATATGGACACATGATTACTTTGGGAGGCCCACTGTGACAGTCCGCGGTGGGGATAAGATCGGATGTATCGATTGTAGGTAGGATCGCTGCCTCTGGCATTTACACCTCACTCTCTCTTGTTCTTGTTTGTCTTATACTTGTTTCATCGTTTTGTTCCTGCAATGCTCTTGGCTTCCTTAGCTCTCAAAAGCGCTCTCTAATGTGTTCCCTTTGTGTTCCCACTTACCTTGACCTTGTTTTTTTTCCTTCTGTTTTTTTTCTTTCTAGCCCCCAGAAGGGCTCCTCGTTGGCCTACTTCTTTCTTTTCCTTCTTTTGTTTCCTGTAGCTAGTGCCAAAGTATAGACGGACGGAGAGAGTGAGACAGACTTCCTACCACGGAGGTGGTTGGGAAATACTTGCAGCTTTATTTGATTTCTTCCCCATTTGAGGGGCGGTAACTGTGTTGAGTATGTTTTATTTATTTGTTGTCGCCCCTGCTGGTGCATCAAGTTGGACCAAGTGACTACTTTCTAAGGTCAAGTTCAAGTTTAAGTTTATTGGAGGCCTGACGGCCAAATTCAAAATATACATAATAATCACGAAAACAAGCTTTGGAAAGACATTTAGGAAAACAAAAACAAAAACAGACCGCACTCAGTCCTTCACTCTCTCCGCTCCTTGCTACCTAGTACAATTTGTACATTTAATTTACTTATAATAATATAGAATAAAATGTAACCTACTTGATAAATGCCAGCAACAGTCATCGTTCTTCAATTAATCTCCCTCCCCTAATTCAAAATATTTGAATTTGGAGTTGTTTTTCTTACATATAGAATAGTCTTCAGAAGTAGGCTTCTTTCACTGGGCCGAGCTTCAGCAAATCCCAAAATTTCACGACCGTGCAATAGTACAGGTTTTACTAATGCATTGAATACTTTTAGTTGTAATGCAGGTCCAAGCTCTGGATTTTTGTGCAGACAAGCGCTCAAACTAAATAAAGCTCTCTGGTAAATGTATACCTCTGGAAAAGGTTCCTGTACTACTGCAGGTAAACCCAAGATACTTGAAGGAACTAGCGGTTTTCAAAGTTTTGTCATTAAACGCCCATCCATCCTGCAATCCAGACTTCACTCAGTTCTTGAAACTGCACATTTCGTCTTACCACTATTCACAGTCAAATCCCATCTATTACAATACTCACTCAAAACATTCAATTATTTTTGTAGTGTTTGTTTGCTTTCACCCAATAAGGTCATGTCATCTGCAAACAACAGTATCATATGCATTCCTCTGCCTTCACACCCTTTACATCTTTTGGGGCCAACCAATCATGTAAATCATTAACAAACATCGAGAATAGGAAAGGCGATAGAGATCAACGTTGAAAAATCCTACCTTTGATGAAAAGAGACAAGTATCAGTCCTGCCACACTGCAGACATCCCTCATGCATAATTTGATTTTTACTATTCTTTTCAATGTATTAGTTTTTTAGTTACTCCCCTTTGTTCCAGCTTGAACCATGGCGCTCTTTTGTTTATAAATACTGTCGAATGGACGTTAAAAATTGACAAAGGCACAAACTTTTTGACTGCTCTAATAATAATTCTATCAACTATGCACTACAAACACATAGTTCGTACTTACGGAAACCAAATAAAAATGTCACAGAGAACATTACATTCTGCCCATTGTGGAAGTCAATTATTTATTAGTGAAAAGTTGACCTAGGCAACTCGAAAACGTTATTCCTCCATAATTTTTTGCATTTTTTTATTTCCGCTTTTGTCCATGGGAACGACTTCCCCTACCGTCCACAGTTTTGGAAATCAACCTAATTTTATAACAGTATTGAATGATTTTATTTAGACAATTTTAACAGCGTACCACAAATATTCAATAAATACATTAACAATGTTGTATCCTACAGTATCGTTACTTTTCAAACTGTTTATTGCCCATTCCTATTCATCCCCCGAGACTTCTTCACCTTGTAGTTGTTCATAATGTTGATAATAACCCCCCCCCCCCTTAAACTGACTAATTTCTTCTTCATACCCTTCCATCAACATTGAGATCCTGTTATTTAGACTTTGGAAATAATTTACAAAGCCACACTTTCCCATTACCTCAGTTTTGTTGGTTTTGAGTATTCTCACCGAACTCGTTGGATTACAACGCCAAACGGGTCAAATATTTTCTCTGCAGAATTAATGTTTTCTCATTCCTCCCTGTCTCTGCTCTTTTCTTGCCGCGTCTCCGACAATTTAGGTCATGCGAAATTTTCTCTCAGCCCACGTTTTTCCCTGCAGTCATTTTCACGCCACAGCACTGCCAGCACTCCGGCCTAACACCGGTTTATAACACCACTTTCACTAGATGGAATTTCTCTGCCCACAATAATAAATCCCCTAGTTTATGTACACACTGCTGTGTCATGACCTCATTCGCACGGTCACTGTTCAACATGCGAACAGTTTCACCCATTATAGGTTCGATAGTAGAAACTTCTCCCTCGAAACGGGCGAAACGGGCGAAAGCCCGTTTTTGGCATACTTTTAGGCCAACATTACAAGACTACCTCTGCTGTCTATGTAAAACGGCATGCATCCTACATCAAAATAAACTTCAATTTTTTCTCTGTCAAAATACGCTATCTTTTTTTGTGTGTGTTGGATGAACTACGAGTGGCTAATGTGGTTACTGCGTGGGTTCAATAGTAACTCCCTTAAGGATACACAGTGAATCGACAAACATAGGGTTCTGCTGGCAATCTGATTTATTCAAAAAGCCTAACAAAGGTATCACTACCAAAAAGGCATAGGAAAAACCCTACCAAGCAAAAAAAAGCCCAACCAGCCATAAGCTGGAACAAGAGAAAAAGACAAAAATATGATTAGGATATAATGACAACATTAATCAGGCAATCAATGGTGGACGTACATAGTAATAGTATTAAGTATTAAATGAAACAACAACAACATAATATAGAATTTAAGCAATAACCAACTGCATATGTATGCATGGAATAAAATAGCGCTAAGGTTAATGAATAACAACTACAAGTGGCTATATCATACACACAAGGAGTTTCCTAGTACACTGGCAACATAAACTAATGTACTAATCAAAGTATGAAGGACATAACAAATGAAGGGGCAAGAACTCAATAGTTTCGCTCCACTGAGCCGGTGTACAGCACATCCAGAGTGGCCATTCCATTTAATAACGCAGTGGCCAACATGGCCCACTGACCGTCCATAACACAGACGCTGCATCCCAATGCAGGCCATCCTCATAGGCCCACTCCCATTATTAGTACTAACCCGCCCCAGGGCTATTGTATTGGTTACTTCCCTTCCCAATCGATACTGAAAGGTCATGCCCTTTGACCTTAGCCGCGGAGCTATGCCGCCAGGCTAACATGCGTATGACACACCACTAGATACATAAAGTAGTGTGTACATTCGAAACTATGTCCTTCACACAACCTACGAACTCAATGAAACACAGCACGTCTGTAATATCTATAATCTATAATAGGTAGATCTATAGGCGGGACTCATTGCAACATGTGCAAACTCACTGAAACATTGTTCATCCACCGCCGCACATAGAACAATCCTGGGGCTCACACATGTGAGGCCCAACTAATATTATACATCTCCAATAGGCCTACATGTAATTAATTACACATCTTAAACACTAAACACGCAATCACAATCACACTGCTCTCTATAGCATAGTGGTACTGGCAAGGTACACAAATACCCGTAATACAATCAAGTGTATAGTGCCGCTCGCTATAACATAAGCCATCCACATTAACATGTTAGGAAATCCTCACTGCCTACCACAACAAGGCAATGCTACACATACACTATATATATGCACACAAGCAAATCGTGATAGCTTGGTTAGCGAGCCATCATTATCATCTAGCACCGCAAACGTTAACTTTGACAATAAAGTCACAATATCAAGACACTGCACTGCACCGCGCATCTTACACGTCTAATGACAATGGCAATTACCGTTGAGCCGGACTCATAATAGTCTCTGTAGATCAGCATTCTCTACGCGGCATCCCCGAAAGGGGGGGGGGGGTTGCGCAAATTAAAGTCACTTCTAATATAGTCTCCAACTTACCCAAAGTCTTTCTGCTACTGGCGCAACTGGACTAGGCCATGTTTTGGGCGAGGCGCGCCACGGCAGGCCGCCGCCGATCTATTGTACTGCAAGGTCCACTTGTGCTTCCTATTGTTGCGGCGTCTTTGATGGAGTCTACTGACCACTCGAACTGGCATCATCTTTATGAGCCAGCGCGGACGTCCGAGAGGGCTATTACGTAGTCCAGTGCTGGACAAGTGAAAGGCTCGGACATTGAGTCCAGCCGAACAACATAACCGGTTAGGGTCCTAACACAATCGAATTTACAGTACCGTTAAAAGGGGGCACACAAAAGTCAATTAGGTATCCCAGTAAACTGCAGAAATTACTCTATTGTCCCCTCCAGCAATAATTGAATAAATTTGACCCAGGTTGGATTTATCGGGGATAACATGCGTCTAACCCGTGGTTTACTTTAAATCCGAGATCCTCTTATTAATTATTTCAATAGGACATGTGCATCAAAGTACAACGAAATTAGTACCATTATAAAGTAGAAACTTGCTGCTAAAATTCCAACTGACTACTTATACCAGAAACACGGTAATAGTTTTAATATAAATTTTCAAAGCTTCAGGACTAACAACATTGGACAAATTTGTGCGGGATACTTTCGTCCATTAATGCGACGTATCTTCATTGATAACAAACGTTATCATGAGTACCTATTTTGTACCGATAGGGTATTGTCTACTCTCAAAAATGAATTCGGGTTCCCGTCTTTCTGTCAGTGGATAACAACGAATGAGCGAGTTGTAAGAAACTTAAAGCCATGATATAGGAGTTGGAAGCCTGGTGGTCAACATTTCCAACTGACCAATCAAAATGCGCGCTTTTCACCGTGATGTGAATAACGGGTCCCGCGCAAGTATCACAAGGGAAATAATCCAATTAATGGTACTCGGCCAAGTGCCCATAAACTACTATGAGTGGCCGTCCCTCACTCACGCACCAGAGTTACCATGAAAGCACATATTAAAAATAGAAAATCGTTCATCCTCTCACATGACTTGTGTGTGTGTGGAAAGCTTGTATTTGTGTGTTTTTATTGCTTGAACAAGACATAGTCTTGCCGTTTTCGCTCTGAGCCGCGCGTACCGGCTTGACCCGTCATAACGAAGGATCGCAGAACGTCGCACCGATATAGCGCACTTGTTTGAAAATAACTCTCACAGAAATTTAGATAAATGAGATTTACATGTAATTGAAAGTATTTTTTATTGTGCTTTAAGCTGACATTCCTTTAAAAAATGTTTTGAAGAGTTTGTTGACCGAGAAACTGGTGGAAACTTTCACACATCAGGATCAAAATTATACACATAGAACCTCGGCCATTGTATTACATGTATAGGGTATGCCAAAATCAGAAATAGGGCATGCTTCGTCGAGAGACACCGAGTGCTTTTATAGACTCACTCAATGGCTGATTTCCATAGTTTTGTCAGACGCTCAGTGCTACTTCAATGGCGAAACACAGTTGATCTCCTTTTCGATTACAAAAAACAACAACATTATTTTAGTCTCCCTCTTAAGAGTTCAGAGAAAAATTGACGTCAGATGAAGTTTGATGACTAACAAAAAAAGATGCGATGCTTATATCATATCTGCACCATTCGAATAATAAAAATTGCGCGTGATGTACACCCTCTTGGCATGGAAACTGAGAATTTTCAGTGCCGAGACTCAATAATATATCGTCATTTTATGGGCGGTCAAATTCGGACTATCATGCAATTTGAAATTCGTAGCAAATTCGAGGTGTTTTTTATCAGCCAGAATAATAAATTTGGTTTCAAAATTCTTAGAAAAGCAAGAATATCCGGGGGATTAAAAATGGATAGAGGATATTCAAGGATTTCAGCTGGGTGTAAACAAAAAGAATCAGTTCCTGGTTGGCGGGTACCGCTGCTTCAAGATCCTGTTTTCGTGCAAACACGGATCCGGTCTCATGTGAGAAGTACGTGACAACTGCCAAAGCAAAATATATAAATTCGTCGACTGAGGCCCCCGACAAACAAAAATTATTTCTCGTCATCTACCCGTGAGCATTTGAATCATCTGTATGTCAACTATCCCTCTGGTTTCAGGGCTGAACTGTGAAAAGGAAATGTGGAGATTACTAATCGGTTGTCTGTGTCTGTGGCATGTGGCCAGTGCTCAGCAACAAGGCTACACATCTGGTGAGTGCCTAGAATATAACTCTGATCAAATTTCAAGCATAACATTATTTTCAGATGTGATATATTTGTTCAAAGGGGTAAAAAGTCAGGAAAAGTAGAGAAAGTTGTATTTTACTAAAAATTTCATCCACAAATGTGATACATACTTATGGCATTATGTTGCCATGGTGATACTGATGCAATGCAATTGTGATTTCCAGTAATACAACATCGATCAGATAGATATTTCTTCTACGTCATCTTGTATCGGAGGTTGACTACAAGATTAATTTATTGTCAGACATGACTTTTGAAAGCGTTCAGTACTGACAAATCCGTCACTGGGATGTATTCTTGTCCAGGAGAAAAACCCGTGAAGAGGCAGTGTGCATTAGGGGCTATCCATAACATGTGTACACTCGAAAAGAAGGGGGCGGGGAGGTTGTTCCCAGCGCTTGAAAAACGAAAAAGCTATATTGCATTCACTAATTCATTCACTTTCAATGTCCACAGCTAGTTTGACGTGCGGTCCGAGCAACAACAATTTCTGTTTCAGTGTGCAATGTCCAAATCCGGTAGGTCAATGTCCATCTATATTCTTCACCATTACATCCATGTTCACCACCATCCATTATTCTATACCATTATGATATCACCACACCACCACTAGATTCCTTATCTGATCAGGATCACGATCAGCATCATACTATTTGGGCTATTGACATAAAATATAGTAGTCACATCCAGGTTGGTTTTTTTTTTTCTTTTCTTTTTTTCATGTCAGTCAATTTGTGGCCAGCTTCCAAAAACCATTATTTTAAATACATTACATTCGATACAACTGGTTGATTAGCTCCCACAGTTTTGGAGCTGTCCTGTTAGGTCGCTGTACTTAAATGTACATCTCATTCACATATACACGCACACACACACAATGGAGTTTGATTGTTGGATACAGCACACCAAATCGGGAAATAAAATGAACTTCCCAAAGTGTCTTATATTGCTTGCCTTTAAGAGATTAAAAATGGCGATTTGAAAACAACTGTATACTCTTTTTCCCAAATATTGGGAAATCAGAAAATGTTTTCCAACGGATTAGAGACCTTGAAAGCCTATCAAGGCTTTGGTTGTGACATTAACGGGCAGAAACCATAAGAAATCATAAAAAACATATACAAATCATAGAATTTGCACAAAAGAAAGCAAATCATAACTTTTCACAGATTTTACTCAGGAGGAATCACAGACTAATAAAAAAAAGTATTTTATTAGTCTGTGGGAGGAATCACTTTCGGTCGGCATGTCCGCCAATTTGGACTTATTTGAAGCAAGTTATTGTCTTGTGAATACACCGTTTCTTTGCAGATCATATGGATAGAGCAGTCAAATTTTAATGCATATGGTGTGTTTTGAACATCCATAAATGGCAGAGTGAATACAACTCACTTTTCGCTGAAAATCGCGGCCGGGTGTAGGCATGTTTACATGACCCCGTGACCCCTGCACATTTGACATATTAAATTATTCCCCCCTCCCCCCTCCTTTTATTTTTCTCTTTTGGTCACGGGAATGGGTCAAATCCCCCCCCCCCCCCCCCCCCCATTTTGCCCTGCAAGATTTCCTAGATTAATTTTACTGCAGGTTGCAATAAGGTTTCTTCTCCACAGTCCCTCAGACATGCATAATTTTCACCAGAACTGATTTCTTCAGTGAATTTTCTTTCAAAATGATGGTAAAGTGGGCATCACAAATCTTCTCCTCTCATCCTTGTATGATGTTTTTATTTCCCTGTTTTTGAATATATTATGTAGAACTGAATATGCTAAATATCTGTAACACCAATTTCCAAATTGTGCTTCATACTTATTTTTTTCCTTCTTTATAACTTTCGCCAGAGTCACTTTTTTGGTAAATTTCTGTTTTTAGTAACAGAGAAAATAGGTGACTAGCAATACATGTTATCACTCGAATATAGAAGTTACTAGGCTTGAAAGCTGATTCAATTCCTTTTCTAGACATATATAACAAGCCTTATTTCAAAAGAATACATTAATGTGGTGGTCAGGTTTGAAATAGAAACCAACAAATATCTTAAAATCTTCAAAAACTTGCGGACGGATGAGAGTTAATACGAAATACATTTCTTGGTCACCTCACTTTCGGCTTAAGCAGGTTCCACTGTAAATAATAATCCTTAAGTGTTTTCTGCAACCATCTCTCGTAGCCCACTTCCTGTAAAGACATCCAGGGTTCTGAACCCAGACAGAAGGCGGTTCTCTACAACGGTGCAGAAGTTTTGTGTGATACAGAAACTGATGGTGGCGGCTGGACCATCATTCAGGTAGTCACTGTTTGTAGTAATATATCATCATCATCACCACCACCATCATCGTCATCATCATGACAGTCAACACCACCATGAAATTTAACACCATCATCATCCTCGTCGTTATCATCCTCGTGTGACAACATAAATTGAGAACACCTAAATGGTAATGATTACCATTTAGGTGTTCTCAATTTATGTTGTCACACTGTCACCATCAACATTATCATCGACATCATCATCATCTTTAGTGTCAATATCTCCACCATGATCATCTGAATCATTATTGTCACCATTACAGTCAACATTATCATCACCGCTACCACGCAACCACCATTTTAGTTTTTATTTCATCCTCATCTGCATTTTGTAATAATCATTTCCATCATTTGTATGTCATCCTGAACTGCAATATCCTTCAAATTGCCCAGATCGTCATTATTTACAGTTCATTATCGCTTTGATCTAAACACATTTAGAAACTGCAATGACTGTAAAACTAAGATGATAATTATTAAATTGCTGCTCGATATTACTTTTTTAATGGATGCAGGAAGGAAATAATATAAAATTAAAACGCTGTTACTAGCCATTTGTAAAATTTATCTGAGTTCATAGTTTGATTCATAGTTAGTTCCCAAATCTTGAATATAGGCCTAAAATTAATATAAGTTTATACATTATTTGGATCCAAGTGAGATCCAATGGAAATGAAGCTGTACTTAAACTGACGCTTATGCGGAACTGCTATTGATGGTTATAAAGTATGAGCCTGTAATGTTATGTTACCTACAGAAACGTTACGATGGCAGCCTCGACTTCTACCGGGACTGGAATGAATACGAGTACGGATTTGGCAGTTTGGACGAAGAATTCTGGGTGGGCCTGAACTTGATGTATGAGTGGACCAACAAGGTAAAGAGTCGGGTTAATGTTGTTTTATGCCCATAAGGTGTAAAACAGAGCTCGCTCTTCCTGTGCTTTAGTGGCTGACTTACAAAATAAGATCGAGGATCAGTATTTATTTCCTTACAGCATGGGCTGATACATAAGTAAAGATGAAAGGACCAATCTTTCTTAAGTCATGCTATCAGTTTATATCCCTTAAGATAATTTTTTTAACTAAAACAATTTTTGAAATAATTAGGTGGATCTTGAATGTACTCACTGTACTAGCTGAAAACCTAAGGGGAGGCAAATGGCCCAGTTTGAAGGTGACGTAGAATGTCATATTTGCGGAGAAATTTGGATTTTAAAAATAGTTCAGCCTTATGGATATAACTATGATACTGTTGATATTAGATCATCGCTTATTCTTTCAGCCTGAATGTTCATTATAGAAAGTTATTCTATTTTTTGCCACAGCCGGTTTATGAATAAAAGGTCCCTACGCCAGTTTGTTATTATTTTGCAGATGTTGTTTTCACAATACGAGAAAAAGAAACATGGACTCCTAAAGTGGTTTTTTAGAATGAGCGGGATCTACACCAATTTTCTTGAAAACTGATTGTTGAATTTATCTCAAATTTGGCATGGAGTCGCATCTCATACTAAATCTAATGGAACTGATTTTTACTTTCGTTGGACTGTTGTCAGATTTTGAGTTCGGTTATCTGTGCTTCGTAAGGATAATAACTAGACCTAATCTTATCTTATTATATAAAAAAAATAGTAGTGGGTGTAATTCATTGTGGTGCAATTTTGACCATATTTTTGCTCGACGTTAAGCCTAAATAAGTTTCAACAATTTTAAGTTAATTTTCCAAAGTTTCAACCAATCCGATCGCGTTTGTATCGACCGACTGTGTTGATTCAAGTTTCAGGTACTTTTAAATAAAAAGTTGTAAAAATGTAAAATACAATGATCTTACAATTTGCTCTGAGATAGAGAGAGAGATAGAGAGAGTGAGAGAGAAAGAGAGGGTGAGAGAAAGAAAAAGAGAGAGAAAGCTTCTGTAAAGCGCATAGAGCATTTTTAAGGGATATATGCGTTATATAAATGCCATCCATTATCATTATTACTATTATAATATCATCTTTGTTTTGGCTTCCTGTGTTAAGCCCACCGCAATGGAAACGATGTATTAATACGCGTTCAGTTCGATGCGAGCAATTTCCCTACCAGAAATGAGTGCATAGTGCTCTGGTGCGCATGAAATCTGTAAGTAAAGACTGTAGAATATGGAAAGCTTTCTAGACCAAAAACAGAGAAAGATGGAACAGTGGGCTCACAGCTTTATCCATCCCGGATAATGCCGGGAACTTCATCTAGTAATAAAAATAAATAGTGGCGGGAGTAATTCATTGTGGTACAATTTTGACCCTCTTTTTGCTCTACACTACAGATTAAATGAGTTTCAAAAATAATAAAATTTATTTTCTTAAATGCCAGCTAATCCAGCCCAATCGCTTTTGTATCAACCGATTGAATGTGTTGATTCAATTTTCAGCTATATTTAAATAAAAAGTTGTAAAAATGTAAAAAAAACAATGATCTACGGGGAGTAGTACCGGAAACGATATTAATATGCGTTCACTTCCGCGTGCACAATTTCCCTTTCAGAAATGAGTGAGTAGTGCTCTGGAGCTCGTGAAATCTGTAGTAAGACTGTAGAATATGGGAAGCTTTCTAGACCAAAAAGAAAGAGAGAGATAGAATGGAGGATTCACAGGTTTATTCCGGATAATGCCGGGAACTTCATCTAGTTTTTAGAAAATAACGTTTGTACAGTGCTAAACTGTGGGAAACACTAACATGTGTGTTCACACCGAGCGGGAAAACGATTGATGAATACCCAACGAACAAACTCCACCCAAGGAAGAATGTCTGTTCACAGTTTACACTATTCGGTGTTTGGCATAATCTAGTACTGACTAGAAATGTTTTTTTTAAAAACAAAATTAGGTGTATTAATATATTATCATTTACAAATCAAAAATCAGCAAACTCAGTATCAGGCTACAGTCTAACAAAGAAAAAATCTGTCCCATAAGAGTTTAGTGTGAAATTTTATGTGCCTATGCAAAATTTTCAATCAACCCAATAGGGCGTTTTCGAAATGGGCGGTTGTTAGGGGAGCGTCGTATTTTAGATTATGAACTATTGCTGAACAGTGAACACAACTCAATATTTTCTTTATTTGGCTTTGTAATCAGACTACGCGCCCCTAACAACATTCTTTCGAGAACAATTGATGTTCAACTCGCCCATTGTGAAAATGATCCATCATTACACTCGTAAATAGAGAGAAAAAAAATTACGCTTTGTATACTCCGAGAATAAAGTCAGAATCTTCCCCAGTGGGAATGTTAAGAATTATAATGATTAATAGGAAGGCATCACCTTTTCCGAAATTGAAAATCAATTATTTCAAATTTGCATACCTGGATCTATGGATATTCCACTTGCTTTCCTCCATCGTTGTGCAGTAGTAAACTGTGACCCAGTTTTTGAAACGTGGAGTTACGTCGCAATGGCAGGAAGGGGGTGGGAGGTGGGTAAGTGAAATGGTATAAGCCAAATCACATAAAATGCCTATGTGAGTTAACTATGACTCTGTACGACCAAACCAAATCCCATTTAATTAACGACTTCACCAGAATGGTCACAAATACTTTTCTTGCGTTTGTTTTGTGAGATTTTGTATTGGGTATTAAAACGTGTGGACTTTTAAGCTAAATATTTTTGTTTCCTTTTCGTTATTTACGGTACCCAGAGATGCTATGAGCTCAGGGTGGACATGCAGTACAATGGAAGCAGCCATTACGCTGTCTACTCATATTTCAAGGTGAATGGAGCCAATGATAACTACAGGATGAGAATTGGTGCCTATACTGGTACTGCCGGAGACAGCTTGATGCATCACAGTGGTATGCAGTTCACTACTAAGGTAATTCCCTACACCAGGCAGTGTTTCCCTATTAATGCTATTTCCCTCACACGATCACAATACCGCACAATGGCAAATGAACTGATTTTACAGGAATTAGAAATGAAAAGCTGTTCTGTTCGAAAATAAATTAATGTATACCTAAAATTGTAATTACATTTTCGGTCATACGTATTTGAAATCACTGTAATAGATTTAAAAAAAAAAAACAGGAATTCATAGAAGAGGTGGGTAAAGAGATTTGTCATGTGCAGTTAGGCAACTGTGTTTCATGATAGGAGCAGCGATCTGTTGCTCTTGTTTATCTCACTTTTCACTCATTTTTCATTGAGTAAGAACAGAGTGGCTGATTGGCTGATTGGCTGATTGGCTGATTGGCTGATTGGCTGATTGGCTGATTGGCTGATTGGCTGATTGGCTGATTGGCTGATTGGCTGGTCCATTCTTTTTTTCTTCTTTTTTTATCTTGAGATTTTATCTTTTTTTTTACTATACATCTAGATTTTAAATTTAACTTTGCAGTTATTATAACACAATCCTTTGTCAATTAGCGCATTGCACCGAACAGTTCAAAGGTAATACAATTTATTGAGTGACCCCAAGATAAGGAAGACCAAGTCTACAACTGGTCTACAAAACATAAGCTAGCTTTGCATCTAACAAGGACTCGTATTTCTCCCGAGTTTACTTGAGTGTGGCTATAGATAAATGCTTCCATGATTAGATGTGCTGGCAAGGATTAAACAATAGAGTTAGATGGTCGATTGGTTGGTTGGTTGGTTGATTGGTTGGTTGGTTGGTTGGTTGGTTGGTTGGTTGGTTGGTGTTGGTTGGTTGGTTGGTTGGTTGGTTGGTTGGTTGGCTGGTGGATATGTGGCTTGGTGGTTACTGGGTTTGTTGCTTAAATGGTTGGTCAGTTGGTTGGTAGTCGGTATATGTGATCCAATGGCCTATCAAAGATCATCCTACAAGGAACCGTTAGGGGAAGCAGAAAGAGAGGCAGGCAGAAGAAAAAATGGGCGGATAATATCTCAGAGTGGACAGGCAAGCCCTTTGCAGAGACCCAGGCCCTCACCCACGACAGAGAGAAATGGAGGAAGGAGGTGTACCCGACGACACCGCAAGGTGTTAAGGGCGACGACGACGACGACGACGACGAGTCGGTGTGTGATATGTTATTCACTAATCCTCTGGTCCTTTTATCGTTTTAGGTGTTTGGTCCCTCTCGTGCTATTTAAAATTTTTGTAAAATGTATAAGGCCGTTCATATCTTTTCATTACCTGCTTACTAATTTGTGTGTGACTTCTCATACAGGACAGAGACAATGACGCTTATAGCCCAAACAACTGTGCTGTCGCGTATCATGGTGCATGGTGGTATAATGCTTGTCACTACAGCAATCTGAACGGTTTGTACGGAAATACGGAATATGCTAAGGGCCTGACCTGGCACGCCATCACAGGATACTACGACAGTGTGCCTGACGTGGAAATGAAGATCAGACCTTGTCATTAAAGCCCTCCTCAATGAATTTTCTTTGTTGTCTCAAATGATGCCAGCCATTGGTAAAAAAAGATTATCTCTTCTTCTCAGCCACCGTTGTTTGCTTGGTTTAAAATTTCTTGCTGATACCAGGAATTAAAGATTAATGTACTTGATTTGTCTGACATGTTTTCATTGGGTTTAAAATTCCTTGCCGGTATCAGGAATTAAAGATCAATGTATCTGATTTGTGTGACATGTTTTTCATTCGATGTGGATCGAAGACTACACAGTTCAGAAGAGAATGTTTCCAAGACTGAGAAAATGTGAGATTGTTTTCCAGTGCTAAAGTTAAACATTGCGACATAAACATGGCATCTCCAATTGAAAAAACAAAAAACAAAACCACAACAACATAAATAGCTAGAATTGCAATTGTCACTCTCAATGTTTTCATATCTTCGGCTTTTCTCTTAAGGATGATAACACCACCCAGGAAAATGTTTCACAAGAAAAGGAATCTTACATATTTACTACAGCAGAAACTGAAGTTTCATACTCATTTCTCAGGAAAATGGTGTATTTCCTATGAAAGAGCTCACTTTCCTGAATATTTCAATAGCAAAATACTGGACTGAGAGTCAATTTTAAAGGAAGTTATGAATATTTTATGGTATCACAATTTTGTAATTTTCGCAAACTGACCCCATAAAATCAAAGTGAGCACCCTCATATTCATTGAGGACAAACACTAAAAGCTAAATTTTCTCAACAATGTCTACAGATAACAAATATGATTTTTATTGCTCCAAAATTGCTTCAGCATCCAAATGCACCATTTATCATGGGAGACCAAAAAATGCTCAATATTGCACACATTTAAAAAGTCATATAAAATTAGAGAATAGGCCTATAGATCAAAAACACATAATAATATCAAATTAAAGAAAATTTCATGGTCTTTCACATGCAAAAAGGTTACACTGCAAAATTTATGTAAGTTTCGTGCCTTAGGCATCCTAAAGATAAAAATTTTAAAAATGACAATTTTTGTAAAAACAAAATCAATTAAAAAATAATATATAACAAGTCTACACATACAAAATACGCATAATAATGAAGGAAATTTCAATTCCTTTCACTAACCTATTTCAAAACTGTTCAATTCTTTTGTCACAAGTGTCTAAAAAATATCTCAAGATTAGACAGAACCGAGGCTAACAAAGTGCTAGAAATAAAGTCCAAATCTATGAGTTTGGCTAGAAAGTCATCATGGCTCTGTGGATATAATTTTAGGAATGTCCTCTTGACAATCTCCACCATGTTGAAGAAATGAGTAGGCGATACACGCCTATGGCTCACCTCAGGTGCAATTTGGCGAAGCCACTTGTTAACCTAACGAAGTAGCAAAATAGAATTCATATTTGTAGCGTCCCACTAGTTGAACGATCGATATTTTCTCACCCCCCCCCCCCCCCCGCTTGGCGAGTCTCACTCGGCGACCTTCCTCCCCCCTCTCGCCAGCAAGGCCGGTATTTCTCTTTGATGTGGCTTGTTTGTTTCACTGTAGAAAATCTAGAAGGTCTGAAAGGAACTGCAGTATCCGAGATTACGCTAGATCGACCTTGAGTTATGTAATTCTGTGACGTGTCTGTGTACGATTGGGTGGCTTGTATGTGTCCCGAACGATCTAGGTCTGTCTCGTGCTTATGGGGCGGTTAAGCCGCTTCCTGAACGTTCCTGGACAGAATATATATAAGGAGGGCCAGGCGAGTAGGAGTGGTGCAACTCGTGGGTGAAAATCGTAAGGTGCAAATCGTAGGTGTGAAAATCCAGTAGTAGTTAGAAGTGTGTCTTCCCGGCTACCTAGATGTAAGTAACTTGTGGATATCAGCTCTTGTTTACAGTTATTAAACGTTAGTATTAATTGTTCATCGGATCCTGTTATTTATTTCTACAACGGTTCGAGACAGTTTCGTTTTTTTAAGGGGTAGACAATCAGTTCATCTGACTCTCCCCATTATAACGTGCTGAAATTTGCATCAACTGTTACATATTTGGGGCTCGTCCGGGATCCGAATCAGATCAGAACAGATTCAACTAGACCGTCGAAGCGTTTCTAAAGTACAGTAAATTGTGTAAAGATCATCGAGGATATCCACAACATGTCAGAGGCTATTGGAAGGCTTGGCCAGGAAGCAGACGCCTTGGAGCTCACTGGGAAGGAGACACAGGACTACATCCGTGAAGGCCTAAAGGAGGAAAGAGAGAGGCAAGAGCGCATGGAGCAACTGAAGATGGAAAGACAGTCTCAGGAGAAAGAGAAGGAGGCTCAACGACAAGCTCAAGAGAAGAAGACCCAACGACAGGCTCAAGAGAAGGAGGCTCAACGACAGGCTCAGGAGAGGGAGGCGGAACGACAAGCTCAGCTGGAAAGAGAAAAGATGAACCACCAGTTGGAGATGGAGAGGATCCGCCATCAGCGTGGAGGCGAGACGACACAGGGGACCAGCGACCACGCCAGTTCCAAGAGACCCAAGCTACCTGCATTTCAGGATGGGAAGGACGACCTTGATAGCTGGCTACTTCGTTTTGAGAGGTTTGCTGAGACAGCGGACTGGCCCAGATCCTCCTGACTGGGAGAGCTCTGGAGTGCTTCTGTCGATTGCCGATCGATGAGGACAGGGACTACGACAAAGTCAAGGAAGCTTTGCAGAAGAGGTATAACCTGTCGGAGGACGGTTACAGACTCATGTTCAGACAAGGTAAGCCTGAAGATGGAGAAGATGTCGGGATGTTTCTTACTAGGATCAAGACTTACCTAGAGAGGTGGATAAAGCTATCAAAGACGGAGAAGACCTATGAAGGAGTGAGGGACCTGTTCGTTAGAGAGCAGTTTATGGATGTTTGCCCACCAGACCTTGCGACCCATGTGAGGGAGAGGAGGCCAAAGACGCTACAGGACGTCGCAGACTCGGCGGAGGCGTTTCTGGTAGCGAGGAACCGGACACTCAGCGGGAGTGCCAGACTGCAGAGCCGGCCAGTGCGACAGAGGCCCAACGGAGACAGAAGCCCACAGGTCTGTTATAGGTGCCAGGAGCCGGGGCACAAGGCGAGGGAGTGTCGTGCAAGGACAAAAGACAAAGGTGAGTTCAGATGTTACCTTTGTGGAAAGCCAGGCCACGTTCGGAGAATGTGTCCAGCCCAGAAGGATACGGGGCGAGGCAAGCCGAACAAGGCGGCGGCGGCCGTAGTTATAGCGGCGGACGAGTCGTCGAGAAAGGATGCGACGACGGCTGACACCAGCATCAACGTTCAAGCGGTAATGAAGGACGGGATGCTCCAGTTAGCGGTGCCTGTTACGTGCGGAGGATGCAGTGACGGAAGGACCGTGGAGAAGCTGAAGTTACCAGTGATGAAGGGCTTGATTGGAAATCGAGCAGTAGACGTCCTAAGAGATACCGGCTGTGAAGGTGTAGTGGTACGGCGATCACTGGTGGACGACGGACAGCTCACCGGTGGGAAGAAACTTATCGCGAGGATCGATAACTCCTTGTTAGCGGCGGAGGAAGCCATTATCGACGTGAGAACGCCTTACCTGACGGACAGAGTGACGGCACTGTGTCTCCCGGAGATCATCTGCGACCTAGTAGTCGGGAACGTGGACGGAGCGAAGGACCCGTACGACCCTGATACCGAGGTGATGGTAGGAGCGGTGACCACGAGGGTCCAGGAGAAGAGGAAGGACCAGTCTACGTCGCTGAGGGTGCCGAGGGCAGAACGGCACGCGGGAGTGGATAGGAAGGAACTCATCCGACTCCAGGAAGAAGACGAAGACCTCAAGAAGTTGGGGCAGAAGAAAATTCCGACCAACAGAGGCAACAAGTCCGTACACTTCGAGAGACACGGAGGTGTACTGTACCGGATTTATAGGGACATAAGACAGGCTACGATTACAAGACAAGTGGTACTACCCGAGAAACTGAGGGAGTATGTACTGAGCGTTGCCCATGATTCTATCGTCGGAGGACATCTCGGCGTGAAGAAGACGAAGGACAGGGTGATGAGCAATTTTTACTGGCCTGGTATCGAAGGTGACGTCGCGAGATACTGCCGCTCATGCGACATCTGCCAGAGAACAGTGAACAAAGGAGCGACTCCTAAGGTGCATTTGCAGAGTATGCCAGTGGTAGACGTCCCATTTAGGAGAGTGGCCGTGGACCTGGTAGGACCTATTGACCCCCCAAGTGAAGGCGGACATCGGTATATCCTGGTATACGTAGACTACGCTACTCGTTACCCTGAAGCGACCCCCTTGAAGAAGATCGACGCGGAGACAGTAGCAGAAGCATTAGTAAATATCTACAGCCGCTTGGGTGTGCCCGAGGAGATCTTATCTGATCAAGGGACTCAATTCATGTCGGACGTCATGAAAGAAACGAACAGAGTACTGGGGATTCGACAGTCTACCACCAGTCTACCACCCTATGTGCAACGGGCTGATGGAGCGATTTAACGGCACACTGAAGAAGACCTTGAGGCGACTGTGCGCGGAGCAACCTAAGCAGTGGCACCGATACATTAACCCGCTGCTCTTCGCGTATCGTGAAGTTCCCCAAGAATCGACAAAGTTCGCCCCATTCGAGTTGCTGTATGGAAGAACGGTGAGAGGACCGATGCACATCTTGCGACAATTATGGACCAAGGACGTAGAGGAGCCGGAGAAAAAGACCAGTTACCAGTACGTCATGGAACTACGCTAGCGGCTGGAGGACACGTGGAAGTTAGCGACGGAAGAGCTCTCAAAGGCACAAGGTAGACAGAAAACCTACTACGACCGGAAGGCGCGAGAGAGGAAGTTCCGCCCTGGCGACGAAGTGTTAGTATTGCTGCCGACAAACGCTAACAAGCTCCTAGTCCAGTGGAAGGGACCATACAAGGTAGTCTCGGTTGCCGGTGTCAAGGACTACAGAGTCAAGATGGGTGTGAAAGAGAAGACATTGCACACTAACCTTCTCAAGAGGTATATCCCCAGGACTACACCAGCGACGACGCAAGCAGCGGCGGCGGCAATGGGACCGGCATCTGTCGTGACCGAGATGTGTGAGATGAACGACGGCAGGAGCGACACCACACCTGGAGATGTCGACGCTATGATGGACGACGACGGTGATGGTGCTGGGACTGTGCTGGCAGAGGACGACGTGATGGACGAGAGTCAACCTGTGGAGTCGGCTGGCATGACAGTCATCGAGGACTGCGATCTGGAAGGCGACAACGGTGGAACGACGGAGGACCTTGCCGACCTAGGAAGCTGGGACCAGAAGGAAGGCTACGAAGATGTCCAATATGGAACGCAACTGACGCTGGAACAACGTCAACAATTCGGCGACGTGGTGAAGGAGTATCAACGCATCTTCACCAATCTCCCCGGATGCTGCCAGTTAGGCGAACATCGCATCGACCTGACATTAGAGGTACCTGTTCGGCAACGACCATATCCGGTGCCCTATGCTATGCGCGACTCCTTGAAGGAGGAACTCAGCACCATGGAAAGGTTGGGCATCATACGCAGGAGCTCATCAGCGTATGCTTCACCGGTTGTTGTGGTCAAGAAGAAGGATGGATCCAACCGAGTCTGCATCGACTACAGGAGGCTGAACAAGATCACTGTGTTCGACCCTCATCCGACAGCATCCCCATCGGAAGTGTTCCAGAGTCTGTCGAGAGGAAGAATATTCTCTCGGATCGACTTAAGCAAGGGATACTGGCAAGTGCGAGTCCGGGAACAAGACATTCCCAAGACAGCGTTCGTCACCATGGGCGAACACTATGAATTCACCCGGATGCCCTTCGGGATGATGAACTCAGGAGCTACACTGAACAGGATCGTGAAGCCATTGATCCAGGAACTGAACAATGTGACAGCGTATGCGGACGACCTGCTGATCCATACAGAGACATTCGACGAGCATGTGAAGGCTCTCAAGGAATTGCTGCAGAGGATGGACCAAGCTGGATTAACTGCAAGACCATCCAAGTGCCTGATTGGAACGTCTGAAGTGGACTTTGTTGGACACTCAGTGGGAAAGGGTATGATTGGCTTGTTAGAAGAAAATGTGTGTAAGGTGCGGGATGCACCCAGACCCACCACTAAAAAGGAAGTGAAAGCATTTTTAGGACTGGTGGGATATTACCAAGAATTTGTACCTAACTTTGCAGCGATTGCAGCACCACTGTCTGATTTGCTTAGAAAGGGTCAGCCCAATGTAGTTCAATGGGAGGAAGTGCAGGAGAAAGCGTACACTTCTCTGAAGAATGCCATTGTTTCCAAACTCGTGTTATGTTTGCCAGATTTTTCAAAAGAATTTGTCTTAGCAACTGATGCATCAGATCGCGGGTTGGGTGCTGCTCTTATGCAGGAATATGAGGGAAAGTAGTATCCTGTGGCATATGCCAGTCGTAAGCTATTGCCTCGTGAGACGAAATATTCAGTCTCAGAGCGAGAATGCCTAGCCATCGTTTGGGCCGTAAAGAAGTTTGCTTTGTATTTGTATGGTAAGGAGTTTGTGCTCCAGACTGACCATAGGTCATTAGAGTATTTGAATTCTGCCAGATTTGACAGCCCAAAGCTATTACGATGGAGTCATATCGATTCAGGATTAGGTATGTCAGGGGAAGGAAAATGTCGGCGCCGACTTCCTGAGTAGAGTGTTTTGAATAGTACAAGTTCAGTGAGATGTATTGTAACCCAGAGTTTTGCCTGTTAAATACGTTTCTGGGATGAATGTATTGTACTGTAATGGTATATTTGAATGAGTATTGAATTATTGGCCGGCAGAGAGCCACTATGTCCTAGTCATGTTTTGATCTTGTATTATATTAACATTATTTGTTACCAATGGGACTTTAATGTAATTGTTGAAGAAGGTAACCCAAATGGGAACTGCGAGCAAGCAGTGATTTTGTATGTTGCATTGATGTAATTTACGAGTGGCCTAAGCTTAGGCAGTATCGGTATTGCTTGGTTATAATTCGTTTGATTTGATATGATGAAGTTAGACCCTGATCAGTGGTCGATATGTGTGGGTATACATGCCATTGTATGTATGACTTCATGCATTTTTTTTTTAGGACAATCATTGTTATGCACAACGTTTATGGGCTATGTTTCGTGCACGAAGCATTGTGTATTGGATGGCCATCGTTCGCCATTGTATGATTTTTAATAGTATCATTGACCATCGTTTCACCACAGTGGTGGTAGTGTATTATGTATAATAGTAGGCCTACTGTTGACCATGGTTTTGTAATGGTACTGCAATGATATTGTAATGAGATTGTATTAGTGTTATAAGGATACTATGGTTATTGTATTGTACTTAGGATATTGGGAAGGCACCTAGTACATTATTAGCAATGTCTATTGTAAGATTGGAGATGATAAGTATTTCCTCAGAAAGCTCCGCTTTTTAAAAGTTAGCAAAAGCATTCTGAAAATATTTTACGCCATGTCTATTCAGAGCGTTTTGATGTATGGAGTTGTCTGTTGGGGAGGAAACATCTTACAAAAAGATAAAAATAAGATCAATATTTTAATTAAAAAAGCATCCAAAATTTGTATCTGTGATCTGCCATATTTTGGTGAGCTGTACACTGGTGCTTGTATTAAAAAAGCTAATATTATTATAAATGACCCCCAACATCCTCTGAACAAGGAATATATAAGATCTGTAAGAAGTTTAAGGCTGTTGTCAAAGAAAACTAAAACTGAGCGCTACTTTAAATCGTTTATTCCATCATCAACTAGGATGTTACAATAATGTCGTCATCTTGATCGTAATCTGTGCACAGTTGAATTATGTCCTGCGTGTCAGGTCAATATGTTTTAGTTAGGGAAGCATATTGTGTGCACTGTTAATTTTGTTAATTTATCAGTGTGTGTGTATATATGTGTGTGTGCGCGCTATATATCATACTTTCTGCTTCTGTAACTGTATTGTTATGTATTCAATGATCAAAACAAATTTCCTTGTACAAGGACGAATAAAATTTATTTTATCTTATCTTATCTCATCTTATCTTATGATAGTGTAGACGCTTTATGATGTAGATAGTTGAAGAATGTTGAACTTAAATTGGGGAGTTGTGTAGCGTCCCACTAGTTGAACGATCGATATTTTCTCACCCCCCCCCCCCCCTTGGCGAGTCTCACTCGGCGACCTTCCTCCCCCCTCTCGCCAGCAAGGCCGGTATTTCTCTTTGATGTGGCTTGTTTGTTTCATTGTAGAAAATCTAGAAGGTCTGGAAGGAACTGCAGTATCCGAGATTACGCTAGGTCGACCTTGAGTGATGTAATTCTGTGACGTGTCTGTGTACGATTGGGTGGCTTGTATGTGTCCCGAACGATCTAGGTCTGTCTCGTGCTTATGGGGCGGTTAAGCCGCTTCCTGAACGTTCCTGGACAGAATATATATAAGGAGGGCCAGGCGAGTAGGAGTGGTGCAACTCGTGGGTGAAAATCGTAAGGTGCAAATCGTAGGTGTGAAAATCCAGTAGTAGTTAGAAGTGTGTCTTCCCGGCTACCTAGATGTAAGTAACTTGTGGATATCAGCTCTTGTTTACAGTTATTAAACGTTGTAGCATCTGCAAGCTATCCCTTGCCCTCCCCCGTTTTCTTGTTACACTGGTGAGCATGTGTTCATTTCTTCTTTCATTTTATTGTGGACAAACCGCCAGAGTGTACTGTACTCCGTGACCTGACCTTCTTTTCTAGTGAGTAGTTTTTTCCCTCGCTCGCTTGTTGTCAGGTGTTTTGACTCGTTCAGTAAATATTAGTATGTTCCCGAATATTCGATAACGTTGTGGAAACGAATGTTTACGCCAGATTTGGCCTTGGGTGATGTAACCTGATGACGTATTGATGCGTGATTGGTTAGTTTGTGCGAGGGCAAAGGTAACGTTTATTTCGGGAACTTTCTATAGAAATGTTTATATATATAGACCTGTGTGAGTGGTTGGGGGGTGAGTAAGTGAGTTTCCTTTTGTGTGGCGTAGATATTTAGTTTCGCTGGCGTCTTCCTAGTAATTTATTGTTCACTATACAGTTATTAAACTTTAGTATTATTTAATCTATCGTCGGATCTCGTGTTTATTTATTTTACAGCTGTAATAGTTTCGTTTTCTAAAGGGTTGTAGTTAGATCAACTAACTCCCCCCTACTATAACGTGCTAGAACAACCTCAGCTGTTACAAACGTTAGTATTAATTGTTCATCGGATCCTGTTATTTATTTCTACAACGGTTCGAGACAGTTTCGTTTTTTTAAGGGGTAGACAATCAGTTCATCTGACTCTCCCCATTATAACGTGCTGAAATTTGCATCAACTGTTACAATATTATTAACAATCTTGCCTTATGATAATGATGAGGATACTGACGATGACCATTCTCCTTTCCCTGTATGGTCCAGGGCATTAAAGCAGACCTCGGGCTCTCAGTCTTGAGTAGGTCATCCACAACCACCACCACCTCTCCTTCTTTCACGAACACACATATCTGCATACCTAAACACATGCCAGCGATCATGACACAAATAACTTTTTAAAGCATCAGTTCCTCACAGTAAAGAATCTCATGCAAATAATTCACAATTTAATTTTTGTTGCCACAAAGTTCCTTTTCTCTTTTCTATGTAAGATCCATGAATGCAAGTTGTCATGATTTTGTACAATTAAATTGTTAATTAAGACAGTCCACGACACTCCTCTATCTTCCTTTAGATAGGCCAGTCAGTTGTATAAAAAAAACGTGTACTTTTTATTGGTGTTATCTTGTCTCCCAAAGCTTTCCGGTTTTCTCTGCCACTTCGCAGACTCTCACTGTAGTCATCATCCTCTAAAGCGTAGAAAGAATAAGAAACAAATAAAACTTTGAGAAGACCGAAAAAAAAAATGCGTTCACATTATAAAATACACAAATTCGAAAGAATAATTGAGCTATAGCCAATGTAAGACAATCTCCAAACGGTTTCCACTAAAAGGGGCGAGATGTAAAGTCTATTCTATAGTTATCCGGATCTGGATTAGATATAAGTTCTGTCGGGTTTATTAGTTTATGCTGAATAATTTGCATAATGGAACTTTTTTCCCCCAATTTTAGGAAACTCCCAGCATATCTAATGAAGTCAAATATCAAAACTGTACACTTGAATACAAAAAAAATAAATAAATAATAATTTAAACCTATAAAGTTGTGTCTAAGCTACAGTGAAACTAAAATTAATTAACTGGCATTCGAAAGTGAAGTTATCAATCTGAGGCCCCGCATTTCTTGTGACAGCGCACCATTGATAAATGAGAAAATCCCAATTTAAAAATAGTTTTCCTCTAAAACCCGGGTTTTCGGTTATACTCTATATTAAATTTGTAGCATATTTACTTACGTATGCAGTCCTTCGGAACAATTTTTGTTGTGTAGGGAAGGCACGATAACACGGGCGGATGGTAATATTGGCTGCTCTAGGCGCGTGGTATTCAAAGAGTTAAAAGTAAATTGAACAAGCTTTCTAACCATATATTTTTCGAGCCGGTTTGAATCTTAGTTCAGGTTGAAATTTGCTTTTATGAATTTGATTTGGAAATTTAAAAGCTTTCCTTAGCACATACATTATGGTGTAAAAAGACAGTTAAACTCCCATCTTTGTAGAAACCAGGGAATGCAGCCGTTCTTAGAAAATGTTTTTAGTTGCGGTGCAGGACCAGGCGTCAAGGATTTTCTTATTCATTTGTTCGGCTTTCATTTCAACAGCATAAATCTAATCGCAAAATCTGAAATTGTTTTTCTTTCTTCTCTCTACTGGAGCTTAGACAAACACTGCTTTGGAAAGACCAAAGGCAGCTCTGCGCATGAATAGACATGGTCCTCTGTACTGTGTGCAAACGATTGGTGTCTTTCTAGCTTTTGATGGACCGTTATATTAGGAACTTTTTGTACATATAAAGCAAAAGGAGACAACGAAAAAAAAAACTACAAACATGGACACAAAGGTCAAGGAGTTATCAAATGTATAGCCAGGGAAAGCCCGAAAGCATTACAAAGCATTACATGTAGATCTACCGCTATTAGTTTTGATATTTGACAGTGTCCTGAATGGAATACTTTCACACCAATCTGGGCTGTTTGCCTTCACCTGTACACTGTTTGTTAAAGACATGAAGACGTTACCGTGCAGATGACTTGCAGAGACGGCAAAAAACATTCTCCTGCACCGATCTTCTTACCGTGTCCCAATTAGTAAAGAACAACTTTGGTTTACCCCGACCTTTTTTAAAAGGTCCCATCATCTTGCGCCGTACACTTGATCAATTTAACCCAAGCATGCACAATTTTAACTGATTGGGTTATTGATTTTGTTATTAGATGCTTTTGCGGGACTTCCATAGAACTAAACATTTAGTGGGATGTTTATAGAACTCAACTTTTGACAGGACCTACAATATGACTCCGCCTTTGGCGGGACGTTGTACCAATAAATTCTAGTTCAAAGAACTCTTATTATCTTACTGATTAAAGTGGAGAATAAAATGTATCAGCCATAGTTTTAACGGCAGCCGACGGTTTGATCTCTTGTTTAGTAGATCTCTTCATAAAACGAATGGGGCGCTGTGGGTTGGGGTTGGGTTTTTTTTTGGGGGGGGGGGGGGGAGAGCAATGCAGGAAATGTCGAGTTGTCGAGCTTGTATAGCTCAAACTTAGTCCGAGTATTAGCCAACAAACTGGAAAAACCAAATGCAAATTTATCTTAATTAATTTAGAGTATCTTAAGAAATCAACATAAAAGTTACATTCATCCCCTTTTTTCTCCGTCACCCTCTCACTACTCTGGCTACATAAGAGCTGTGTGACAGGGAAAATTGCTCTTGATGAATCTGAATAGACATGAAGAGAAATTTAATACGGGAAAAAAAACACTTTGATATGCTTGGTGTAACATACGTACTCTCGAAAAGAAGTGGGGAGGGGGTGGGTAGGAGTTGTTCCCAGCTCATGAAAAGCGAAAAACCCATATTGCATGGGGGTGTGGGGGTGGGGGTGGGGGTTGGGGGGGAGGTTAGGGTGGAGTCTGAGGAGTGTACTTACAGTTTCAATCATGGTAGTGATTAGTGCATAATGCATTTATAATAGGCAGTGTTCTACCTAGAGGCACCTAGCGGCCTGAATAGAGTAACGGTGGGGTGTTTTGTCTATTCGGGCCTCTAGGTAGCGGCCTGAATAGAGCCGGCCATTATAGAATCATTTGGATGGAGATAGTATAATATTTCATGGTTTTGTGTCCAAATGCTAAACATATGAGCTCACTCTTATCATGTATATACAGAGATTAGATTTCAGAATGTTGTTCCCAATTTTATGTCGAACACTTGCTCACACTCATTTTGATCTCTCTTTCTGAGGATTATTTTCTGGGATCCTGGTGACGACTTTAATGCCTTAAATAAAATAATAATCCTCCAGAAGTTCCTGCCATCCTATGTTTAAATGTAGTTAACCCTTCCTTGCAAAATAGTGGTGCTGAACAATGACTGACAGGATCTAAGAAACAGCTTGATTGTAATGAAATGTACAGATTCAGTCATGTCTTTGTGCCCAAATGGCAATCGTCCGTGGCCTTATTGTATCGTTTTAGAGTATTTACTTTCATGCTATTTCTATCTGACATGCATTGATTAATCCTTCTTTGCAGTTACATTGCCTCATGTCATTCTTCTAATTCTGCATCATTGCCTAATAAGAATGCACCATATGGCAGATAAGATACAAAGGTCTATTTCTGGTATCATTGTTTCAAAATTAGCACGGTATTATGTATTGTAAATATTCCGTCTTCAGGCCTAAAAACTAAAGATGACGAAAGGTATGCTCCCAAAGTGAGTGGGGATGAGACAGGACAATTGTGTTTGCCCAGTATACCAGAAGGATCTTTAAATGATGAATATCAGTTTCCTTATGGTCACCATTTGGCAGTCTGACTTTATGGCATGGGTCAGCTCTTTTCAGAACTGCAAAATTGCCATTCATTTTGTGCACTGTCTTATTGATATATATTAAAGCAGGAGAATTTCCTAAAAGCCGGAGAGCTAATTTACACATAATTATTAGCTGTGTCCTCGTTTTCTCACACTTATGACTTAGTCACCACCCATTATTTCCATCTGATACACTTTTCCACTTCTAGTGTGTTACATTCTCCTCAGATGTGGAAAGCAGAGTTACATGACTGCTGCTACAGACTGTCCACTTTCAAATGACTTGAATTAATGAATCAGTTAATTAAATACACGAGATTTTAGAAGGACTCCATAATCAATGAAACAAACTAACCTTTTTTTTTAATCTAGGAAAATAAATGAAAGAAACTGTATTTTCTATTGGTAATTCAAATCGAAATACAGCATGAGAAGCACAAAACTGAAAAATGTATATTTACGTCAACAAGTCAGTTAGTTTTGCCATCTGGCATTACTGTAACATTGTGACGTGCAATCATCTGAGTTATCATTAGATCTAGATTTATTATATCTTGTTGTCCTTTTCCAAGTAAATCTCCATAAAATTTCTCACATATTTGTAGAATGTTGTGCCTTGAAATTCTTTGAAACAGCAGCCATTTTCTAAAAACATTTCTGCAAGTCCTGTCTCTGGAGATCGAGCTGGACACACGACAAAACGTTATTGATTATATAATACCACAATCAGGGTCTCTGACACTGTATGTTTTGAATACGTGTATAGGATTTGTCACATATTCAGTGAAGTGCAGAAAAGGGAAGGAGCCGGAATGTGAACGTAAGAGGAAAAAAAAAAGGAGGGGGAGGGGGGGAGGGGGCGAGGCTATAACTGTAATGTTCATTCTCATACCTGCGAGGACGGTGTAAACAGGTTTTCAGCGCCACATACTCCTTCTTGTGAAGTTTCTGTCTTTCAAAAGCAGGGGGAACCATTTTACAGTTATGTGACAATTCAGTACAAGAAATGGTGACATGAAGCAGTTACACTATGGATAACAGCATTAAATAATTAGGCAAGCTAGAAAACCCAAACACACTTTGTGGCACATGTCAATGTATGGAATCATAATCAAATGTTATAGATACATGATTGTATTCCCCATAACAAAGAAAAAAAACAACAACTAAATTTCACGTTGTACAAAAAAAAATTGAATGAACTGTAGCCAAGTCACACATGGCGGCGCACTATTCAAAAATTGAATTGAAAGACGGCGGTGAAAAGTGTTTCAGGTGATATAAAAATAAATGTGTTGACGTGAGGAGTGACACAACGGCCAGTTGTTTCCTATTGGGACCATAGTTCTTGTTCATTCTTCTTTGCTCTCGTATGCCGATGTACGCCATGTTTCGCTAATGCAAAATATATAAATTCTTCCGCTGAGGCCCCCGGGAAACAAAGATCTTCCTCGTCATCCATCCCTGAGGATTTTAAGACTCTGTATGCCAACGACTCTTCTAGTTTCAGTGCTGCTCTGTGAGAACAAAATGTGGAGATTACTGATCAGTTGTCTGTGTCTGTGGCATGTGGCCAATGCTCAGGAACACCGCTACACATCTGGTAAGTGTATGTAACATTTCAGATGATATAAATAAATGTGTTGACGAGTGACACAACGGTCAGCTGTTTCCTATTGGGACCATTATAATTCTTGTTCGTTCTTGAACGTCGTATAATATATCTCTGGTCAGATTTCCAACGCCACTTATTTTCAGATGTGATCCATGCTAGTCAAAACCAGGAAACTTAAGTGACACTACAGAACATGTTTTCAACTGTTTTTAAAATAAAAACCAGGTAACGGCAAAGATGGCACATGATATTAGGGCATGTTGCCATAGAGATACTCGTCACAAGGACAGGAGCAAGCAAATGTACTGCTCACAGTTTTGTACCTCTTCAAAGAGGAAAAGGAAACTCACGCATGCTCTGACCAAGACACTAAGACAAACTTAAGATACTCACTCACATGCTACGTTTGTTACTATTAAAGTATTTGGCTAGGACGAATATTGTCTAGATATACGACTTACGATTGATATATATCATAATTACATTATAAAGAAATCAAACAGTAAGTGAGAGAGAAAGGAAACACACGAATAAACCAACCAGGTGCGACCTGTGACAAAAGATACAGCGAACAAGACACAAGTAAAATATCTTTACTTAAAGAAATAGGAAACACTTTTTGTTATATATTTATACCTTAAAATGCAAAGGTAGCGCCGGTTTGAACACTACTAAATTTTAATGCTGACGTACATGTAAACAAAACTTCTTCTTACCATCAGAAGGAGTAATCAAGAGAATCACATATTCAATCTAAACCCTAGATCTAGAACCAACCTGAATGATCTTAGTCCTACTGTGTGTATGTGGCTCGACTTGGCAAACGAAGATGTAGGGAAGGATTGTGGAGCCACTTCTAGTGCAGGCACGCTGGTGACTGGTGAGGTCTATCCGAGATTGGCATACTCTGCCACAAGGGCTGCAGGGGAAGGACAGATCTGAGTTGGGAGTTGGATGCTTTCGACACATCGTTTTCTCGGTTGCTCTGGCTCGGAGGTCAACTTGGCGGTAGCCTGATTTGTAGTTTTTTCTCCAGGCATCGCGATCAGCTGCCAGCTCTATCCATTGGCTTTCATTTATGCCGCAGGCGATGAGGGACTTCCTGAGAGTGCTTTTGTCGCGCTTTCGGGGACTAACCCTTGAGCTGTAGCCAGTAGACAGTCCTCCATAGATCACGGTTTTGGGGAATGGTCTTCCATTCTTGAAACGTGTCCATCCCAGCGCAGATGGGTTCTGAGCAACATTGACTCGATGTGGTTATTGCCTGCCATTTCAACAATCTGGACATTTGAGATGGTCGGTTCATTGGTCTTGGTAGAGGATTTGAGATTCTTGTTTTTCCAGACTCGCTTATAATTATAGACAGTCGAAGGCGCTGTTGGGTTTTTGGGAAGTCTGTTGTCGATTTGCTTGTTAATCTTCTGATCTGATGATATCACACACCCATGGTAGCAGAACTGCCGTGCTGTTTTAAGAGCAGTGTGGTCAACAGTGATGGAGAGAGGTGGTAATCTTCACAATTGGCGAGCTGGTGGAGAACCTCTATCTTTTTCAGGTGGACTTCTAGTCCATAGAGATTTGCTGCCTCAGCAAAAGAAAAAGCAGAGCAGCTTCGGCGTGGGCCACCAGAGCAGCATCATCCACAAACAGGAGGTCCTTGATAAGGTGTGCCATGGTCTTAGTGTGGGTCTGTAGACGGGTTGAAGAGGCTGTCATCAGTGCGAAGAATGTATACATAATTATCATTGTCTGGGTTTTTCATGGCTTCCTGCAATCCTACTGAACCCCACATTAATGAGAAAGTTCACAACAATAAAACCATATGGCTACAGGTCTTAATAATAATGGAAACTTCCGATACTGGAATCTAGGTCGCCAAATCCAAACCAGTCGTCATTTGAGAAAACACCTCCCAAAGTTCCAAAAGAATGGCATAACTAAATTATGTTATAATGCTACTATGGCATCGAAGTCGTGTCCCGCTCTCTGCAAGGTCTCGGTTGTGTGCCACATAATACACAGAATGAACTCTGGGTTACCGGCCAGGGTATGAAAGTCAGAATCGCCTGTGGTTAGATTTCCAGTTAGAAACAAATTGATCAGCACGTACAGTTAGACATTTGGATGATAAAGTTAAAGTGGTAAGCAAAGGTAAAATTAATGTTAATGTCGGGCACCGAAATGCTTCATCAAATCAAGCATCATAATATTGACATTCACAAGCATACAGCGAGCACAGATTATGGAAAACAAAAAACACTCCCATCCAAAGGCATATATAGGGCTTAGTAGCATCGTAAAAGCTTTATTAAACAAGACCTGACATTATATTCTGACTTGATATTCGCAGTTTGTACATGTACATGTATATCCTTAAAAGTGTTCCTAAAGCGCGTTAAGTGACACTTAAATCAGAATAAAATTCAACCATGAAAGTGCTAAAACAATGTCGTTTAGACATTAGGTTCGCGCATTCATCCCGTTATCATTATTAATCATTTATCATCTTTTAGAAAATAATGATGTGCCGTATGAGAAAGATGGCGAACAAATCAGACGGCGGTCATTCCCCAACTTCAGGCCAACTAAGTAGACTTTGATCATGTGCACCTTGATCGGAAGACAATGTATGTACAGAGAGATCTCACCAATGGTCGATTTGCGAGACGCGGGAGGCTCCGCGATACAGCTGTTGGCATAGAGCGGAAAGTAGGTCACGGTGGTAAACAATACTCATTTGTACATTCCCATGGGGGCTAAGAGCCTAGAAATGGCTCTTTATGTTTGTTGTTGTTTTTTGGTTTTTTGTTAATTCTTGTTACCGCCGCGACCTAGTTGCGCGATTTGGCAGAAGAGAATTCTCTTTATACAAATTACTCTGTGGTTGATCTTTGTAAAAATGTTTTCCAACTACACGTTGATATAAAATACAATGTCTACCAACTACACGTTGGTTTCATTCACTGAATCGAGCTTTCTCGATGTTATGGGCAGTCCAATTAGTTGTTATCCAGGTATACATAATTGCCTGCCTCATCAGATGACTCATGATGTCCTTTTTCCACCGCCTTCCGTCTTTCTTTCTTTTTTATAGTCCTCCCTTAGTTGACCCTATCATGAGCTGAATTGATGAACGTTTTCAGACTCACTAACTCAATCACTTTCATGTCCACAGATATTGTGACCTGCGACAAAAGCAGCAACAACGTGCAGTATCCAAATCTGGCAGGTCAAAATCCACCCACCTCCTACATCATTACATTCAACATTACGGCCATCCATACCGCTATTATATCACCACGCCACGACTAGATTCCTTGTCTGATAAGCATCACGGTCACCATTTTAATTATTTTGAGAAGGACTATTTGAGCCATGTAGATAAAATAGTGTAGTCACGCCCAGGTTGCTGTTGTTTTTTTTTCATGTCACCCAGTTTGTGGTCAAATACGTCACTGTGGCCATTTCATCGGTGAAAAGATAATTCTCGCCAGAATCCCAACCCTATTCCTAGGTCTTTCACTTTGCCAAAAATTAATTCTGCGATCAAAACCGAAATTTGACATTTTGTCCAAAAAGCTGTAATAATCTCTCAAAATAATTCATAATCAGAAACTAATTATTGATCAAATTTAATAAAAACTAGTGTTTATAAAACATTTTATTAAGATGGATATTAACTTTTGAAATAATAAACAAATAGATATGGGTAATATTTCTTAACTGTTTTCTCTCGTAGCCCTCTTCCTGTAAAGACGTCAAGGGTTCTGAACCCAGAGTGAAGGCGCTTCTCAACAACGGTGCAGACGTTTTGTGTGATACGGAAACTGATGGCGGCGGCTGGACCATCATTCAGGTAGTCACTCGTTGTATTGATATATCATCAGCATCACCATCATCGTCGCCAGCACCTTCACCATCATCATTATCATCACCAACGTCATCATCAGGAACAACACCATCATCACAGTCAACATCGCCATCATCACAGTCAACATCGCCATCACATTTAATCACCATCAAATTTAACATCATCATTATCCTCGTCATCACCACCATCATCATCATTTAAGTATTCTTTATTTGTGTTGTCACACTGTCATCATGTACGTCATCAGCTTTAGTGACAACAGCTTTATCGTGATCACCGTGCTCATCATCATCACCTTCACAGCCACCATCATCATACACCACCACCCAACCACCATTATGATTTTTATCTTATCTGTATTTTGTAATAATCATCAACATCATTTTTGTCTTTAATTTTGTATATCATCCTGTACCGCACCGTCCTTCAAATCATTTTCATCTTCTCCTTGATCTAAGCCCATTTAGAAACTGTAATGACAGTAAAGCTAAAGTGATCATGATGAAATTATTCCATATTACTCCTGCGAATGTATGCTGGAAGGAATTGTGGAAAACGCTATGGTTAGCCATTTGTAAACTTTATTTCGAGTTCATAGTTTGGCTCAAAATCTGTAATGTAGGCCTAAGTATAATGTCAGTTTATACACTATTTGGGATTCAAATGAGATCCAATGGACCTGAAGCTAAACTGGCGTTTGTGCGGAACTGTCAGTGATAATTAATATAAAGTATGTGCCTGTTATTTTACGTTACTGACAGAAACGTTACGATGGCAGTCTCGACTTCCACCTGGACTGGTATGACTATGAGTACGGGTTTGGCAGTTTGGACAAAGAATTCTGGGTGGGCCTAAAGTTGATGCATGAGTGGAACTACAAGGTAAGAAGTAAGGTTAAGCGTTGTTTTATGCCCACTATGTGGCGCGACAAATGTGTAAAAATGGAGATCATTGTTCGTGTGGCTGACTTATATTGTAAAGAAGATTACGGATGAGCATTTAGTTCCATACAACATAGGCAGATCCAAAGGACCAACTTATCTTATGTCCTGTATATATGTCATTCAAAAATAACATGATTTTTCAAATAATTTTGTGGAATTTAAATGTGCTCATTTTATTGGCTGAAAACTTAAGCGGAGGCGCCTTGCAAAGTTTGAAGGTAGCGTAGAATCATATCTGCGGAGAAATTTGGGTTAAAAAATGAACAACAAAAAACCCCCAAGTTTGTAGATGTTAGATGAAAAATGATGATTGTTGCTGGCAAATACAAGTTATGTTTTATTACATTGTTATTATTGTCAGTAATTGTATAAATGGTAGTAGGCAGTAATGAGCGGAGAGAGTGAATGACCGTGTTTTTTTTTTTTTTTTAAATGTCTTTCAAAGATTGTTTGCATGATATGATTCTTCTGCATATTTTCAACTGGCCGTCAGGTCTACAATAAACTTGAACATGAACTTATAAATAAAGACTTCGATATCAGTTATTATTGTTGTTGCAACTGTTGCTTTTCACAATACAAGAAAAAGCAACAAGGGCGCCTCTTAAAGTGTTTTTTTTTTTCAAGTGAGCGGGATCAATATCAATTTTCTTGAAAACTGATTGTTGAATTTTTCAAAGATTTTGCATGCACATAGTCGCATTTCACACTAAACAGAATGGAATTGATTTTTCATTCGTTGGACTGTTGTCTGATTTTGAGTTCGGTTCTCTCGGCCTGGTAAAGACAATAACTAGACCTAATTCCTAGAAAAGAAAAAAAACAACATTTGTTCAGTATTACAGAATAGGAACAACCAGAGGCAAAAGAAGACCACATTTTTGTGATTACAGGAAATGATATGCCCATTGCTATTTTGGATGAAATCCAACTTCACTTGGCTTGATCGGCGGTAAACAATACCCTATTATACATTTCCACGGGGAGTAAGAGCTTGCGAACGGATCTAAATAGTTTCAATCCACTCAAAAATATGAACAAACAACAGTAAACAGATACGCAACCTGTCTTTGGTGAAGACGGCCTCTTTCAGTTCTTGTTACCGCCGTGACCTAGTTTCGCCATTTGGTGGAAGTGAGATCGCTCTCTCTAAATGCATATTCTCTGATGGTATGTTAAATTCCTGTCTCTGATCCTACGGTAGGTAGGATCGAGCAACTAGTCTTATGAAATAAGGACGAAAACTTCGGAGGGTCCGTGTGCACGTTGTGCACGTTGAAGATACCTTGGCAGTTGAAAGTCGCGAAGAGCAGGCCGAACAAGGCCACTGCCCGGGCAAAAATTCTAAAAAATGAATCCCTACCACAACAAGAAAAATGAAAATAAAAAGAATTTGTGGCGTAAAGGCCAAGGATAGCGAACTCCTAAATTAAAGACATAAAAGTCATTAATAGAGAAAGTAAAGATACGCGACTAGCACACTCTAAGAACGGGTAAAGTTAGAAGCTTACACGGTGGGAATATCAAGAATTATAATGACTGGCCAGAAAACATCACACGTTTTCTGAAACTGAAAATAAAATATTTTAAATTTGCATGCAGTATGGTATTGGATTTATGGACATTCACCTTATTTTTCTCTACGGCTATGCAATAGTAAACTGTGACCCAATTTCTGACACTGGGAGTTACGTGGCAATTGCAGGGAGGGGCAAATGAAATGTTATCAGACAAAATTGATGTCTATCGAAACTGGTATTTTGGTTGTTATCACTCCACAGTATCTCTTCTATTTGTGTACAAAATGCCACCCATGAATTAAATGCCTGAATGACTTAAATATGAATACATACGGCCCAAACCAACTTTATTGCCTACTTCACCGTCACAGTACATTGTTTTGAAGAATTTGTGTCGTGAGATTTTAGTTGAGTCTGAAAACAGGTTGATTTCTAAGTGAAATATAATAATTTGTCTTCTTTTCTTTATTTACGATGTCCAGAGATGCTATGAACTGAGGGTAGATATGCGTTATAATGGCAAAAGCTATTATGCCAGTTACTCATACTTCAAGTTGCATGGATCCAACGACAACTACAGGATGAAGATTGGTACCTACACTGGTACCGCCGGGGACAGCTTGACGCATCACAATGGTATGCCGTTCACCACTAAGGTAATTCCCATACACCTGGCAGTCTTTATTTCCCTGTTATCCTATTTCGCTGACACTATCACAAACCTGCACAAATGGAAAGGAATTAATTTTACAGGAATCGGAAACAAAAAAGTTACGCTACTCGAAATGTAGTCCTCAAAAATGTTATTGTAAGTATGTGCGTCCCCCAAGTTTTTTACACTAGGAATATGTATTTTAAAGCCTTTTGTGTCTGCAGAGCTAGAAAGCTACTCTTGAAATACTCCCAACAACAGCCTTGATTACTTATTCTTTCAGATTTCGTTTTGTTTTCCTCCTGTTTCTTGATTGAAAGGGTAAGGGGCAGGATTAGGGATTCCATAAGATTTAGGGTTGAGGCTGCAGTTATTATAACTTGATCCTCTGCCAATTTGTGCACTGAACAGTTAAGATGTACGATAGTTTATTGAGGCACTCAGAGATGAGCAATGCCAAGACTGCAACTGCTCTATAAAATATAAACTGGTTAATGCATATAACAAAACATGTATGGGGCTGTCCAAATCGTGGCCGCTAGTGCATGCGGTCCTTTAACCTTGAATGTGGCTCGTGGAAATAAGATAGGTTGAGCTCAGGACAATTGTAAACTGCACTGATTAGAAAGTATCAAGATGAGATGAGACATTTTTAACCAAGAAACATTCAATACCAAGAGTCTATTTTTAAAAAATGCGAAAGAAGAAAGAGCATTTAGATCTTCCTTTTTTTTGTTGTTGTTGTTGTTTTTTTAACCAGAATGATGAAAAGATGTTTTGAATTGACAACCAAGATCTGAGCACTGTCTTTGTGGGTTGTGATTGCAAAATTGATAAGATGATAGTAATGTTGCTGCGCTATAAATGAGACATGAATGGCAGAATGGCTGAATGTAATATAAGACAGAGATTGATATACCTGTAGCTTATTAACTTTTGTTCAGGGTGACTGACTGAAGATTATTTTAGTCATTCATTTAAGGGCAGATTAGATAATCAGTGAAATAATGATGGGCTCCTACAATTTAAACCATGTTGAGCTTTTTCGTTTTTGTTTACTTTGTTTCTCCCTCCGCATTGATTTGTTCACAGTTGAACACACTGTAAGAGTTTTACAGACCTATTTTATAACTGGGTTAAATGGTTTCGCTCCCTTATGTCGTGTACGAACCCAGGCACAAAGAACATGTTCTGATCATGTCAGATTAACTTGTATATGACATTCACACCTTTTTCTTGGATATCCCATAGTTCATAACCGTATTTAATACGTTCAATATAGTTAAAATAATCATCAGTCAAGAAATTGAAAACATTTGGTACTTTGTGATTACTGAAAGCAATATAAAGTAACAGTTTAAAAAACTGTATACATGTATAAATATTATTGCATACAAATAACAAGTATTTCTTAACATTTGTATAAAATATTTGTAACAAAACATAAAAACGTGTGCCTAAATTTTGTTCATATCTTGGGGCTCTCAAACATTCGGATGTTTACCGTATGTAGCTCTGTCTGGCTATCCCTGCTAGAGATAAGTGGTTTTATGATTAGACGTGCTTGTTTTTATGACAGTCTTTGAATTGTTTAGAGTCATTCCCTTCGCGCTTTGACAACAGTGGTGGTTTTCGGGGCAGGCCCTGAGAAGTTATTGGTTAATCATCCTCTTGTCCTTTTATGGTCTCCGGCGTTTGATCTTTTACGGGCTTTTTCTAATTGTTGTCAAATGTATAGGTAGAATGCGCATGACGTCACAGAGTTTTTGTTTTGTACTTCCGCCAAACAAGATGGCCGGTGGATCAGCTGATGAGTGTAACTTCGAGCTGTGTCTAAGCAGTTAAAATGCCTGCTGGTTGCATTGCAGTTGACTGTTGTGACAGGGGTGGAAAGGATGGATCCAATCTGGTCAGATTCCCTACCATCCGTGTAAACAAGAGAAAGGAAGTGAAAGAATTGACCGAACGTCTCCCATGTGCGTATACACACGTGTCATTGTTTACAGTGGTGAACTCGCCGCCGATTGGTTCGCGACGCCTTAAGTGGGTCCGGACAGACAAGATGGTGGATATGCGCATTCTACCTATAGGACTGTTCAAATCTTTTGAGTAATTTGCTTGGTAATCTGTGGTGTGACCTCTCGTCCAGGACAAAGACAACGACTCCCATCCTCGAGTCAACTGTGCCGGCCTGTACCATGGTGCATGGTGGCACCGAGATTGTCACCAGAGTAATCTGAACGGTTTATTCGGTTCCCAGGAATATGGTAAGGGCCTGAACTGGATCTCCATCACAGAATACTTCGACACTGTGTCTGACGTGGAAATGAAGATCAGACCATGTTATTAAAGTCACTATCTAGTGCATTTTCTTTGTTCTGTGTCAGATGATGTTAGCTCTTTGTCAAAAGAGTATTTTCTTCTTCTTGGCTGCTTTTTTGTGTGCTCGATTAGAAATCCTTGCTGATATCAGGAATTAAAGATTAATATACTTAATTTGTCTGACATGTTTTTCATTCCATGAACACTGAAGATACAATTAAGAACAGAATGTTTCCAAGACTGAGAACATGTTAGATTGTTTTCTAGCGCAAAAGTTAGACATCGCAAAGTATCATCTCCAATTAAGAAAAAAGGAGAAAAAAAAGCAATAACAATAAATTATAGCTCAAATTCCAATTATCAGTTTCAGTGTTTCCATGCACCCGGCTCTTTCCTTAATGATGATAACACCGCACAGGAAAATGCTTTACAAGAAAATGGATGTCAAATTTACATAGACGGAATTAAGAGCATGAAAAGCCTGAATCATGCAAATCGGGGTGTTACCCAGTTTTGGAAAAATGCTTTTTAATTTATTGAGACGATAAATTTCATGTGTATTATTTATTTATTTATTTATTTATTTATCTAATTTATTCTTTTATCTATATATTTTTTGGTATCTTCAACATAAACAGTCAGTCATACCCATCACTGATTTGGACCACACCGCATTCAAATCTGGGACGAAAATAAATTTAGATGAAAAAACAAACAAAAAGTAAAAACGTTTTTCCTAGAGATCTTTTTAAGAATGAAGCAATAATACTAGTATCATTAAGCGCCCAAACGCCCCTTCATTGCGAAAAGGTAAGCAAGGTTCAGATGCAGTACGATGCAATAATATGTATTATTATTGTGAGGAACAACACAGCACACAGGGTCATGAACAATCAAATCAAAGAGATCGCTTTTGCTGTGGTAGGTAGGGGAAACAGAACAAGAAGAGGGAATTAACCATCTTAAACAGAGTTCCAAACTATATATAAAGATACGATAATGATGATGAAGATGATGCTGTGCTGATAACTATGATGATAACGATGATGATGATGATGATGATGATGATGGTGGTGATGGTGGTGATGATGATGATGATGGTGGTGATGATGATGGTGATGATGATGATGATGATGATGATGATGATGATGATAATGATGATGGTGATGATGATGATGATGATTGTGGTGATGGTGGTGATGATGGTGATGATGATGATGAAGATGGTGGTGATGGTGGTGATGATGGTGATGATGATGATGATGGTGGTGATGGTGGTGATGGTGGTGATGATGGTGATGATGATGATGATGGTGATGATGATGATGGTGATGATGACGATGATGATGATGAAGATGATGATGGTGGTGATAATGATGATGATAACGATGATGATGATGGCGATGATGATGATGGTGATGATTGTCATGATTCAGATGTTGTTAAAACTCACGCAGAGAGTGAGTTGTTGTTGTTTTACCAGGGCCATGAGAAATTGGCTGGTGGCCTTGAACGGCCCTCGCGAATTATAGTTGGTGAGTAAATAAATGTAAAGTTAAACTGTTAGATGCACGCTTGTCGGTTTTAATGTTCGTGATTAATAAGTAATGGAGTAGGGGTGAAACAAGGTGGGGATAGTTGACATTGTTAAGTATGACTAGACAAGTTTTTGCACGTTAACTGGCTGGTAGAATAGTGCAGACGTATTACTACAATTAAAATGGTGGGAGGTTTCGACCTATGAGATAGCTGAACTAATTGGGCCAGCGGACTAGCACGCTGGGTAGTTAGATAGTATAAAACATCGTGTAACGTTCAGATTTGGTGAATACAGACGAGCAGAAGCATCGTGTCGTGAAGTATCTCCGGTTGGCCAGTACCTGAACTGTGTGGTTTGAAGACTAGAAGTCCTTGCTAACGGAATGACTGAGCTCTAGAAAGAAAGGTCTGAGTGGGCTGACCTTTGAAAGCCCACGCTGCGCTATTTTGATGTTCGCGCCTACCAGTAGGCGTGACCAATGGTAATATATCTTATTTGTTCAAGCATAATAGAAGATCAGAGATAGAGAGAGAACCACAGCCTCATAGGAAGTCTAGGGAAACCCCAGCTGGCGCTCGACGACGAGTGGCCTGTGTTATAGAATTAATTCCATAGTATGATTGAAGTAATAGGGCACATTGTTGATGAATTGAATAATGATTGTGCATATATATAAATAGTTTTTTTGCAACTGCGTAATTACCTACAAGCCGAAGTGTGCTTCTGTAGGCTTGGAACGTACTGGGCTCTCCTAACATTCAACCCCATATGATTCAGGGAGAGTTTGCCTGGCGACTGGCCAGTGGCGACTCAACTGTCACTTTAAATTGATATCTAGTTTCGTATAATATACCTATTTGCTATTGATTGCAGTACATCCAATAAGGAACCATAATTACAGGAATATCATAGATTAAGTTAGTAATTAGAATTTATTGCTTTGAATATACCTCTATTGTCTTTTGTTTTGTTTATTAATATTTATGTAAAACCTGGCCTGACCGGCCTGACATATATAGATACTCTAGTTGTTTAATACTTTTCTTGTGTGGTTGTGTCCGAGTGTGAGTTAGCTGCCTCTCGTGCAGTCGAATGCTCCCCAAGACCCTAACTCTGCTCGTGACAATGATGATGATGATGATGGTGATGATGATGATGGTGGTGGTGGTGATGATGATGATGATGATGATGATGGTGGTGGTGATGATTGTAACAAATCCCAGACTGGGAGATGTACTGATTATGACAGGACGACGATCACGAACAGACAAGTATAACACTTAACAGAACAACCAAACAAGCTCACACATTTATTATACATAAAGATAACGATATAAGTGCAATTACATAGGTTACATTATTCAATTCAAAGACCATCCAATGGTCATCATTCCCAACATTCATTCAATCGATCCTTGGGTCCACAACCCGATAGTTACTTATTTAAATATACTCCGGCCTCAGCCTCACATCAAGGTATGTACTACTTGCGGCCTATCTTACTGGCTCCCGCTCAACCTAACACCAATATCTCAATATCACATTAATATCTCAATATCACATTAATATCTCAATATCACACCAATATCTCAATATCACATTAATATCTCAACATCACATTAATATCTCAACATCACATTAATATCTCAACATCACATTAATATCTCAACATCACATTAATATCTCAACATCACATTAATATCTCAACATCACATTAATATCTCAACATCACATTAATATCTCAACATCACATTAATATCTCAACATCACATTAATATCTCAACATCACATTAATGTCTCAACATCACATTAATATCTCAACATCACATTAATATCTCAACATCACATTAATATCTCAACATCACATTAATATCTCAACATCACATTAATATCTCAACATCACATTAATATCTCAACATCACATTAATATCTCAACATCACATTAATATCTCAACATCACATTAATATCTCAACATCACACTAATATCTCAACATCACATTAATATCTCAACATCACATTAATATCTCAACATCACATTAATATCTCAACATCACATTAATATCTCAACATCACATTAATATCTCAACATCACATTAATATCTCAACATCACACCCATATCTCAATACCACACTAATATCTCAATTCACACGTCCCTGCCTGTGGCCAGACTGCCACGACTAATGTGCTCTCGCTGTCCTGCGCGACAGCTTCACTCAAGCTTGCCTGTTGGTAGCCTTCTGCTCAATCCCTGCATCTCCTTATGCTGGCCTATCCCCTGCACCAGTCTCTCCCCCACGGGTAGCCTCACGGCCCGACCCCGGCACCTATAAGAATAACATTACATCTCTATAACACCATACAATTACTATCCACTTCACCACTCATTACGAACCATCAAGCGTACACACAACAGTCCACATTTCACTCCTCACCACACATCTGCACTTCTCTACGGTAACACACCTCTACCGTATTACACAGTACTCAGACTCGCTACGAATCCATGATCCTAACTTACATCTATCGCTCATTGCGCACATCTCTATACACAGTAATCAATGACTTTCACATTCCTCACATATAACTTATTTACATCATGGTCATAGGAGAATATATTACATCAATCATCATAATTATCAATCATAGTTCAACCTACCAGTCATCACTGGAAAACACACAATCTCCCGACTGCTTTCTTCACGTCTGTCCCCTTGGACTTCTTAACTTGCAGTTACTGTAAGCACACCGATCTCGCCTCATCCAAACCCCCCAACTCACAACATTCCATGCTTTCCATTAATTGTGGGCCGTGAGTTAATCTTACTCTACCCCCTTCTCCCCGTAACTATTGATCCTCACTCACTAGCTCGTGACAATGATGATGGTGGTGGTGGTGATGATGATGGTATTCTAAACAGGGTTCTAAGACATAATACATGCAAAGGAACGATGGTGATGATGATGAGGACGGTGGTGGTGATGATAATCATGATGATGATAATTGTAATGGTGGTGGTGGTGAAAATGATTATGATGATGGTGAAAATACCGATGATGGCGATGATGTAAATGAGGTTAGGAACTAACAACAAGAAAACAATCTATACACTAAAATCCCCAAAACAATTGAAGAACGTTTATTCAAAACGGGGAAAGTCATTTTTTGCATGAGTTATGGCCCCTTTCAGATAGTCATTCAAAATTAGTGTAAGTCGCAGTGTAAGCGTTAAGTATTCTTGAAAGTGTTCACTTAAAACTTTGGATACAGACGGGATGTAGCACGTTTTAGCTAAACCCCCATACTGCAGGGAGCCATAACTCATGCAAAATCTGACTTACCCAGTTTTGGAAAAGCGCTCTTCAATTGAAAAATGAAACAAATTACCCATCTAAACAAACTTTGCAAAATATGCAAATTCTTCGTCGGGTTAAAAGAAAAAAAAATGATTGAAACAGTATCCGTAAAACCAAAGACATTTTTAAGGAAAGTACGAACATGAGAGGACTACCGTACTTAGTTTGTGGCCCCTGTCGGCACAAGCCTTCCACACCTCTCCTCACCAGTTCGAATACGTTGTATAGTGCAGCTTTCATTAGACTTTCTAACCAACACTGCGACGTGGGTGCGCAATTAATGGGCATCTTGGCTAGGATGGGATATCATATTTCATGGGAGAGTACACAATATCAGAAGTTTAAACTCTCCGAAAGATAGTATAATTAGCATACTAGTAGGCAACGACACTGTCCCGAGTGAAATGAACGTGCAAATTTATCATTCATATGCAATGTTTGCCAAAACTGCACCACTGTAAGGCATAAGAAGCTGTGTGGTGGGGATGGGGGGTGATTGGAAAGGAGGAAGGAGAGGGTGGGTGCTTTGTACATGTTCAAATTTTATACCCGTTATTGTAATCCTGCAGATGCCAAACACCTTAAGCAAATATTTCCACAAGGCAAAGAGTCAGCAATGGGAATACCCGTGTTCAGTAGGGCGGAGGAGGGGGGGGGGGCTGTTGATTGGTGCAGAAGAATGTTTTGCCGCCTGTGAAGGTTATCTGCACGGTCAGTGGCGTAACTTGGGTTCCAGCGCCCTTAGCGAGGCAAGTATTGGTCCCCACTGAGCTGTGGATCGTCAGCACTTTCCGAGTCCCTGCCACCAGAATCCTTGCCTCTGAAGACACGTGTTTTAAGAAAATACTGGTGAAATTAAAGTAAAAAGTAAAACGCAAGTATTGCTACTATTATTATTATTCAAACTTGATTTACTGATTATTGAGATATAATAAAAAAAATAAAAAAAATATCCTTCATCAGTCGCATCACCATTTGGGTGTTCCCAGTTCATAAAATCCATGTACATGTATTGTTAACATGTCGGTGACTTTCCCGCTGTTGGTGTGCTGTGGTCAGCTGTGTAGTGTCGGTGTTTGTGAGAAGCAAACGCAGATCTCCCTCCCACACATCTGAAGCTTGTTTCTCTGTACCTACGCTGGAATCGATCATTTTTCTACAAAATAGGTAAACATTGGGGGGAGGGGGGGGGGGGAGACCACTGGTCGAAGAAGGAACGTCCTTCCAGAAGGAAGAATAGATGTTCTGGTGTTTTTTAAGAAAAACTTTGCAGTCCTCTTGTTTGAAAATGTCTTGACCCTCAACGCAGTGCTGGAAATCTAGCAATTCCTCTTGCAAACGCCCGGTTGTCTAGGTGCATTTTAACAATTAACCGAGCTTTTAAAATTTCCTGTAAATAACTTTGCTAAACTGAAGGAATTCCGAAGTGAAAGATTCGCCCCCCCCCCCCCCTTTTCCATAAATCCATCACGACGGAGAAAGTCGACAGGATATACACAAATTACTTTCTCTTGACTAGATTGTCACTTCATTAAACTTGGCCAAAATATTCACCATTGTAATCAATTATGGAAATAATATAGGTCACCTTTGTGGCTGCATTATTATAATTTCGCTCTAGGTGTCATCGAAAAAGTATACAATTAGCTATTTTAGCCATTCTAGCGATTACTATGTTCGGGAGGGTGTAATGATTGAGAAGGAGGGGGGGGGGGGGGAGAAAATTTGGAACCTAAGGGGGCACTAGATCAATACCCTTACTCCCTCTCTTTCCTCTTTTTCGAACGTACAGGCACTAGAATGAGTGTGTCCCTGACAGGGGGCCATGATGTTGTAAAACTTAAGGTGTCATTTTGCGTGAACTATTTGACTGTTTAATTAGAACTTTGCCCACAGCAGGGCTGGGCAGCACCAGCATTATTTCAGTGTCGGGACTCTCGACTCGCACGCCATAACTTCCAGTTGACGGGTTCTCTCTGTAATATTGTTCATATTATTTTCATAAAGTTCATTTCTCAGAATGTTCTTGACAGACCTTGGTGCAAATACTCCTAACAATTTGTTAATAGGATGGTTAAGAATATGAATTTTACATTCCTCTTGGTTTTTGTTAGAACTGCTTTTCTGACAATGATCATTAAAATGCATGAGAAAAGCTGACATTTAGGGATTGGTGTTTACTGCAGCACTTACCCATAAGAAATATTAATTTTTGACCCCACTATCTCATCATCATCATCATTGCCTTTCTCACCCTGGATCAGGGTATAGGCCACCAACAAACACTTTCCATCCCTCTCTATCATGGGCCAGTCTCTTTACATTATTCCAAGTCTTTCCGCTTCGTTGCACATCATTTTCTCTGGCTCTTCTCCACGTTCCGCGCGGCCTTCCTCTTGATCTCTTGCCCTGGGGATTCCAATCCAATACCTTCTTCGTGATGCTGTTTCCTGGCCTCCTGAGAGTGTGGCCGATCCATCTCCATCGCCTCCTACCAATTTCCTCTCTGACTGGGCTCTGTCTTGTTCTTTTCCATACAATTTCATTGCTGACCTTGTCTGTCCATCTGATCTTAAGTAGCTTCCTCAAACATCTGTTGATGAAAACTTGGATTCTCTTTATGCAGGCCTGGGATGCATTCCAAGTCTCACATCCATACAACAGGACTGACTTCACTATCTCAAAGGTGCATAAATCTCCCACTTTCAGGTCGAAAAGCAAGCAAGACTTTACCCACCTTTTAATTATCGGCTGATCCTCTTTTTTTTTCTGTTTAGAAAATCCGTACGTGATCTATTCATAAATCTTCAGCTTTCTTGCAATTTTCCCTAACCACACTGACTGTCTTGCCGTGGTGCGGGAACAGGCCCTATAAATCAGTCCCGGTCAAATTTACTTTTCAACATGATTTGTTAGGGGATCATAGTCTGTCTACTGAGTTGCTCATCTACAGCAGCTTACCCCAGGCGCATCCTAGTCTATTTTGATCAGGCAACTACATGACAGACATACTTGGATGGTGACTTCACGAATTTCAGTGATATTTTTTTTGTCTTTTTTTTTTTTGGACTTGTTTGGTGCATGTGTTTTTGGTCTGTTCATTTTGAACTTGAAGTGTTCTCACTGAAATTCGTCAAGTCACTGTGTAGAATACATGTACAACGGTCCCCTAATACTAGATTTTATAGGACGGTTTTGTTTTATTTTCAAGTGATCTATCTTTCCCCGAGACACAGGATACCGAGACAGTTCAATTCGCCAAATTCTGTCCGTCGACTTGCGTGCCTATCATCCTTGTCAACAATGCAACAATTCGCACCACACCCCTTCATAATTGAACGAAAAAGACTAGTACGGCAGAGTTCTGTGAGTACAGTATTCACTGTGTTTATATGCGCGCAAGTTGTGGACATAATTATAGTGGAAGAATGAATGGTCCGACTCGGTATTGTGTCTCGGAACTTTCCAGCTGGGTTACTTTTTCGTGACTTAAAAAAAGATTCTTAATTTTGATATTGACAAAATGAAAATGTAGAAAGACTAAAGCGCGGAACAAGACAAATTTAACATTTTTCTTTTATCCATCTCTCGTAAAATTCTGTTTTGCCTGTTGTTATGGGACCCGTAGCCTAAGTACGAAGCCGAAGAGAGAAAATACTGAGTTGTGTTCACTGTTCATCTGAGATAAGATAAGACAAGATAAGATATAACTTTATTATCCTGTTACCAGGAAAATTTGTTGCCACAGCATCAGTAGTGGTACAACAGTAAATATAATATCTAGGAACTACAGGTCTTTAACGCATACCACACACACGCACATTGCTCACACAACATTACCAGCAAGTAAAAAATGAATCACACACACATACACACAAACATACACTCTGTAAGAACAATCCGTTAGGAAAAACTAACAACAGCATATACTACATCAGGAAACACTACTACATCGAATTGCAGGTGGCAAAAAAAGATCGTCCGTAGCCCTCTCTGTTTGTTTTTAAATACGGTATTCGTTCTTCTTTGGGATCGGACCACCTGATGGAACAAGAGGTCGGAGCAAATCATTTAGAAAAGATTTCAGTTTCTGTTTTGCACGAATGCACAAATAACTCATCAAAGTTCACGTCGTGTTCACTGTTAGTTAGATAGCAAGTTTTTGATAATAGAGTTGTTAATTTTGTTCTCTAGAGCTTACTATGTAAAAAACATTCGGTTTGGGTTATACGATCTTCTTCCTAAAGACGGTAGAGTTCACAGCTTCAGGAACCAATTAATTAACTATCAGTGATCTTCTTGAGCCAACAGTAAATGGGTTAACCAGAGTTAAGATTTAAAATGGCTTAGGATGAAAATAAATAAATCAACGGGCCGGGACCACAAAGTTAATGTGGTTTCCCCACAGCGTTATTTATTGTGGATTAAGTAATTAGAAAAGCTGCCCTATTAAAAAAAACATGTGTTAAATAACGTGTCTTTAATATTCTCGGCGTCAGACCACAGGTAGGTATCTGTACTCTCCAGTGGCTTACTGAGCGGAGGGAAGTGGATACGTTACTCTATATCTTCTGCAATTAGGAGTAGTTACAGTAGTGTATGATAAGCACATTAATTGTAATATCATACTTTTTTTGAAATATGGTTTAATTAAATTAATCTACAATTATTTGGCCACACTAATTATTTTACTAATATAAATATCTGGCCCTATTTTTAATGTTTACCATTAATTGTACAAAATTTTTGGTACGTCTCATCGATGTGTTTCAGTTATGAAAAATAATATGTTGAAAATAAAGTATGCTTTAAATATGAGAAAGATAAATTAATACAGGTGTTGCAAAATGCTACCGACATTTTTTTTTTAAAATTCTGATATTGGTCGCATATTGGTAACAAGATCTAATCGTGAGTATTTTGGCTGCAAGGCTTTTACACCATATCAAAACAGAGAAAAATGTTCGCAAAGCCCAGTATGGACGGACATTTAAGACACAAGTAAACGTTATCTTAAGCCTAAGACAATTATTTGGTTACAAATTAATGCTGTCAAAGATTGGATAAGAGTATTAATGGAAGACTGGAATGAGCTGCTGCTTCATGCATTTGTTACAAAGATTGTGTACCAAGACCACTTTATTTTTTCCTGCAAATTAAGAATACAAAACAAAATCGCAGTCACATCAACTTTCTCTTTTTTATTTCTTTTTTGGGCTCTTTTAAACCCACCGCTACAACCATCTGGCAGTTTTCAATTACGGTGTTAATTTTTGTGCCCCATACCCTGTAATACTGTCTTTTTTTTGTGCGGTATTTTTTTTTTTTTTGCTTCCTCCACCATAATGAAAGAACCTGCATTAAGAAAAAGCGGAATTCATTCTTGAGCATTGATAAATTAGCACTTGACTAGGTATCATGTAAGTCACAGACCAGTATCAGAGGCGGACCAAAGCCGCCTGAGATAAACTTTTCCCAATATTTGAATAAACAAATTCAAAATAACTAATCTGCCAGAAGGCAGTCAAAATATGTTCCTAAGATTTTAACCTTCACAGTCTCTGGGCTCAAAATCTCCCCCTGAGCGTTTTAACCCTCGCAGTGATTCCGAAATCTGCTTCCGGCAGTCCCTCGGTTGACATCACATTGTATGCGCAAGCTCCAGGAAAACCCTGCAACTTAAGCACTAAAATTAAAAATGGCAGACTATGTCACAAACCACGATATCGTGGGGTTATCAACTGGACCCCGAGGAAGTGGTAACATATATATTTGAGGGTTTTATCATTAGCGGACAAGGAAGGCGCGACCACGATATCGTTGGCTTAGCAACTGCGGTCCAGAAAGAGAGAACCACGATATCATGGCCTTATCATTAGTGGACGGTGAGAAAATATACCATGAAATCGTGGGCCAAACATTGTGAGGGTTAAGCCAGCCTCTGTATGTCAACGATTTCTCCATGTTTTAGTGCTGTTCTGTGAGAACAAGATGTGGAGATTACTGATCGGTTGTTTGTGTCTGTGGCACGCGGCCAGTGCTCAGCAAACGGTCTATAAATCGGGTAAGTGCTCGATATTCAATACTGGTTAATTAAAAGCGACGTGCAGCTTTGAACGAGTGGTCTTTTAGCTCTTTATTTGAGGAGGTTTCGCTACATGATCTTGGCATTTACACCTCACTTTTCTTGCTTTTTTTTTTCTTTTTCTTGTTTTTGTTTCTGTTCGTGTTTTTGTGGTAGGGATTCGGCTTTTTAGAATTTTGCCCCGACGGGGGCATTGTTCGGCCTGCTCTGCTCGACTTTCAGCTCCCAAGGTATCTTTAACATGTGCAATTTGCACCTGGGTCGTCCGAGGTTTTCGTTCTTATCCGATAAGACTAGGTGCTCAATCCTACCTACCATAGGATCAGGGACAGACTTTTTTCTTTAAAAAAAATTCCAATATGCCTGCACCGACTGGGGATCGAACCATATACCTTTGGCGTGAGAGGTGAGCATTTTAAGGCCCCTGTGTAACTGCCTAATGTGCCCATGTGCTAAGACGGCTCTGGGGTGGGGGGAATCAAAGGTGAAAATCGGCAAAATTGAGCATGCATACGCAATGGGCGGCCCCTTCAATATATTGTTGTCCTGGTATATTTGATTATTGGTCTCACTATGTCGATTCATAGTGCCCCATTTCCTCCGCCTTTGGTATTTTTCCCTTATTTCGTATTTCACACCTGACACACCGATCACTCACTAATTTACTCACTCCAATGTCCACAGCCAAGCCGCCCAGGCCCACCAAAGCTCCCACAATTCGTCCAGTCAACAATAACTTCTGTTTCAACGTGCAGTGTCCAAATCCGGTAAGTCCGTGTCCACCTACCGACATTATAAAATTTGGTTACATCACAATTATTTCTGACCACGTCCCTAAAATGGTCAGAGTTTTTTTTTTGTGTGTGTGTGTGAACAAAATAATTCCGGCCAAATTCCCAAAAACGTCACTGCATCCATTTCACCAATGAAAAAATAACTGATCAGATTCCTCTCAGCCTAACTCTAAGGCTTGCACTTGCCTAATGTTGACTGTCCGAACAAAAGCCAATCTGGCATGGCCTATGTAGTCACCTTACTTTGTAGAACAGTTCATGCAAGAAAACGCTTTATCGATAAAAAGAAATAAAACGAGTGTTTATTAAATCAATTAGAATGTTATTACTGTCCAAAGTTAATTTCTAAATAGATTAAATAAATAAATAAACAAGGACATGTCACTGTCACTGATCCCATAATCCACCAGGATCGTAGGGGCGCTGCATGACAGAGCCTCGTCAGGTGCCTCCACTTTTCACGGTTGTTTGCGAGCGCCTGCGTTTGGGCGAAGGATTTCCCGGTCCAATCCGCAATGTTGTCGGTCCACCTCTTCCTTTGCCTTCCTCTTCCTCTCCTCCCGTGCACAGTTCCCCGAAGAATGGTCTTGGATAGGCCACACGATCTTGCTACGTGGCCATACCATTTCAGTTTTCTTCGTTTCACAGTAGACAGCAAGTCTTCATAATGACTCATGTGTTGTTTCACTCTACTGCGCACCTCCTCATTTGTGACATAAGGACATAAATAAGTAAATACAGAAATTGATAAATAAATAAATATTAAATCTATTTCAAATAACTAAATCAATATGTTGTAATAGATCAATAAAGAAATAACTAAAAATGAATTAATGAATTAAAAAAATAAATAAATACGTGACTAAATAAGGAAATAAACAAAAAAATAATTAAATAAGATATTCCTTAATTGTTTTCTACAACCATCTCTCGCAGCCCCATTCCTGTAAAGACATCCAGGGTTCTGAACCCAGACAAAAGGCGGTTCTCTACAACGGTGTAGAAGTTTTGTGTGATACAGAAACTGATGGTGGCGGCTGGACCATCATTCAGGTAGTCACTGTTTGTATTGATACATCATCATTATCATCATAGTCACAATCAACATCGTCATCATCATCGTCATTCAGGTATTCTTTACTTGTATTGTTACATCATCATCATCAATATCATCATCCTTACCATCATCATCATCATCATCATACCATCATCAAAATCAATTTTTGGAATAATTGAAACCATTTAGAGCTGTTTGTAAGCTCTTACTCCCCGTGGAAATGTACAAATGTGTAGTGTTTACCGCTGCGACCTACTTTCAACTTCATGCCTGCAATGGTTTCAAGGAGCCTTCTGTGTCTAGCGGTTCAAATAGACCAGTAATGATTTCTCTCTGAGCTAAACATTCATACTCCCTGGAGGGTTGCAATGGATCTGGAGCTATACTCATACCGGCGCTCATGCGCAACGGCCAGTGATGACTAATAATAAAATGTGAACCTGTGATGTTATGTTACTTACAGAAACGTTACGATGGCAGCCTCGACTTCTACCGGGACTGGCATGAATACGAGTACGGATTTGGCCATTTGGACAAGGAATTCTGGCTGGGCTTGAAGTTGATGCACGAGTTGACCTACAAGGTAAAAAGTAGGGTTATGTCATTCCTTGCGCCGTGATCTGATATAAGGTAAAAGCTGAGTTTTCACGTGTATGGAAACGGGAACGGCTACAGAAACGTGAAAAACCCCTCAAGTACTGACATAGAACTAATGTTTTCATGTGTATGTAATGGGAACTCTGTTTCTGTACTCTTTCTTTTTACCACTTGATGGAGTTTTGACGTTTCCGTTGCCCTTTCTGCAATTTCCCCCTTTGCCCTATTTATTTCGGCCCTGATTATAATTATAGAAACTTTCTACAATATGAGAACAACATTTCTACAATTCGTCGTCCGTCGTCCATCTCACGTACCGGCGCATAATGATTATGGCAATTATGTGTTATTGCTACTTTTCTTCTGCTCATGACCAGATCTACAATCCATTGTCTCACAAAATGACTTATCGGACCATATCTCTCAAAGTTTTTAAAATTATAAGCATAAACAGGTATGCCTGTACATAATATGAAATCTCATTCTCATCAAAAGCATGTATTTATTTATGCTCCCCCGTCAGGAGGCCCCGAGTCAATCGTCCTTTTTGCCCACAGACTCTTCCAAAACCAGCCCAAAACTAGCAAACCCGCACACGGGACAAAAAATACCCGCAAATCACGAACAAACCCAGCCTAATTCCGCGGTTTCCCGCCCAATCTGGAAACACTGATCGGGATCTACAGTAATACCAAGATGGCGTATTCTCGGAAATTTTCGGAGAAACCGACACAGCCCGAAGCGTCTATGTCCTATCTGTGTATTCTATTTATCTATGTTTGCCCCTTAGAAATCTGGCACGGAGTACTATCAAAACCGTTTTAACAAATAACTACCAACCAACCCAGAGAGGTCGCAATTCATTTTCTTGAGTTTGTGTCGTGAATTTTTATTTTTGGGTTACTAGATGAGATACCCCTGCATTTCCCGGGATGTGTTCCCACCCTTCTCTCTGATCTAGACAATTTCCCATAATAACATTAGCACCAAATGAAGGCTTGCCAAAAGCAGTCCCTCTGTGCGATAGGGTTATCAAAGAGAGCACAAAAAGAGATTGCTGTATTTTACATTTTTACAACTTCTTTTTAAAAAATGCATGAAACTTGAATAAACACAATAAGTTGGTACAAAAAATCGATTAGGTTAGATTAGTTGATACTTGAGAAAATGAATTTTATAATTTTTGAAACTGACATTTAGGCTGCAGGGTTGAGCAATAAAACGGCCAAAATTGCGCCACAATGAAAATAATACTCCCACCACTATTTTTTTTTTTTTTAATTATGAAAAAAAGTCGATAAACCCGTGGCCTTGAAAAATTAAACATTTTTAATATTTTCTTTTCGTCTTTTACTGTGTCCAGAGATGCTATGAGCTGAGGGTGGACATGCGCTACAGAGGCCACAAATACTGGGCTCATTACTCGCACTTCAAGATAAACGGAGCCAGTGACAACTACAGAATGGGAATTGGTGACTACAGCGGCAATGCTGGAGACAGCTTGAGGCCTCATAATGGTCAGCAATTTACCGCTAAGGTAATTCCGTACAGTGTTGTTGTTGTTGTTGTTGTTACTTGTACGTAAGCACTCCGAGCGTTTTGGGCTAGGGGCCCGTACATATTATTATACGTACCTATCTCTAACCCCGTCCTTATCTTGAACCCTAATCTTTCATTCAAAAAACAGTAGGAAAACAAAATAGAAAATCTGAAAGAATAATTAAGACTGTTGTTAGGAGTATTTCGGGGCGAGCTCTCTAGGTCTGCAGTCACAAAAGGCTTTAAAATACGAACCCCTAGAGCAACAAAACAACGTGGTGTCCGTACAGCTCTGCAATGGCCCAGTTCCACAAGAACATAGAAACAGTTGTGTTACTTGAAGTGTATTCTTTACCTTGGTACATTTTAGTTACAAACATTTGAAATAGGACTTTTTCTACTCCCTTCAGTATTAAAAAAAAAATCCCATAGGGTGTTCATAGAATATTTTGCACAAAACGAGTTGACATCTGGCCGCAGTTTTGCAAATGCCTTTCTTTTCATTGTAGGGCCAGCGATTTGTTGCGACTGTTTGTCTCATGTCACTCTGTTTTCATTGTCTGTGAGTGAAACAGCTAATTGCTAAAAATTGTTTCCATTAGATTTTCTCTCTCTTTCTAGTTTTTAAGGGTTTGACGTGCCAGACTTTAAGCTGGGTTTTCATATTGTATACGGAAACGGGAAGAGAAACGTCAAAAATCCATCAAGTAGTGAAATAGAAGGAATAATTTTATGACGTTGTGTGCGAGAAACACCATTTCCGTACACATGGAAATACTCTTTCTTTTTAACTCTTGATGGATTTTTGACGTTTCCGTTTCTGTACACACAAAAACAGCTTTAGAAATACTATTACACCGTCTTCCTTTGCCAATCAGTGGGCCCTACGCTGAACAGCCCCAGTGCACCAAAGGGAACGGAGCGACGAGATTTTCTGCAGTGCAAAACATACGCGTATTTCTTGTGAGAATTCTTAAGAGTAGCTATGGGCAATGATTACATGGATGGATGAGTTACTAACAGATAACATTGTCTTGGATCTGTTGGTTGGTGGTTGTTTGCTTAACTGGTTAATTTGTTGGGCTGTTTGGTTTAATTAGTTCATTGATCATTAGTTGGTGTTTGAGTGTGGTGGATCTGTTGGTTGGTTGGTGGGTGGGTCATTTAGTTGGATGATTAGTTGTCACTAGTTGGTTAGCTGATTAGTTGAGTTATAGGTTGGTTGTTGATTGATTGGTTGGTTGGTTGGCTGTTGAAAAAGTTGGTTGTCTGGTTGGTTGATTGGTTGGTTGGTTGGGTAATTGTATTATTTAATCATGGCTTTGTCCCTCAATCGTCATTGGCGTTCGATCTCTGATAGGTTATTAATATGAAATTTACTATCGTGAAACACATAGATAGTTCACGTCTTTGGTTGACTGCTTGGCAAATTGTGATGTGTTCTCATGCAAGACAAAAACAATGACCCCAATAACCAACGCAAATGTTGTGCTGTTCAGTATTCTCGCGGGTCGATCACTGATAGGTTATTAATATTCACTGTTGTGAAACCCTTAAATCGTTCACATCTTCGGTTGACTGCTTGGTAAATTCTGGTGTGCTCTTATGCAGGACAAAGACAATGACTCCAATAACCAACGCAACTGTGCTGTTCAGTATTAGAGAGTTTTCCCTGGACGTCGGCGTAGAGTAATTTTGTGCGAAACTAAAATTTGTCGCTCTTTGACCCCGGTGCCAAGTATGTCTCGGTCCTAACTAACGTTTTGGAGCAGTAGTAGGATTCGGGAACACCACGACGGCCTCGCCCGTAAGTATCTAGTGTCTATATTTTGCAATATTTTATGCTTAAATGTTATTTTTATTATCCTTGAACCTCTTATCCACGATGTGAGTATTGTATACGATTTTAAAAACATTGATTGTTTTAGTTATTCAATTGTAAACACACCAAGGGTTGAATGTGGGCTCATAGATGTGTTTCAAAGATGGCGGCTGTTGTCCCCATCCCTTCGATTACAACTCTTTTATTCATTTCATGGAGTGTTTACAGCAAGAAAAACCAGAACAATTTGAAATTTCAACTTAGGCTATTGAGCACCTTTGAAAAATCAAGTGCTAACGTGTGAAAACTGAATAGTTTTGGTGCTAAGTGACTTGTATTCGTCGAAGCGGCGAGCACACAACTTGAAGTAATAGATCGAGATCTAGATAGACTAGATCTATGTCGCACATCAGCTGATCAAGCAAAGTAGGCTCCACTAGAAAGTGTGTGAGGACGGTAGACATGAATGAAAGTTCATTTCAAAAGATTGCATGCTTTTACCATGCTCAGAGGCATGTTGTGATGATTTTACCTTAAATGTTTTCCCTATTCTTTACTCTAAATTTGTTAAACACACACGACGAGAATTAATTCAGGCCCAAGCAAGCATGATTATTTTGTTCTGCACATGAAAACAAACTACATGTAGTATAGTATGCTATTGCCATTTTGACATTACATCTCACTTCCCTAACTTCCTAAGATTGCATTTATTAATTTAGATTTTTTTTCTTTAAACACAACAGATTGCAGTTTGAATTTTTCTGCTTCTTGTGAATCAAATTCCTCAACACATTGGTGGGGGGTGTCTTGTGTAAGTTGTAACAGAATTTATACTTAACATGTGGTTTAAAAGTAATGAATAATGATTTTCATATATAGATCTAGCCTAATATCTGTGCATGCATTCCATGCATTTTCTCTCCATTGATTAAAATGTGAAAACTTGATTTATATAAAATATACACAAAATAATAATATCTGGTATATCATTCATAAGGTCTATCATTTTTCATGTCATGGTAAGGCCACAATCATGACTTAGTTTAGATCCTCTATCAGGAACAGATCTATAGGAACACTTTTCTGTTAAAATGCTCTATATGGACTGACCTTACACTTACAATAATTTTAAAGCCAGTTGAAACTTACATTTAAACTGGTCATCCAAGTATCCAGGGTTACATTATTTGTTTTAATGAATTTTGAAATTTTCTACATATTTGCAGAATCATCATCAACAAGAGCAGCAGTAGCATCCCCTTCTCAACAGTTCAAATGTGTGCCAATCTGTGATACAATCATTATAAAGGTAGCTGTGGCTAGTAACCAACATTTTATAGCCTGGAAATTTGAAGACATCCTGTCTTTTGAGGAAAGGGGCAATTTTTCCTAAATTTTATCAAGAATAAGTCAGTCATATTTCAGAACAACATGTTTGTCCACCTATCCCATATTCTAAATTTGAATGACTTTCAAAGGACTTAGATAGAAGATAAACTATGTTATGCAAGAGTTTAGTTTATGATAGGTGTCCATTTTTTTCCTTCGAGTCCGTCAATTATTTAGAAAACATGAAGTCTTAAAATATTGTAATTGTCATCTTCATGCATAGTTCTTTCTTAACTTACAAGTTACCTCCCATATGAAGTATCCTTATTGAGCTTAGAATGATTTTGCTGTTTACTGTTAGGGAGGATGTTGATTGCTTTTGAAAACTAATCATTGTTATCAGCCTGACTTTGTGCAGTGTATTTTCTTTTTATTTTCTTTTTAGAGAGATGAACTATTCAGGAACTTTAGTGCCAAGGCTCTGCAAGTCAAGATCCAATTTATGCAACTTAAAAATTCAGAACACAAGATATGACTAGGTTGCAGTGGTAAGTGAATATTTACAGTTTCCGTTTTGCTCATTACATTTGAACTTTTCTTTCTTTCTGCTCTTTTTTTCTTAAGTAATCCAATACTATTGGACAGATTTGCAAATCAATTAACAATCAAACATTGTAAATCTGAATGACTTTAAAAGAACTTAGTAATTGTGTTAAATATTTCTTATCCAGCTCTACACTGGAAGCTCAATGAAAAACAAATCTGAGTCAGCGCATTCATTAAATTTGACTTCTTACTGGATTTGTAGTGAGATACTTTCACTGTTTGACAAATTATTGAGAAGTGTATTGTGATGGGCGTCTCGAGTGGTAAAGGCGTGACAGGGAGAATTGGGACAGTGGAACAGACACAGCATGTACGTTTGGAGAACCAGCGTGAGCGGCACTATTTATTGTATTCCTCCGCCAAGCATGCGCAAACAATGAATGGTGAAGGGAAGAGAAAGACAATTCACATCAAGCATCAAGGAACCATCGACTATGTCCCTTAGACCATTATTGGCAGTAACTCGTATGTCTAGCCCGAATACGACATCTCCCCTTTTAGGATAAAGACACAACAAATAACTCTTTTCAACTTGAACCACCAATAAACTAAATTAATCCAGCCGAGCGTCCTCTGACTTTTATGCTTCAGCACACAGTATCTGTCTTCACTTCGAAACGACGATGTGACTTCCTGCATATCGTCACTGAATAAATCAAAAGTCACTCACCAAGCCATCCTTGGTTACTTATGATTATGGTATGTCACTTTACTGGTACCGGGCTGGTTTGTTGACCTGGCGACCAGACCTGGTTACATATGGCTGTGGCGACTGCGTCGGCGGCTGCTCTGGCGGTGGCTGCCCCTGCTGCTGAAGCGGTTGCACCGGCTGCGACGTTTCACTGCCTGTAGGTTGTACGGACATCTTCGGGTCGTCTTCGTTGATCTGCATCGACATCTTCGGATTGTCTCCGTTGATCTGCATCGACATCTTCGGGTTGCCTACGGTGATCTGCTCGGACGACGTACGTAACCTTATGTGCTTGCGGTTACGCCTCAGCCTACCCTCAGGTGTCTGAACGAGGAAGGATCTTGGAGCACACTTTTCAAGGACTTCGCCTGGCTTCTTCCAGCCTTTCTCTCCATCCTCCTTCATGAGGACGAGGTCACCGGGTTTAAGCTCTGGCAAGCTCCGTGCTCTTTGGTCAGAGTACTGCTTTTGTGACTGCTTTGACTTTTCGTCACTCTGGCGTACTTTGTCATGTTCCACTTTACATGGGATAAGGGACTGGGGAAGGACGGGTAGGGTTGTGCATAGCCTCCTTCCGAACGCTAGCTCTGCCGGGCTTACTCCGAGGGTAGGGAGTGGAGTAGCTCGGTAAGTCAGCAAAGCAAGGAGATAGTCTTTTTGTCTTAGGATCTCCTTTGCTGTCTTCACGGCACGTTCTGCCTCACCGTTTGACTGTGGATAATGAGGTGAACTGGTGACATGGCAAAAGTTCCATTCTTGAGCAAATCTCTTGAATTCTGCTGAAGAAAACTGTGTTCCGTTGTCGGAAACGACTGTCTCCGCAATTCCATGTTGCGAGAAGATTATCTTCACCTTGTTGATGACTGCTATGGAGGTCATCTTGCTGAGTTGAGCTATGTCTATGTAGCGACTGTAGTAATCGACTGAGACGAGGTAGTTCTGGCCTTTGATCTCGGAAATGTCGACAGCGATCCTCTGAAAGGGTCGTTCTGGCATCTTCGACGGAAGCAATGGCTCACTCGCTTGTGATGGTTTCTTCTTTTGACAATGCTTACAAGCTGCGACTCTGTTCTTGATGTCTTGGCTTATGTGTGGCCACCACACTGATGTTTTTGCTCGTTCACGGCACTTGGTGATTCCCATATGGCCATCATGGATACGTTCCAACACTTCTGCTCGCATGGAGACTGGTACGACGATGCGATCGCCATAGATCAACAGTCCTTCATGGGTACTGAGGTCTCCACGAACTGCAAACAGATCTCGAGCTGCCAATTTGACATCTTCTTTGTAGACTGGCCATCCCCTGATGGTGTAGTCTAGCGCTGTTTTGAGGTTGACGTCTTTCTGGGTCTCCTCACGCATCTGGTTCAGCTTGGCATCTGAAACTGGCCATGCACTTGTAACTTCATGCACGTAGACTTCTACGTCATCTTGTAGTGCTGTTTTTCCTTTCTCTGGCTTCAAAGGACTTCTTGACAGGGTGTCTGCTATCACCATGTCTTTCCTTTGGACGTACACTGCTTGTGGCTTGAACCTCATCAGCCTCATCAAATATCATAAAAACCACAGAAAAACTGTGGGGTCGCAGCAGGGCTATAAGCAAAGTCAAAATTGAGCAAAAAGAAAAGGTTGTATGTTGCGAAGCCCCGCGGTGTGTCTGATAAGTCTTTGGTGTTGATGTGCGGAATGAGTGGCTTATGGTCGGTTTGAAGCGTGAAGCTGTCTAGCCCAACCAAATATCTCTCGAATCTCTCGCAAGCCCACACTGACGCAAGGATTTCTTTCTCGATCTGTGCCCAGTGTGTCTTTGTTTTGGTCAGTGTTCTCGAGCAGAATGCGACTGCACGCAATCCATCTTCATGCTCCTGGAGAAGAACTCCTCCAAGACCGTAGCTCGACGCATCGGCTGAGACTGTCGTCGGCTTCTTTGGGTCGAAGTACGCTAAGGTAGGCGCAGTGGTAAGCATCTCCTTCACCTTCAAAAAGGTCTCTGACTGCTCTGGACCCCATGTCCATGCTGCATCCTTGGACAAGAGCGCGTTCAGCGGTTTCAGGACTGAGGACAGGTGTGGTAAGTACCTTCCAAGATAGTTGACCATGCCCAAGTATCTTCTGAGTTCTGCGACGTCTTCTGGCTGTGACAGACTCTTGATTGCATCAATCTTGGACGGATCTGGATGAACGCCCTGCTCACTGATGACGTGGCCAAGAAAGGTAATCTCCCTCTTCTTGTACTCACACTTGCTCTTGTTCAGACGTAGGCCTACTTCCTCAAGCCTCTGGTGGGCCTTGGTAAGTAGCACGTCATGCTCCTCCAGCGTCCTGGAGTGACAAACGATGTCGTCAAAGTAGCATATGACTCCATCAATGTCCTGCAGTATTTCCGTCATAACGCGTTGAAAAATCTCTGGAGCAGAGGACATTCCAAACGGAACGCGTTTCATGAAATATCTTCCGTAGGGGGTAAGAAAGGTAGTGAGCTTGGCTGTGCTCTCATGAAGTGGAAGTTGCCAGAAACCTGACTGAGCATCGAGCTTGGAGAACACAGTGGAACCCCTCAGCTTGTGGATGATATCGTCGATTGTAGGTATGACGTATCTTTCTCTCTGAACTGCTTGGTTCAACTTTTTCAGGTCTACGCAGATCCTGACGTCACCGTTAGGCTTCAGAACTGGAACCATGGGTGACACCCACTCAGTCGGCTCTGTGACTTCTTCGATTATTCCTTCTTCTTTCATTCTTCCTAACTCTTTCTTCACCTTTTCTTGCAGCGGGATTGGCACCCTTCTTGCTGCAGTGATACTGTACGGCTGTGTACCTTCTTTGATCTTTATTCTCACGGGCCCACACTTCACTGACGCGAAAGTGACTGAATTCACTCTCTGTACAAGGTTCAGCGCTGTCGCTGTACTGCGGCTAAGAAGACTGTCAGAGTCGTTATCAATGACGTACACTGTAGCATCAATCTTCTTGTCAAACTTTGTTGTGAAGTGACCTAGAGTTTTCACTCTGCCCCCTGGACTCACCAGGTTGACACGATTCGTTGGAAGCAGCTTCGGCTTTCCTAGCTTTGCCCATGTAGATTTGCTGATCAGGTTGACGCCGGCCCCTGTATCAATCTTCCAGTTGACACTTGTTCCTTCTAGACTCAAATTCATCCTCCATGGTGGTTCATTGGACTCGACGCTTCCTATGAAATACTCTGTTTCAGGCTCAGGCTCTATCTCAGGCTCATTTTCTGGCTCTGGTTCTTTTGCTGGCACTCTTTCAAGCTCTCTTTCTGGCTCTGGCTCTGATGTAACTTCATCTTGTTTCTTTGTCTTCGACTTGCACATCTTTGCAAAATGTGACATCTTTCCGCACTTGTGGCATTTCTTCTGGTATGCTGGACACTTCCTCTTTTCATGGGTAGCTCCGCATTTCTTGCACGCAAACTTCTCTGGAGTATGCCCGTGTGCACCTTGACCTTCGTGTGATGATCCCTTCCCTCCTCGACTACCGGGTCGGAAGCGGACTCCATCCACTGACGTTGCACCTCTTTGTTCCTGTATTTCTTTCTTCACTTGTTCACGCTGCCTTGACATGGTGATTGCCGTCTCCAAAGTCAGCGCACTCTCTAACTGAAGCTTTTCAGAAATCTCTTTGTCTCTGAGCCCGAGGACCAGTCTATCTCTAATAGTGTCCTTCTTTTCTGTGAAAGCAGCATGCTCTGCTAATTCATACAAAGCATTGACGTACTGTTCAACTGTTTCTCCTTCTTTCTGGTTCCTACTGTGGAAAGTTGCTCTAATGTGAATCACGTTTCTCTTCGGAATGAAATGTTCATCGAACTTTTTCTTGACCTTTTCATAGTCTTTCTTGTCGGCATCACTCATTTCAAACTGTGCAAAAATCTTATCAGCGTCAGCTCCCATTGAGTACAGTAAGCTACTGACCTGAATTTCGCCATCTTCTTTGCTCAACTTCGATGCAAGCCTGAAGCGATTGAATCTTTCCACCCAAGCAGGCCATGCAGACGGATCTTGAAATGCAAATGGCTGCGGCGGTTTGAACATGGTGACACGAGGTAGCAGTTTTCAATCAAGAAACTTAGCTCAGAAAAGTTCGTTGTGCAGCAACTGTCGGTTACCCTGCATTCCCCTGAAGTTCATGAAGATTCTGACACCATATTTTGATGGGCGTCTCGAGTGGTAAAGGCGTGACAGGGAGAATTGGGACAGTGGAACAGACACAGGATGTAGGTTTGGAGAACCAGCGTGAGCGGCATTATTTATTGTATTCCTCCGCCAAGCATGCGCAAACAATGAATGGTGAAGGGAAGAGAAAGACAATTCACATCAAGCATCAAGAAACCATCGACTATGTCCCTTAGATCATTATTGGCAGTAACTCGTATGTCTAGCCCGAATACGACAAAGTGTAGTTGTAGAAACTGACTCTTAAAATTCCTGGTTGGAAGATACCAGTAAACTTTTATTATGATGTCTCGAGGCTTCTTTCTGCTGCATATGTTTGCCATTGAGTATATTATATTATAGGAAGTGAAATTTATTCATAACTAAGACTTATGCATGACAATGTTATAATTACAAAACTAACACTTACATATACATGTACAGTGTTCTTAGCTCAAGCCATCTTATTCATTACCATCATGCTATAGATTATTTAGAGCTGTCCACATAACATTATTTAGCACACCGTCAACATGACTCTCTCTTCTGTATCTTTTACAGAGCTCTACACTCAACATCCTGAGGAGTACTACAACTGATCGACCAAATATTGGTACATGTACCACTTCAACAAGGCAGCTTAGGCTTCTCTGTTGATGTATGTTCAAAGTTAGACCAATTGGACTGAATTATTATCAACGCCTGCTGAGATTTCTTGTGAAGTGAAGCTGAGATGGATGAAAACATTCATCATCTTATCATGGCCTTAAATATTAATTATTATGATATACCCGACCTTAAATTATCATTTTTATTCTCTTTTCTCTGCTTCTGCTTGATTTAGGATTGTCAACTCTTTCTTATCTAGCAGCAGAGACTGTGAGAGATTCTGGGGCATGGTGGTACCGTAGCTGTCACCGCACCAATCTAAATGGTTTATACGGTTCTGGGGCCTATGGTACAGGCCTCAACTGGGCCTCTGTCACAGGATACTACGAGTCGGTGTCCGACGTGGAAATCAAGATCAGACCATGCCATTAAAATCTTATCACGTTCTGTTCTTTGTCAATGGCTGTGAGCTGCTGGCCAAAGTAGGGGGTCTCTTTTGTCTCTTTTTTCGCGGCTATTGTTTTCCGTTTGTTTAGAAACTGTTTTGCCGATGTCAGGGATTAAAGATTAATACAAAGGATTCCTACAGATGTTTTTCATTCAAAATAGGATGAATGTTTTCAAGGCTGAAAAAATAGGAGACTGATTTTCTAGAACTAAAGTTACACAGACTGGTTGTAAAATGAAGCGTTCAGAAGGAGACGCACTAAATAAACTATATTATTATAACACTATCAACAACAAAAAGTTGACATTGCTGTTTTTACTTTCATTACTATTATGCCTTCATCTGTTTCCTGGAGGCTGATAACACCACCCTAGAAATGCGCCAACAGAAATGGATGCCGAATTCTTAATAGGTTTCTGACGCATAATTATTATTACTCATTGTCTAAGTAGTTTCATAATATCAGCACTACATAGTTAGGGTTAGCTAGAGTGAAGAAAGATACATAATAATATTAGTAGATCTTTAACATCCATCTGTAATCACGAATTTCGTCACAACCATATACGCCTTGAAAGATGTAATGAAAAGAATAGAATACAAACTGTCTCACACATTTTGCTAAAACCGCCCAGTTCCCCCTTAAGTAAGAAGTAAAGTCAAAATTGGGCAAAAAGAAAAGATTGTATGTTGCAAAACCGTGCGTGAGAAATAAAACCCAAACAATACAAAGTAAACTAAAGAGAAGACAGAAAATACCCAAAATTTTTGGCTTTCGCCTTTGTCAAGTGAAAAAAATTTAAAAATCGAACAATAAAAGATTTCAACAGTGAGAAAATACCGGTCCTTACAATAAGGTTGGATATCTATGTCAATCCTTACGCTGAGGGCGAGATAACCCTACAGATCCTTACATTGAACATGGATAACTCTGTCAATCCTTGCACTGAGAGCTAGATAACCATACCGATTTTTACACTGAACATGGGTAACTATTATCAATTCTTACACTGAGGAATAGCTAACACACAGTACTCATATATAATTGTGCCAGTCATTATAATCCTCGTAACTGTGTTTTCTGACCCTTTCCTCGCCAGGATCGTGACAACGACAAGGACAGAAACAACTGTGCTCAGAAATATAAAGGGGCGTGGTGGTACACTTCCTGTCACAGGGTCAACCTCAACGGCCTGTGGGGCTCCCAGGTGTATGGGGAGGGACTTAACTGGAAGGCCGTCACCGACTTCTATGATAGTGTCGGCTACTCGGAGATGAAAATACGACCCTGTCACTGACCCATTCCGGTGTAAATGTCTTATGAAATGCAGGCTAACACTTGTCCAGATTCAATAAATGAAGCATGGTAAATGTTGTCAAAATAGACTAACAGTTGTCCAGACTCAATAAATGAATAAAAAAAAATGTTGAATCACAGACTTAAATTTATCCAGATTCTATAAAAATGCTGCCAAAATAGATTAACAGTTGTCCAGACCCAAAACATAAATACATGTTTAAATTATAGACTATTAGTTGCCTAGATTCAATAAATGAATAAATAAATATTGAAATTACTGACTAACAGTTGTTCAAATTCAATAAACCTTACTAGATAGTAATATAATACAGTAATAATAATATAATGAATAATATAATAAATATAAATTACAGACTCTAGGTTGTCCAGATTCAATGAATAAAGATGACTTTAAAGAAATATTGAAACCATAAACTCACAGTTGTCCAGATTCAATAGATAAATAAATATTGAAATTACAAACCCACAGCTGTCCAGATTCAATGGATAAATAAATATTGAAACTGCAGACTCATGGTCGTCCAGATTCAATAAATACATACTGAACAGATCAATGAAATATATAATAAATTACTGTGTAAAGTGCAATTTGAGTATAGCATCTGCAGAATTTCTTAAAGTTATAACTAGATTTCTAAAGATGGCACCAAGAAGTCCGAAATGATCTGGATGATGATGATAATGATGATGGTGATGATGGTGGTGATAGAGGAGATGGAGGTGATGATGAAGATGATGGCCGAAACCTGGTTTTAAAATCAAAAAGATATAGGTTAATAAAAACAATAACAAATGATGATGACCGATGATGACGTTGATAGTGATCATGATAATGATCTTGATGATGATGATGATGATGATGACGACGATGACGATGATGCTGAGAATGATGAGAATGATGATGATGATGATGATGATGATAGTGATGATAATGATGATGATGATGATGATGATGATGATGATGATGATGATGAGCATGATGATGATGATGATCTTGATGATGATGATGACGATGATACTGATGATGATAAGGATGATAGTGATGATGATGATGGTGATGACGATAATGATGATGGTGATGATGATGATAATGATAATGATAACGATGATGATGATGATGTTGACGATAATAATGGTTGCGGTGGTGCTGGAGATATGGATCTAAGCATGGATATAAAAGAAAGTAAAGTAAATAAAAACGTTAATTTTGGTACGGATGAACATCAAAGTGGAAGTTGTTTTTCTGCTGTCCTTGTTGTGGCATTTAATGTTTGGGAGGGGATGGGAGGGCGGGTTTCGTTTGGTGATCAAAACTTTGGAAGAGGTCAGGACGCAAAAAGGTTCTGAGCCGAGCCAACATTCCATCAACTCAGGCTCTCCTAGGCAAAAAAAAAGACTGCGGTGGCTTGGACATCTCCACCGTATGGAAAATGATCGCATCCCCAGACAAATTCTCTACGGGGAACTTGCTACTGGCAACCGACCCAGAGGTAGGCCACATCTGCGATTCAAAGACACTTGCAAGGTCACGATGAAAGCATTCAACATCGACCCCAATGAATGGGAGAACCTTGCAAGTGATCGAAGCAGATGGAGACAAAAATTGCGCAGTGGCACGCTCGCAATAGACTTCAAGGCAAAAGAAACATACCTGACAAAACGACAGAGGCGGAATGAAAACACTCGCCAAAGTGAACCCAAAAGACTGACCTGCAATCACTGCCATCGCACTCTCGGGTCAAACATTGGTAGAATAAGCCACGAGAGAAGCTGTCAGTCAAAGTGAAAGTGAATATTCTAGCTGCTAAGACCGTCTGTAAAGACGCTAAAGGCCATATATTACATATATTATTATTATCACTATGCGGCCAGCAGAAAAAGAAAAAATTCTGGCATGAGTTGGGAGAAAGGCTTTCCAGGAAGTTGAGGAAATTCTCCTTGTACTCGCGCTCAAGAATAAGAGCTGTCTGATTGCTCTTTTGTTGGAGACTGAGATAATCTTGTGTGCGGGACCTTTTGTTGTTTAACCCTTCGATTGCCAATTTGTAAACCTACATATGTCACTTCTTCATGCAGCAAATATGACTTGAAATATTAATTCCTGTTTGCAATGTAAAAATCATCTGCCGAAAAATTTATTATGGTCACCTGAACACGAAATTATTCACATTTTGTTTTCTTTGATCCGGCACTGTAAAGGTTAAATGGAATAAAGATCTTACTCCCCACCCGATACGAAATGAACTAATTGTTTTATACCTTTTCTCTGATCCAACTATTTAAATAAAAAAAAAATTTAAAAATCGAACTCAATTTTTCGAGAAACAATTCAAGTGGAGTTAGATTACTCTTTAATTCATGCTCACACTTATTTCCACCATATAATGTGTTATCTGTTTTTTTCCTTTTTCCTCTTTTCCTCACTGAGCTTCCCTGAGAGCTAGGGAAGCTGCCAAAGCACAAATCTAAAAGGAAAAAGAAAGTGACGTCACGCCCACTTCCAAGGGGAGTCACTTGGGTCGTTTCATAGAAAACTTGTGAAAGGCACCGGAAATGAAAAGCATGGAACTCTCCAGTCTCGGAGATTCTGATTCTGCCCCCATGTGTGTGTGTCTCTCTCCAGGCTCAGCCATTTTCATTTCACGTCAAAGGAGACAGGAAATGGGTTGAAGACTGGAATGGGTGTAGAAATTCTTTCATCATTTTGGCTGAAGATGTTATTCAGTTTTTTGTGTTGTTTTTTTTTTTCATTATTTCACCAATTCACAAGGACATTTCCCCCCTTCATGCCGATATTTTCTTGTTTTTGTTTTTCAGTCTCGGCTAATGATATTATTGATAGTGATTACTTCCTGTGATTTGTGTCTTTCTGCGATGGTTGGCAGGAATCGAGAATATTGGATTGATGATAATGATGATGACAATGATGATTATATTGAAGATGATGATTATATTGATGATGTGGATGGCTGGGATTTTAAGTTTGCTGTGTGATTGTCCTCTTCCTGCAAATATGCAATCGACATCGATTTCTTGTGTCAGGATACTCATCCTAGAGTAGAATAAAAAATAATATTTCTGTTGTTTTAGTGTTTAGGTCTTGGTTTTAGGAGATTGGCGGTTCCTGGCATTTACACCTCACTTTTCTTGCTTGTATTTTTCTTGATCCTGTTTCTGTTTGTTTTTGTGGTAGGGATTACTTTTTTTATAATTTTGCTCGGGCAGCGGCCTTGTTCGGCTTGATCTTCTCGACTTTCAACTACCTAATTATCTTTAACGTGCACACTGGCCCTCCAAGTTTTTCACCCTAATCCGAGAAGACCAGGTGCCCAATATTATCTACCATAGGATCTGGGTCAGGGAATCCCCATACCCTGAAAAAAAAAGAAACAACACTAATATGCCTGCAACGACAGATGATCCAACCCGTTACCTTCGGCATGAGAGGCAAGCACTTTGCCTTTAGGCTGACGTATTCTTCCAACTGCATTTTTAGTTGCAAGCAATAGCAGTTTAAACGGACTCTGGAATTCGTCGTCGTCCATCTACCGCACTGGCGTATCAACAATTTCTTCATTTTACAGGACAGCGTATCAACATTTTGATGAAAGTGAAATTCTTAGGTACATATATATACACGTTTCTGTTGAAAAGTTTAAAAGATATCGATCGACTAGTCATTTTGCATGCTATTATTTCTTGGGTGTACATTTTGCTGGCAGTGACTGACTGTCACGTTCGGGGTTTAATTTGATTCCCTCCCCCCCCCCCCCCCCCCCCAAAGTATAATAGAGTTTTGCTGGATTCAATAAGAAAATACAGGAAAGTATGGGGTCATTTCTTGACTGGAAGCAGATGAATGTGAATTTCCGAGTTTAGCATAATGACCTTTTTTACTTGCCTCACTCCATCGCTTACATCTATCGAGACGATCATCTGCATATTTTCACACCAGGAAATGGTCCATTAATTTACTGTCGGTATTACTAACTTGTCACCGCGTACACTCGGTGAGATTTAAGATTATATCATTTAATGTTCCCAGTGACAAATGCCACATTTGTCATTTCGTCCAAGGACTGACACGATGACAGAGTGTAACCACTTTTAATATTTGATTTCACTCTGCATGGCCCGAGGCACAGAATACCCAGACGGAGAATTCCTCCTTTCACTATATATGTCCGTAACTTGAGCGCGTATAAACACGGTGAGTACTACTCACAGACCTCTGTGGCAAGAGTATTTTTCTTTCAATCATGAATGGGCGTGGTGAGAATTGTTGCATTGTTGAAACGGATGATACGCTCGCAAGTTGAATAGCGGAATTTCGCGAATTGAACCGTCTCAGTATCCTGTGCCTCCGGTATGACTGACATGATCACCCCAACAAGTCTCCATGTTTTTCTTAATTTCGCTGTTTATTATTGTGCTGAGTAAAATTCTTAATTGCCCCCAGGTGGCGGTTTTCGTTGGCAAAATGGTGGCAATAAAGAAAGAAAGAAAGGAAAAAGAATTCAAGAGAAAGTAAGAAAAAAAAAACGAAGGAAAGAAAGAAAAAAAAGAAAGAATTAAAAAGATACAGAGAGAAAGAAGAAAGACGAACAGAAATTTAAAAAATGTAAAAAAGACCATAGAGAGAGAGAAAGAGGGAAAGAAAGAAGATAAAACTTGCCTCAGACTGTCTCAAAATTTTAATTTTTTTTATAATCTGTAGACGAAAGCAATGCACCCATTTATCAGAAAAGTTACCTTTTTCTAAGTTGTTTTTGAAGATTTACCCGACATAAGTAGATGGAAATGTATTCTAATACATCTTTCCACATGTTGCCAACATGGCTAAACGTAGACCATAAATAAAAAATAAAAATGATAATATTGGATTTTCTAATCGAAACTCTAGTTTCTTCCTGGCGCATTTTTGGGGAGAAATCTGAATATTTCGGAGCACGGCCTGATTAAGTGGAGTTTTGAAGGATCACAAGGGTATTGATCGAGTGAGAAAGAAAATAAAGGCTTGAGTATTTAGGGAGCGACTGGCAAGATGTCTTTTCTTTGTTGCTGCTTCTGTCCATAGCACGGCTATTTTTACGGAAAATGACGTATGAAAAACGCGCTTTGCCTGTATAACTGTGACTAGCGGAGCGGAACGGATGCTGTTGACAAATATACAGAAGCAAAGGGTGTTTTCCTTTTTCATACGTCATTTTCGTAAAAAAGTGGAGCTGAGCGGACGCCGTGGACAAGAGCAATTAAACAGAATGCACATCGCGACTTTAGTTCTTGTTTAAACGATCAATACAGTTTTAATGATATTTACACGTTCCCCAACGAAGAATAACGCTCTCTCTAACAGACCCCATCCTATAAGGTTTCGTAACATATATGTAACGGCGTTTCCGTGACTCTCTCAGAGGCAGTAGTTATATCAAAGTAAACCCACTAGATTTAGGTTCTACAATTATGAACATTAAGTAAAATACACGTACATCGTACAATTAACTTACCACTCAACAACAGCTCAAATGCCGACAAGATACCAAAGATACCACGCTCTGACAAAGGATGTTTGCGGGTTCCCTGACCCTCCCCACTCACAAGACTAGTACGAAGTTACAGTTGCAGTTGTGGTCTCCTCTTCGGCACGAAGCTGGTGAGTGCCCTCAGCGGTCTGAAGTTGGAAGGAGCGTTCGGGGATTTATACCCAGTCAGGTAGCGTCCCAAGACGCTCACCGAGTGTACATTAGTTATCCTAATAGCCACCCCCGTCGACTCCACGTCAAATACTATTGAAGCATCTCTACTCCCCAAGCAATTCCCAGGTGATCTGATCGTCAAGTACGGCGGTCAAGTAAACACTACCCTTTTCTGGTGTCAACGCGCTCTCCGTTGCATCCCTTACTTTCCCCCTCTGGCCTACAATAACTCTGTCTCCCCGCCGTCAACTATCTTCCCACGCTAGTTATACCTTGCCAATCTGTCACCCTGTTACACTATCTATCCAGAAGACAAAACCTCTTCAAGGAGTTCATAGAATATTTGGAAAAAAAAAAGTTATCATCTTGTAAAAGATTAAAAAAATATAGACCTAGTATGGACAAACTGTAAGGCGCTGCATGGAAATAGTTCACACTGCCATTTGTTTTTTTCACAATTGGGTTAAGGGTATACTGTGAAAGTACAAACTGTCCTTGAGAAGCCTTTATCTCATGGTTGTAAAAGTGTTGCAAATTGACCAAGTTATGGCTATTTCAAGGTGGCAAGATAGAAAAAGTCACTTTTGAAGAAAACGTGTTAAAAGTCTACGCAAATTTAAAAACGCCATTAGACTGGATCAGAAAAAAATACAAAAAAAAAATATTTACAGGCGGAATTCATTAAATTCCTTTTGCCCAGGCATAGAGAAATGTAAGGATTGAGGCATCTATTTATGCTGTAAACTGATATAGGACCGGGAAGTCCCTATTCACCTATTTTTGGCTCCATCTCGATAGTGCTGAGCGCAACATGTGGACTATTTCCCTAGAGCAGCTCAAAATTGGTCTCCAAGATCCTCCCCGGGCCTGTTGCTGGTTCCATGAGTAATTCTGAAGCAGCACCTTCCTGACCTTTTCAGTGAATTATCTGTACCGACGGGAGTTGTTTGACAGATCAATGGAGGAACTTCTTCCGACTTTTTATCTCATTCCGAGGTGTGACACGCCCCTCCTTCCTCCCAAAGTATCCGTCCCTTGTTGTGTTATTTTTCTCCCACTGCGCCTCTCCTCATCCAGACTCTTGCAGGTGAGTTGAAATGAGTCAGATTAGAGAAGAATTAGAATTTTTTAATGCAGAAATGGCCACGGTTTCATGACCAAACAACCATGGTTCAGGCTGCTCAAAGAAATTGCGTACGTGAAAATTTACAGTAATAATGTTAACCCTTTCTAATACGGACGCCATGAAAGCTAGGTTTTGGGCAAATCCAGTTAATGTGAAGGTTTACGTTTTCCGGTTATTTTAAATGGGTAAATGTGAATCTAAATCAGGCTATTGATCTGTATTTAAAAGATGGTAATTCAGAAACAAAACCTGAAATCGATGGAGCAGTTAAGGGTTAACAGGAATGCCGTTTCGGAATTGAAAGGGTTAATGATAAAAAAAACAACAAAAAAACTTGGGCTAATTTTCTTTCTTATTTTGGCTGGAGTTGATGTAAAGAGGCAGTCGTCTAACCACGGAACGGAATAGAGAAAATACTGACTTAGGGTAGAAAAATAGAGGCCACCGAATTCTGTCACCGAGCCACTAGGCGCTTTAGGTGAGAAGAATTGTTCTATATTATTTCAACAACTGCACATAGAGCCCACCTAGATTCGGTCCGTTTATATAGTGCAATTCTTCTCACCTAAAGCACCTAGTGGCTCGGTGACAGAATTCGGTGGCCTCTATGTTTGTACCCTTAGATTCAACTGTTCAGCCATAGCCTACTATGCCAAATGCTACGACCGTTTCTCTCTCCCAAACAAACTTTTTTTCTTTCCCTAGAATAAATGTATTTTTTCCCTCTAACAAATGTACGACTATTTTCTTTCCTCCTCACAACTTATATTTCTGCCCCTCCAACCAAATCAGCTACTTTCAGTTCTCTAAACGTATTTCTCTTTTACAACAGACTCGCTTACTTTCCAATAAAAAAAAAATGCATTTTTTTTCACTCCAAGAAATTCAGTCACCTTTCTTCCAGGACACTAATTTTCTTTGCTTCCACCAAAACACCATGCTATTTTCTCCATTAATGCATTTTCCCCACAAATAAACACATTTTCTCTACGTCATGTATTATTATATTTATCACTTTTATTTTCATATTTTTTTAGTTTTATTGTTATTATAGTTATTTTCTTTTTTTTTTGTTTTCTTTTATTAAACAGCGACCACCCCTTTGATCCGAGACACAGAATACCGAGACGGACCATTCCATCATTCACTCGAATATGTCCCCTACTTGCGCGAATGAACACGGTGAGTACGAGACTACTCACAGAGCTCTGTGACACTAGGCTTTTCTGTTCAATTTTGAAGGGGTGCGGTGCGAACTGTTGCATTGTTGATATGGCTGATAATTATTCGCGCAAGTGGACTGGCGGAATTCGGAGAATTGAACCTTCTCGGTATCCTGTCTCGGCTTTGATGAAAGGCCAAAAATTCTCCCCACCCCAGGTATAATAAGCGTTTTCTAGGCTGTTGACTGTGATGTGCACTTCAGAAGGAAACGGCCGACAAATACGAATTTCACCCGCCAGTGGATAATTTTAATGGACGGAACAGAAAAGACTTTTCACCGGAACTTGAACAGTCTGGTGGGACTGCAAGCCGAGTAACAAGAAAAAAAAATATCGATCATACCAGCGGTCCTCAAGCCTTTTATTTTTTTAAGAATCGACCACTTTTTAACCCTACAATTCCCACAAATAACCTGTTTTATCAAACGCTTTTGAAAAAGTATGTTGTTACAAGTACGTACGTCCCCCAATTCCCCTCCCCCCACCCCCCCCCCCGGGATACGTAAGTTAAAGCCTCCTGTGACTCCAGAGCTAGAGAGCTCCTCCCGAAGTACTCCTCATAACAGGCTTAATTATTCTTTCAGATTTTCTTTTTGTTTTCCTCCTGTTTTTTGGTTGAAAGGGTAAGAAGGGGCAGGGTTAGGGGTCCGATAAAATTGAGGGTTGAGGATAAGGACGGGGTTAGGGATGGGTACGTATACATAATTATGCGCCCCTAGCGTAAAACGCTTGGAGTGCGTACGTACTTGCAACAACACTCTTTCAAAAAAATGCATTAGAATGGTGCATATCAATGAGAGAGCTTAGATTTTCTAAAGCTTTATGTGGGATTTTGCCTGGATTTGTACCTTAGAATGGTGGATGTCTATGATAAAGCCTTGATTTTCTGAAACGTTAGGTGGGATTTTGCCTCGACTCTTACTTTATAATGGTGGATGTCCATGATAAAGCCTTGATTTTTTGAAAGGTTAAGTGGGATTTTGCCTGGACTTTTACTTCAGATGGGTGGGTGTCCATAACAAAGAACTGATTTTCTGAAACTTTAACTGGGATTTTGCCTAGACTTTTACTTTAGAATGGTCGATGTCTATTATAAAGAATTGATTTTCTGAAACTTTAATTGGGATTTTGCCTGGACAATTACTTTAGATTGGTGGATATTCATGATAAAGCTTGGATTTTTTTAAAAAGTAATGTACCACACAAAAAATACTATCAAAATTTGACTGTCTCATTAGAAATACAATTTTGTATACAAATCAAAACTTCTTTACTGGAAATTAAAACACACACACATAGGCCTACACGCACCCTCGCGAGCGCACTTCTGTACCGTAATTGAAAAGCATTATAATGCTTCCTAGACCCCTCCCCCCCACCCCGGCAAAAAAACACACGTATGCACGATGAGAACAACACAGGCCCATCCCCCCTCCCTTTGGTATGTTGAGGAGGCTTTAGTTGTTTTTTGTGTTTTCTTTTGTAGGATCTCTGGCCTTGGCATTTGCACCTGTCATTTTCTTATTCTTGTTTTTGTTGTTGTTGCTGTTGTTGTTTTTGTTCTTCTCTTGGCTTTCATCTCCCTACTTTCTATACGACCCTTTTCTCCACTCGCCTTGATCTCGCCTTGTATACTTTTCGTCGGCATGGTTGATGGAGAACAAATGTAATAATAATAACTCAAGTGTATGGTTCCGGAGGTTGATCGAAGCTGGTTGTACTGAGGCTGCGATGTAGTGTGGAGCCTGTCTTGATATCCAACCGAACACGTGTGCGTCTAGACAGGCTATTTTAAGCATGTGAGACTGTCTCGCAGATAGAGAACAATTTGATTGGTTGCTCCAGTTCTAGTGAGCTTGAATGAGGGGAGAGATTCATTCGCTTGTGTGTTAATAGGGCTGGGCGACACAAGTACTTTTTCAGTGTCGTGATTCCACCCAAACTTCGTGTCAGAGTCGACATCACTGCCGACTCCAATGACATCTCGGCTCTTTGATGAAAGGGACTGACACTGGTGTCAATTTTGACTCTGACACCGAATCTAAGAGTGACATCGCAACCCCAACACTAGTATCGAATTCCAGACCCTGTCTCCGAGACCGACCCTGAGACTTTGCGCGTCGTAAAGGTAAAAGGTCAACGGTTAGTTGGCGTTTCCTGTCTAGGCGCATGGCATTTGTACTACGGGTGTAGGGGGAAAGCAAAACTATTTTTCGAAATATTTAAAATTCACTCAGTGTAATGTTTACACGTGTAATTTATTACATAAATCAACAGCGATAAAGGGAAGGAAAATAGATGGCCGCTGCAGTGTCGGCACTAGTACCGGTACCATAATATTATAATGTTGGAGTCGGAAGGTGAAAGTAAGTATCGAAGGAGTCCAAACTGGTGTTGGAATCGTGCCCAGCACAAGTACACGTCGCAAATAATATGGCTGTACTCAGGACTGGTGGTTTGGCGTGTTTGTTGTCTTGGTGGTGAGATGACAAGAAACCGTCCACCAAAGGGCTATGATAGCTCACCGAGTCAATTCTCTTTAGCTCCGTTCGGGCTACGGAGTTGAACCCTAGCCCACTGGTTAGACCGAAACAAAAAAAAAAACAACCTGTCTCGCTGGTTGAGTCAAAGGAAGTCTGATATTTTCTCGTTACCCCCCCTCCCCCTCTTCCCACCAACCACCCCCTCTCCCTCCCCGCCAACCCCACCCCATCCCCTTCCCCCCTCCTAAAAACTGCTGTTTCATCAGATTATATCCACCGCAGCGACTAATGCATCGTAAAAATCCCTCCAGTGGCACACAACAGATTTGAGTGGATCTTGCGAAATCGGCCTTGATGTGAAAAACCAAATTCCTGAGAAAACTCCTCCGAAGGGGAAAAGATATTCTGTGTGAACTGAGATTTGCTTATAATATGAAAGATCAGCCATTTTTCAGCGTTTAGTTAAAATATTTTGCCTGAAATCGTCTTAGAACTATTTTATTTTTAAAAATATCACTTTCAGTCTGATTTCATCAAAGCAGCTCACAAAATAAATGTTATTTAGTTAAATACGGCGATTTTTCAGCCGTGCCCGACGATTCTTATATCTGGTTCCGAGAAATGTGTTCACAGCTGACTTCCTGAGCCACAGTCGCTCATAAATTTTATAAACTGCGGCTTGGGCCGCCAAGTGATAGGAACGTCTCAGAATTTTAGAGATTTCCTTTCTTTTCTTTCTTTAATTCTTTCTTTTCTTTCTTTAATTCTTTCTTTCTTCCTTTCTTTCTCTCTTTCTTCCTTTTTTTTTTCTCTTTCTTTCTTTCTTTCTTTCTATTCATTGAACATGTTTTGAGACTGAATAATAGGGGAAAGGGGTGGGGCATATTCTTTTCTTAAAGAAAATGTAATGTAATATTCGCCCCATCCCTCCCCCCCTCCCCAACCCCCAAGCCCAGGGAGGTGCCTCCAAGAAACGAAAAATGCGCATTGAAGATTAAAGTTGCAGGGAGGGAGGGGTGCGTACATACGCTTTAAAACTGTTGTTAGGGGAGCGTACATACGCTTTAAAGCTGTTGTAAGGGGAGCGCACATATACTTTAAAACTGTTGTAAGGGAACCGTACATACGTTTTAAAACTGTTGTTAAAGAACTGAAAGTAGTCTAATTATCAGAGCTGAATAGAGAAAAATTAAAACTGAAGTTATATTCAGTGCCCTTCTATATTATACAAATTAAATAAATCGTACCGGAATAAAGCAAGAGGGTGAGCAATGTAAGTACCTAAAATACTGTCATGATCACTGGATCAAAGAAATGAAATTTTGTGTACTGCCTCAATGTTTGGCCACAAATTACGTGGACATATTGATTTCGTACAAAATTCAGTTTTTAAGATTGTAATTTATATACGATTTTTTTAGCTGCAAAATGAGAAGGATTATCATTGGGTAAATTCGAAAAGTATGATTGGAAAATTTGTTTTTCGCATCTCTATACATATTGCTGGTCGAATATCAGCTGAATCACATCTGTGTATTTCTGTATAAAATTATGATGAAACTGTAAGTTCTGCTTGTCCATGCATCGAATCCAAGTGTGGTTATTAATGCCACTTTAACCTTGATCTACAGCTGGTTTTGTAAAGAAATGGCAAATTTATCTTGTTCGAGTCGGTTAGTTTGATAATTACTTTTTGGTAAAAAATCAGAAATTGTTTTTGTAATTAATTTATAAAACAGAGTTTCCAATGGTTCCCTTTTCGATTATCACGAGGTTTAGTAGCTAGCATGTGTAATCCTTATTTTCACCGTTACTGCTTACTTTCTACAGCTATGCGTCTCTCGAAATGTGAAGAAACAACCATTCACTTTATTTTATTTTATCGGTTCAGATTCTAAGAAGACTCTGGCAAAACCTGGGAGTGAAAGACAAGAGTAGAAAAACTGGAAAAATAATAGCTGCCCTTTTGACACCGTCTCTGGATCTGCAGAAAGTACAGGGAAGAGGGCAGTGTAATTTGAGGCTTCGGCGTTCCGTTTAATTACACGCCTGATATCGATTTATCCGGGACAAATCTCCACGGCACTCATTTTATCCAGTCACCCTATCACTTGAGCTTGGCACAGACCTGGAAGATTCTACATATGAGAATCTCCACAGTAGTGATCTTTGGAAGTAATGGTCCTCAAGATCTCTAAATCCGATAGAGAAACGTGCGGCAAGCGGCAAAGTTCTTTATGCAAAGGCCAAGTGGGTTAAGAGAGGACATGACCTTGTTTGCGGGTAGGGACAAGATGTCAGGAGTCAGAAAAACACTGAAATCCGCCATTTTTGTATTTGTATTTGTACATTGTATACTTCTTTAATCCCGTTTGGGAAATTTGCCGCAGTATCATTGCAGCTCAGTGACAACTGGAGCAAACAGGTCGTCCACACAATTGTTGAGTTTTTTTTTTTGTTTTTGGGGTGGGGGGGGGGGGATGGTAGAGATAACGTTTATTTAATTTGGCCCCTCTTCTCTATTTCCAACTGCCAAGGTATCCTTAACATGCGTAAAGTGCACATGGGTCCTGTGTGTTTTTTGCCTTATCCGAGAAGACTAAGTAATCGATCCTACCTACTATTGGCTCGGGGACAGGAAAATATGAGAAAAATCCCGAAATTCCAACATGCCCGCACCGACCGGGTACCTTCGACATGAGGGCGAGCACCTTGCCTCTAGACCAACGGGTCTTTAAATGAAGACTGCACGGGAAAAAAACAATTGGATTTTGAATGATAGCATTATACATCACAAATTAGGTTTTCTTGGGATATTTCCTGTTTCGTTCAGTGTGAGATATGACTTTGGGTCATTGACCACTAAAGTAAAGTCTCCACTTCTCAAAAATTGTAACTCTGCCTATTTTTGCCATGGGATCTTCAAATCTGTTGATCTTTGTGGTCTGGATTTCGGCCTGTCCACTGGCTACCCAAACTAATCTTACTGGCTATCAAGAAATCTTACTATAGGTCCATGCGTCTCTCAGGAGATGGAGAGATACTCTTCTTCTTCGTTGAAACTCTCGCGATAAGTGTAGCATTGTGTGGAGACTTTGTTGTTTTTTAAAATTATTATTCAGCAACAAAACGATGGGTTCATAAAACTGCACAGAAAATTCTTTACAATAACATTTATGAAATTTGTACATCGCTGTGTGACTTACATGTTTTAGTGGGCTTTGCACTTTTATTAATTTGTGTGTGTGTATGAGATGGCGTTTTTAATATTCATGTATGTTTGTGCATGTGTGCGTGCATGAACATGTATGTTTGAGTGCCTGGCATCAGCGTCAGAATTTTTAAAAAAAATTGAATTCAAGTAAATTTTGAAAAGAGATCACTAGAATGATAAAATAGCATTTAGAATCTGTACATCTATGATGGCATAGCATGCAAATTACAAAATGGCAGCGATAAACGTCTCCACGCCAATTCATCCTCATAGCATTTTCGTATCGGCAGTCCACAAGAAGTAGTTTTGCATGTTAAGGGGGTTGGGGAGGGGGGGGGGGACAGGGTTGCCCCGAGCGTATGATGAGCGTGTTATGGTGGTGGGGGGGGGCTGAGGAGCATGTGCACGCGCTTCGATTATGGTAATGAAAATGAAGGTTTGATTTCATTGTATTTGTCAGCAAAGTAGCCTGTAGGACTACAACGTCCAGGGTCTACTAGCAAAACTGGACTTGTTTTTTGGGGTTATTTTTTTTTTTGCAGCCTGCAGGTTGTGTTATAATTGGGGGTTAAATTGTGAAAACTGGGCGTTAAACTCGGTAGTTTTTTTGTTTTTTTTTTACACTATAAGAACTTTCAAGTCTGGTAATGGCAGTTATTCAGTTTCTTGCCTCTCCTGAAAATGTGTAAAAACTGCGTTGCGATAGTTTACCCACCCGGATTTCCACATGAATGAAACTTGACATGATCTAACGAAATTGGGCTTAAGGTGAAAGACCAAATTGGTGAGGTATCCTCTCCAAAGGAGGAACAAATCTTTCTATGGAAATAGACGTTTGTTGTAGTATGAAAGATTGGCCATTTTTCTACATTTAGTTAAAATATATTGCTTGAAATCGTACTAAAAAATTTGTTTTATTCTAATTTTTAAAGGGGTATAAAAGTTTCACATTAAACCCGATTTGGCAAGATCTATTCACAAATTAATATAAGTACTATTATAAAACAATTTTGTTTCTAATGCCCATGCAAAATGCCACTTTTAGGACATGAAGGCCTTATCATGGACACTCGCCATTATCACGGTTCAATCAGACCAAGGCTGATGTAGGCACCAGACTGGTACATGGTGGTGTGCCACCCAATCATTATGCAATATACTAAAACACTAATCACTGCCCAGACCGCCGCGGTGTGGTCTGTAGGGTATTAGTGTCATGCATAGTAATTGGGTGGTGAGTCACTAGTATGTCACTTACATCAGCCATAGTCTGTTTCACGCCTAATGGCTGCATGCTCGTACAGTGGGAGGTGGTGGGGGGGGGCATTGAAACCAAGCATAATCAAACGTGTAGATCGTCCAAATTAGCCCAGATCGAAGGAGCGTACTTTACTGATGGCCCTTAAAGTTATTAGTATTCTGCCAGTTGTTTTTATGGATTCAGCATAGTTATAACCTTCCAACGAAGCCTTTTCATCTTCTGTACGACTTTCCTTACTGTTTCTGAGGATTCAGCAATTCTCACGACTTTCAGACCCGACAATCACTCCACTTCTAGGTTCTGTCAAAATCATGTGGTTTTCAGTGACCTCAGTGACCAAGTCAATGTGAGAAATGAGGTCTGAACACGCCATGCGAGAAAAGTATTTCGTGAGACACAGAAATTTAAAAAAATAAAAATGTTCACGTGTCCATTTCTGAAATAAGAGCAGCGAAAGGGTGACAATTTTTAGATTTTTGTTTTTTAAAGTCATTATTGCGCCCGGACAACAATGTTAGTTATTTCTGGGGACAAAGTTTTTGACCAGTCGGATTTCATGTAGAGGGTACATCGGTCAAGATGTCGTAGCCAAGATGATGACAGCTGGAAGTCCCCTCTGACGGTGACACCAATGGAATAGATTTATGGTTAGGGTTATCGATAGATTCCTGTCACGCAGCAACGAACACTTCCTTACTGTGATGCCATATTGCTATACTTGAAAATAAAACCACATGGCCCGTAATTATGGAATAACCTTTCGGAATTAGATAGTTTTCCCATTGTGTTTTAAAAATCAATTTGTTTTTACAATTTAGATATCTATTCCTCTGTCCAAATGTGCGGCCTGTATGTGTCATTGTAAAGATGAGAGAGTGAGAGAGAGGGAGAGAGAGGGAGAGAGGGAGAGGGGGAGAGAGAGGGGGGAGGGGAGAGAAAGGGAGAGAAAGAGAGGGCTGGAGGGAAAGATACTGCGAGAGAGAGGGAGAGACATGAAGATAGAGCTAGACAGGTAGACAGACACAAAGACACAGAGAAATACACACACAGAGTGAGAGAGACAGACAGACAGACGTAAAGAGAGACAGGGGGGCATACATACATACCTACAGACAGACAGAGAGGCAGACAGACAGACAAAAAAGACAGACCGACATAAAGACAGAGATAGATCTGTGTCAATCTGAATGGACGTATAAAAAATGTGTAATTTTCACATGATGCTGAAATATTGAATCATTGCAATGAACAGCATCAGGCTCGGCATGCCGATAATATCATTACACAATACATCAATTTCTTTCCTCGTTTCGTATTAATGTATGTAGCCTTCTCATCCCAGACCCTGCTGTATTGCGACCAACCGCCTATCTGTATCTATTTGACTTGTTAATGATATCCAGACAGGAGTATGAAAAGAAGTGCATTCACCACTCTGGCATTGCTCTAACCTGACTGCTCTCTAGCCTATGTCTGAAGACTGAGTCATGCGAATGGCTGCCTTCACGCTTAATATCTTTCAAATGTCCAAAGCAGTGGTTCTCTACCTTTTTTAGGCACTTGCCCCCTTAGACTCCAAATTTTCTTTCATCGCTCCAGTCGGCTGATCAAAATTAGCTAGGGCAAGCCTAGACTAATCCTTATTTCATAATTTTTAGTTTAATCAGACAGTTAAATAACCCAAACTGGACTCAGTTCCCCTTCCATTGTAAATAGTCTCATACACACATACACACATACACGCATACACACTTACATTCATTCATCCGCAATCCACCTCTAATTTCTGTTATGTGATAGAATGTATGAATACTACACAGTTATCCAGAGAGGCTTATACCGTCGTCTATAAATTAGTTATGGCAATAAAGCCGTCTTGTGCCCCGAAAGACTCCGGTATCCCTGTCGACTGACATACTTCACAAAATGGGAGGAGGGGGGAACGGGAGGGGGGGCGGGGGGGGGGGGGGAGAAACGGAGAAAGTGGCAGAGTGAGAAAAAGGGAGAGAGTCAGGTCGACTGAGAAGTTTTAGAAGGCGAGAATAAAAGAGAGAGGGGAAGAGAGAAGGTGCCAGAGAGAGGCAAGGAGAGAGAGAGAGAGAGACAGAGAGATCAAGAATTTTTAGAAAAAAGGAAGAGGGAAAAGAGGCGGGGAAAAAGAGAGGGAGAGAGAAAGATAGAGAGAGAGAGAGAGAGAAATTAAGAATGAGAGAAGGCATGAGATATAAAAAAAAGAATGAGAGAGGAGAGAGAGAGAAAGTGAAAGTGAAAAACAGAGAGAGAGAGAGAGGGGGTGGGGGTGGGGGGGCAGGGGGAGCGGCAGAAACACAAATCTTATTGTGAATATTTTGTACACACCAAGAAGACAAGACTGTCCTGTTGGGCAAACTACTAAATTCATAAACTATTTTTGTGTTTTTAAATCAGCTCTCAAATGCATAGAAAACGAAATGGCCCTTTTAGTTTGTTTCCTGAAGATGTGGCAATTTCAAATACCGATATTATAAATCCCCCAATTTTAGCACTTGCGCTGTTCTGTCGCTGAAGGACGTATAGTGACAAGGACCTACCTTGACCTGCCATATTAACTTAGTGCTCGATAATATTCAATTTCTCCCCCGGACCCATCCAATCTTGACCGGGGGATGACCACCATTGTCCACTTCCACTTCCCAAGCTGCGGGTCTAATGGCATCTGGGATCCAGCACTACATTTAGCTCAAACAGAGAGCAAGAGAAAGAGTAGCTACGGTGGAGTTCGGACACTATGGTGCGTCTTTTTCAGAATGAGGGAGATCAGCATTTTATACTCTCTCGAACATTCGCGACCTTAGTTCATGTTTGTTCTATCTCCATGTTCTGAAAAACTGGCGGACCTTTTAGAATGTAGAAGATGTCCTACAAATGCACACTTTGACACACTTGTGACACTTACCAAATTGTTTCACAGTTGAGGTTTATTTCTAACCCCTTATCATAATGCTAAAGCTGCAAACGTCTGACGTCGAATTTCCCAGTTGTGCAAAAAGTGGAGTTGGTACAAACAAGAACTAAGGCCACGAGTTGAGTCCGATCCCTGGGATAGTCTTAACAGACAGCTTTGTATTTATCTGTTTACTTAATTATCTACTTTGTTTTCTTAGTTATCTATTTATTAATTTATCTATTTATTCACTATAAATTCCGTTACCTATTTTACTTACGAATAAACGCATTTTTATATAGGTATCTATGTGTAGGATCTTATCAAGTATGGAAAGAGGTGTACAGAAATCATCTCAAAGGAGAAGTTAATTGAATGTTACCACTATTTTTATTATCATCGCCATCTTTGTCACTCGTGTTTTCGTGCCCAGGGAAACGGAAACATCAAAAATCCATCAAGTAGTAAAAAGAAAGAGTGTTTCCATGTGTTTTTGATGTTTCGGTTTGCCGTCTCGGTTTCTGTACGAATGAAAACCCAGCTTTATGATTTGAGGTCTTTATTTTAGGAGGTTCGCTGCCCTTGGCATTTACACCTCACTTTACTTGTTTTATTATTTCTTGTTCTGGCGGGGGGCGGGGGGGGGGGGGGGAGATGATATGGATAAATTTTAATCTATTAATTTCAATTTTGCCCGGGCAGCGGCCTTTCGGCCTGCTCTTTACGATTTCCAACTGCCAAGGTATCTTTAACGTGCGCAACGTGCACACGGGCCCTCCGAATTTTTTCGTCCTTATCCGAGAAGACTAGGTACTCGATCCTACCCCCCAATAGGTTAATGGTTAATTCAACCATTAAAAATGTCTTCAACAGTTTCAGTTGTCCAGCTGATGATTCAAACATGTTACAGTGACGCAATTTTCACAATGATGTAATATATTTGTATATTGTATCTGTACATGTTGGCATGTAATCTGTCAAAACAGAGATCGTTGAACATTATTTTATTGAACTATTTGTTTTTTCTCTTCTTTTACTTATATATTTATACTTTAGTTATGTATAATGCCTGAGTCAAGCACAGAATAAATATATCGCAAATCGCATTTATTGTTCAGAGTCCACGCCCCCCCCCCCTCCCCCTTCCCTCAAGTATAAAAAAATGTATACAGGGAACCTGGTGTAGCATGATGAAAAAAGCTTAAGGAATCAAATATTAATGTCTTCGATATTGTGGTTTTGAATAATTCAGCGCTGTCTCAGTGGACATATTAATTAGACTAACTGCACGTCATCTAACACCTCATTGTCACTGCTGGCTGTTCATCACACGCCAAAGCTTCTCTCTCTCTCTCTCTTTCTCTCTCTTTCTCTCTCTCTCTTACCCCCTCTCTCTCTCACGTACAATCTATTGCATACACTCTTACTCTAGACACACATACAAACACACACACACACACATAACGTAAGCAGATAGGGATAATTAAATAGTAAAACAGCAAAGATAAAAAATGAATTGACAAAATAAATGGATTGGGAAAGAGTCTTCAGAACTGAGAGTGTTTTTTTTTTTTTTTTGTTAAAAGGATTAAAATTTTGACTCGGTAGACACGATAGCCATACGTCCATTTTGCACACAGATCGCGGGCGGAGCCCATGGCGCATAGTGTGAAAAGAATACTTGATATAATGGTAAATTTATGATGCAAACTTGTGACAGTGCTACTGCTACTGCAGAAAAAGAAAAAAGAGCCAAAGCTTTCCCAAAGAAATAGAGGCTATAATTCCATATTTCCTGTGTTTTTTGTTTTTGTTTTTGGTGGTGCAAAGATGAGAGTGCCTCATCTTATCAATTGTGGTATCTTCGATTATAGTAAGAAGTGGCGTGAACAAGCTATGGTCTGGTCTATGAGGGACTTCCCTCGAAAGTTGATAGAGCTTCGGGTCTCCCCTGGTTATATGGTTGGGTTTATCGCCAGACAGATGGATGAGGGACTAGAATCTCCTGGGACATGGAAGTCACAATGGCCCAAACACTTGCTTGACAGGGTTCTTATCCTCTGAAGACCTCCTGTGGTCGGATTTTCCCATGAGTTTTGTACTCTCACTTTCTTTTTCTCTCTCTTTCTCTCTTTCTCTGTGTCTCTCTTCTCTCTCTCTCTCTCTCTCTCTTTCTATCTCTCTTTTTCTCTCTCTGTCTCTCTTCCACTCGTTCTCTCTCTTTCTCTTTCCCTGTCTCCCTTTCTCTGTGTCTCTCTTCTTTCTCTCTCTATTTCTCCCTCTCTCTCTTTCTCTTTTTCTCTCTCTCCCTCTTTCTCTCTTTCTCTCTCTCCCTCTCTTTCTCTGTCCCTCTATTCTCTCTCTCTTTCTAGCTCTCTTGTTCTCTTCCACTCTGTCTCTTTTTCTCTCTCTTTCTCCCCAGCTCCCTGTCTTTCCTCTCTATTTCTCCATCTCTCTCTTTCTCACTTTCTTTGTCTCTCTTCTCTCTCTCTCTCTCCCTCTCTGTTTCTTTGTCTCTTTTTCTCTCTGTCTCTCTGTCTGTCTGTCTGTCCATCCGTCTCTTTTTGTGAGTATACGTACCAGCGTTAGTATCCATGTGATGACAGTGAGTTTGTTTGGGAATTTTTGTTGTGTAGGCGGATGTGCCTAAATAAAGTCTTGAGTGTTTTTGTATTGTAGTGGTGTGCCTACATATGCAAAAGTTGTAAGTTTGTTGTATAATATTGGTGGCTACATACGCTAAAGTTGTACTTTTATTGTAGTAGGTGCCTAACTATCCTGAGTTTGTGAGTTTGTTGCATAGAAGCAGGTGCCGAGTTGAAGCTGTGAAGGTTTTTGTTTTGTATAATAAATAATAGGTGCTGAAATATGCTAAAATTGAAAGTTTGTTGTATTACAAAATGGGTGCTTAAATATGCCGAGGTTGTTACTTTGTTGTGTAGTAGGGGATGGTTAAATGTAATGAGGTTGTGTGTTTGTTGTATAGCAGTAGGTGTCTAATTATGCTGAAGTTGTAAGTTTGTTGTAGAGAAGAAAGTGCTCAATTAAAGTATAATAAAATATAACAATATGTGCTTATCTCGCTATTGTGAGACTTTGGTAAGTTTTAATAACAATGTGTGTTCTCTTTGGGTGTCTTCGTGTGGATTGGTGGAAATAGGTGTTTTTTTTTCCCCTCACGTTCGTCTTAAAGCGTGTCCGTGTGTGCAGTGATGATGTGCATGAAAGAAAAAAGCAAATAAGTGATATATTATTATAGTGAATGATTGAGGACTACAAAAGCCCTGCTATTCTTTGACGTTTGTCGTTTTCTCAGCCTCAGCCCTAAGGAAGCACGTTTATTGATTATCTTTCACTGTGTGCTGCCTACAAGAATATATTTAAATTAAGGGAGCTGTAAACTGATACATCCATTGTGCAGGTGCCCCGTTCCTTAGCAACGCAGGCACTTTCTTCGGTGAGTGGAAATGGACAGTCAAAGAGACATAAACACTTGGGGGAGAAAAAGTTGATTTCGAAATACAGTACAATCATTATTCTTTGATATTTGTTTTTTTTAAAATGCCAGACAGATTGCTAATTAGTGGGTAAGAAAGGATAGCTAGGCACAAAAACAGATAGACACACAGGCACACAAGCAGGTAGGCAGACACACATCTAGACAGACAGACAGACATGCAGGCAGACAGATGGATAGATAGGTAGGTAGATAGATAGAAAGATAAATAGATAGATAGAAAGATAGATAGATAGATAGATAGATAGATAGATAGATAGATAGATAGATAGATAGATAGATAGATAGATAGATAGATAGATAGATAGATAGATAGATAGATAGATAGACATATAGATAGATAGATAGATAGATAGACAGATAGATAGATAGATAGATAGATAGATAGATAGATAGATAGATAGATAGATAGATAGATAGATAGATAGATAGATAGATAGATAGATAGATAGATAGATAGATAGATAGATAGATAGATAGATAGATAGATAGTGAGCTGATAAAGCAAAAAGAGAAAGAAAGGCTGGATAACTAAATTATACAGAAGCCAGAGAAAGAGATCGAGAGCAAGAGAAAATAAACGGAAGTGGGTGTTTGGGGGCGGGATGATGATTACCTTTGCCCGTGAAGTTACAAGATAAGAAATTATGATTTGATTTAAAAAAAAAAAAATTACCACTCGGATACCAGTACAGTAGACTATAAGGGATATGGTGGTTGGGGTGGGGGGAGACTTCTGTAGTACTAAACTTTGTGTACTTTGGTAGCAGTATTGTTCCATAAGTGTGCACGTCATTGTCACTTTCCCGTCCAAGGTGCACACATTGTAGAGATTCGCACGGCTTTATAATAACTGAATCCAGTTCTTCATACGATTTGCGCCCGGTGCAACCGCCCGTGTGGCCCTTCCCACGCTACGCCATTGAGGCGAAGGGAAGGGAGATGTCAAAGCCCTTAATTAGGCTCAGATCATCAATCAATTAAGACAACATTTCCCATTACTGTCACCCACCTTCTGTTTCCGACATACGATCTATTTCTATAAATTCCCTGAGATGGAAGATTTCTATTCGCCGCAAGGGGTTTGCCGTATGGCCTCGTTGTTTACTTTACAGTTTTAGATCAAATGGCACGATGAGCCCTGACTCCATCATACCTTATCCTCTTGAGGCAAGGTGCACGCCTCTCATGCAGAAGGTACGGGGTTCAATCATCGGTTGTTGTTGTTGTTGTTGTTTTGTTTGGGGGAGGGGGGGGGGTGGTGGAGTAGGAGGAAATTCCTGTCCCTGATCCTATGGTAGATAGGATAGAGCATCTAGTCTTCTCGGATAAGGGCCCGTGTGCGCGTTGCGCAGGTTAATGATACTTTGGCAGTTGAAAGTCGAGAAAAGCAGGCCAAACAAGGCCGCTGCCGAAGGTACCAGTTTGATCCTCGGTCGGTGCAGGCATGCTTGAATTTTTTTTGTGTATGTGTGTGTGTGTGTGTGGAGGATGTCCTGTCCCTGATTGTCAAGAACAGATTTAATTCATAAATGTTTCCACTGACTAAATTTTTGTGAGAGAGCAGTGAGTAATTTTTACAAACGTAATTATTGTGCGAGCCAGCATAACGTGGTCTCGTAAACAATTTGTTTTGAACAGTTTTTTTTCCTAAAAGATAGACAGAAGGTGTGGGGAAGGATAGACGGACAGCGTAGGTGTGCATGACTGAGCACTTTTTATATCTCGTGTTTTGAACTAGGTTTAGTAGAGAGGGAAGGGGTGAGTAGGAATTAAATGTTATTGAGACGTCTGTTGACGTACAGAAATACCGTGATCCAGAGTAAAAGCTCGGGGTTTTGAACATGTTAAGAATTTATGGCTATAAAATTACATTATATTGTATTGAGTGATTCGACCTTTGATGTCGACCCAAGGTCGTTGCGTAGGGCTGTTACTTAAAATAACTCAGTTCGGCAGCTGAGCTAGAAGTGGCTGCACCAATGACAATCCAGGAATTAGACGGTAAGCTGCAGATGCAGTCCAGTATTTAAGGCCATACAGAACTTAGTTCTGGGCCACATGTAGACAATCCATTTACGAGGTGGACGGCGATAGTCCTCAGCCAGATGAGAGACATAGAGACGCAGTTGAGCAGTCCATTGTGAGGAGCCTGATTTAAAGCTCCAGAGCCTAAGCTACTTGGTTTGATATAAACCCACAGCGTTTACATCCAGCGCTCTCACTCCCAGTGAGGGCCTCATGGTGAGAGTCCATACTAATTTGTAATGATGAAAGTGAACCGTTCTACTTACTTTTGAAGACAGTTTCAGAGCTACCGCCAGACAACGCATGGTTGTACAAGCATTCTCCATGGCGTGTCTAGAGGAAATGTCCATATCATAACATGTCTCATTGAATTAATAGAATTTAAACTGTTATATCCGTCGCCACGTGCGCGGATTCTATTTGGCATATAACTCATATGACCTGCAAGTAGTTAGATTGAATACCTTAGTCTTTATAGAAAGCTGTAGTTTCATTAGTTAGATTCAGTTGCCTTTGAATTGATATTTATATTTATAATTATATTTGTTACATTAATTCCTGTAATTAAACTGCCCTACAGTTCTGCTAAAAATCAAAGCAATTGATTTATTTAGTTTTTAGAGTGCAAGTATTTTTTTTTTGTGTGTTCGTCGATGTGGGAGCGGACCTCGAAAGAGTGTCAGTCGAAATATCCCCATCTAACCCACATCGCGACACTGGAGGGGACACTACACGACATTGTTTAATTTATAGTTTATTTAGATTAGATTATAATATCGTTTTTCTCTTTGATTAACTTTTGTTTCTTTTCAATTTCAGTGCTCACGTGGTCTTCACGTTGAGCTACTTTAATTACTTCCATGTATTTAGTTTTGTATACTGCTTTCTTTGATTATTTGTTCCACATATTTCCGGCTCTCCCATTGACCCGAGGATCGAGGCCAAGGAGACTTCAACATAACTGAACGAAGAAAGACAAACGTACTGACTGTGGTGTACGCAAGGGCTAAAGGAATCTCCACCAGTTCCTTGAGTTAAGTGATTCCATCCTTAATATTGTCTGCGTTAAGGAGTTGAGTGTTCCTCCTTCTGTTTTACAGGCTGATTTTACTTTTTCTCTGTGTTTAGGAACTCACGGGCGGTGGCGAGGGCGTTCTTACGTTTGCGGGTCCCCCCTGCCAAAGTGGTGGCTTGGTCGCAGACTCTGCCGTCTCGACGACAGATGGTGCGGTCTCGCAACACCAGTGGTTATTAAAACTGTGGGAAGTCGCATTCGCGAGAACGGACTTTGATAGGGATCTGTACACTTTGTTTAGATTGTAGCGTTTCCATCTTCCTCGTTGTTTTAGGAAGACGTCTCTCTTGTCCTCTTCTTAATCCTATCTGTAAATATGTTCAGACTGTAGAGTTTGTTATTGTCCGTCTTTTCTTGTTGGTCTGGCGTCTAGTTTCGTGTTTTTTTTTTTATTACACTTTACGTACATTATAATTATACATTCCTTTGTTTTTTATTTTACCTAAGTAACTCATGTGTCTACATTGACACATTGATTGAGTAATTTGATCTGGTTATTGAGAGTAACGATTTTATTGAATTGTTGGAACCCGTGCAGTTAGCACACTGTCAGCTCTATGGAGCTTATTAAGCGTAATGTATAACAGATCTCGTCTTTATATTGACGAGCTCCCGAGAGGGCAGTATTAGACTGTTTAGGGAGGTGATTTTTTTTTTGTGTAGTGATGAGTAGTGAGTATTGATTTTATTGTCGGCTGGTGCCGCCGCCCGAAGAGCAATGAATTTGTCTCATGGGAAGAGTCTGTATCAGTATCGAGGTGATGTCGATATAAGAGCTATGTGAATTATATATATTGAGTATATTTTTTTTTTAGTCGTCTGCGTATGACGTCGACCCGAGGAGAGCAATAATGAGATTGCCTCATGGGATGGATGATATTGGTATTTTTCGATTATTTGAGAGATGTTTGGCAGTGCTAACGTAGTACACTGCGTATCCGCGTATTCGCGTGTTATTGTTGAACCTTCTTACAGGCATTGTAAGCCCCACAGGGCAGTGTAAGGCCTCTGGGCAGTGTAAGGCCACAGGCAGTGTAAGACGCCGAGATGCAGTGTAAGACCTCTGGGCAGTGTAAGGCCGCAGGCAGTGTAAGACCGACGGGCAGTGTAAGACCGACTAGTTATGTAAGGAAGGGAGTATTCGCGTTTTGAGATATTTTGCAGTGGTAACAGAGGACACTGCGTGTTCGCGTTTTTGAGAGTTTTTTGCAGTGGTAACAGAGGACACTGCGTGGTCGCGTTTTAAGAAGTTGTGAAGAAGAGTGGAGTTGTTTTTTATACAACCAATTATGTCTATGGTTTTCCGCGTTTCGTGGACCATCTAACGTAATACTAGATATGACAAGTAAGAATACTGATTATGATTGTAACTCTCCATGCGGTCAGTGGATGAGTTATCTAAGAACATACCCGATATGGATATTGAATTGAACCGATTATGACTATATACCGAGATGACTGTGACACTTGACGTGTGCATGGCTTGCGTACGGAAACGGCGCATTAAATTAACTGCTATCGCCTTGTGGCACCTCATCTATCCCGGATTGGATATAATTAGAAATAGATTAAAGTGTAACGTTATTTAATTCAGATTTAGATTATTGTTGAATGCGAGAAGCGCTATATAATTCTTAAATCAAGACGAGCGCTACGCAAATTTTGAAAGAGTACGTCAGGCTAATTATCTTGTCGACGTTTATTTCAGCTTCACTATGGCGAAATTTGTAATTGATAAACCAGAATATCTTGCTATTTTAGAATAGTCTGTTGAACATTGAGGTTGAGCATTTTTCACCTTTTTCGGAGACCGTGGATGGTTTCACAATCTATTGTCCTACCAATTATGGACATTCTTTCTCAAAATTTCCATGTGATTCCTTTTTCCACTAGCGTCCATCCTGACCATGACCTGAGTTTCAGACAACCTTGACGCCTTTGTCTGCGGGTCAATGAGATGAGAAAATGGCAAACCGAGCGACCAGACCTACTGCTGCCAGGATACCATTACTTTAATTAACTATTGTTCGTTCATGTTCTATGAATGTATTAATTACGCTCAATGAAGCGATGAGCTAGTTGCTCAATATTTCACTCTTTACAGTATGTCTGTGTGAGAGAAGTTTATCACTTTAATTCTTAAGTGCTACAATAATTATATATTATCACAGAACGTCGCATATAAATATACATATGCTATTGTCCATCGATAATGCACGTTCTTAGAATTTTTTTTTTTTTGACTTTCAGTAACGATATATTTTTTTACTATATAGCCCTTTCCAAAGTACTATTACATAGCAACGTTAGTAGACAGTTATGTCGTTCAAACCCTAAGTTTTCACTGGGGTGGGGGATGTGTCAAGAACAGATTTAATTCATAAATGTTTCCACTGACTAAATTTTTGTGAGAGAGCAGTGAGTAATTTTTACAAACGTAATTATTGTGCGAGCCAGCATAACGTGGTCTCGTAAACAATTTGTTTTGAACAGTTTTTTTTCCTAAAAGATAGACAGAAGGTGTGGGGAAGGATAGACGGACAGCGTAGGTGTGCATGACTGAGCACTTTTTATATCTCGTGTTTTGAACTAGGTTTAGTAGAGAGGGAAGGGGTGAGTAGGAATTAAATGTTATTGAGACGTCTGTTGACGTACAGAAATACCGTGATCCAGAGTAAAAGCTCGGGGTTTTGAACATGTTAAGAATTTATGGCTATAAAATTACATTATATTGTATTGAGTGATTCGACCTTTGATGTCGACCCAAGGTCGTTGCGTAGGGCTGTTACTTAAAATAACTCAGTTCGGCAGCTGAGCTAGAAGTGGTTGCACCAATCACAATCCAGGAATTAGACGGTAAGCTGCAGATGCAGTCCAGTATTTAAGGTCATACAGAACTTAGTTCTGGGCCACATGTAGACAATCCATTTACGAGGTGGACGGCGATAGTCCTCAGCCAGATGAGAGACATAGAGACGCAGTTGAGCAGTCCATTGTGAGGAGCCTGATTTAAAGCTCCAGAGCCTAAGCTACTTGGTTTGATATAAACCCACAGCGTTTACATCCAGCGCTCTCACTCCCAGTGAGGGCCTCATGGTGAGAGTCCATACTAATTTGTAATGATGAAAGTGAACCGTTCTACTTACTTTTGAAGACAGTTTCAGAGCTACCGCCAGACAACGCATGGTTGTACAAGCATTCTCCATGGCGTGTCTATAGGAAATGTCCATATCATAACATGTCTCATTGAATTAATAGAATTTAAACTGTTATATCCATCGCCACGTGCGCGGATTCTATTTGGCATATAACTCATATGACCTGCAAGTAGTTAGATTGAATACGTTAGTCTTTATAGAAAGCTGTAGTTTCATTAGTTAGATTCAGTTGCCTTTGAATTGATATTTATATTTATAATTATATTTGTTACATTAATTCCTGTAATTAAACTGCCCTACAGTTCTGCTAAAAATCAAAGCAATTGATTTATTTAGTTTTTAGAGTGCAAGTATTTTTTTTTTGTGTGTTCGTCGATTGTGGGAGCGGACCTCGAAAGAGTGTCAGTCGAAATATCCCCATCTAACCCACATCGCGACACTGATCTTATGGTAGGTAGGATCGAGCACCTAGACTTCTCGGATAAGTGCCTGTGTGCATGTTGCGCACATTAAAGGCCACTCCCCGGGCCAAATTCTAAAAAAAGAAAAAAAAAGTCCCTACTATAAAAACACAGAAACAAGAGTATGAAAACTAAAAACATGAAAAGTGAGGTATAAATTGCCAATAGCAGCGAACCTCCTAAAATAAAGAACTAGACAATCTTTGTCCTCTGGTCCTCTATTGCTCCAGATGTTTGGAAGACTCGCTTTACAATAGTCAAATCATCAAGCTGATATCATTGTTAGGAATTACGATCTTGCTAGATTCCAAATGGGAGCATGGTAGTCTTGTTTCCCAAGAAACATAATTTTGCCAATGAAATATCAATGTTTTGTAATTTTGTATGTGGTTGATAATAATAATAAAAATAATAATGACGATATCGGGACCCAAAGCGCTTTAAAATGAAATACATGTACTAGCAACTCTCACTGCCCCCCCCCCCCTCTCTCTCTCTCTCGCTCTCTCTCTCTCTCTCTGTCTGTTTGTCACTCTCTCTCTCTCTCTCTCTCTGCCCCTCTCTCTGTCTGTCTCTCTCTCTCTCTCTCTGTCTCTCTCTGTCTGTCTCTGTCTGTCTGTCTGTCTGTCTCTCTCTCTCTCTCTTTCTCTCGAGCATTATCTTCCTGGTTTCCGGACATTATGGAAAGAGTTTTAAATGTACAAATGCGCGGGGGAATTGACTATGAACTTTTTCATGAACAAGATCGTTACCTTTTTGTATGTGTGTGTGTGTGTGTGAATGTTAACGCGTGTCAAATTTCTGAAAAACAAAAGACAAAAAAAAGAAAAAAAAGGTTGTCATGGCCATGTTGCCAAAGCAAAATTATTTTTGTTGCAATATAGAGAAATCTAATTCTAGCTCTAACTCCTCTAAAGATGGTTTTCCATGTGTAGGGAAACGGAAACGGCAATGGAAACGTGAACAAATCCAGCAAGTAGGAAAAAGAAAGAGCGTTTTCATGTTTCCGTACATATGAAAACATTCTCTCTAGTCCAGTACTTAAAGATTTTTTGACGTTCCCGTTCCTGTTTCCGTTTCAGTACACATGCAAACCCAGTTTAATACGCTCTAGAAGCAAATACTCACTGCCCAAATATATCCCTGGTTAGCCACATCATGCAAACCGTGGCTGCCAATTTCCTTCTAAGTGATTATTTCTTCTAAGAGATTATTTTTTTCTCAATGAATTTTTTCCTAAGTGACTATTTTTTCCTGTTTTTTTTTTTTCCTCTGAGTGACTATCTTTTATGGGATTTTTTTTTTTTCTGAATGACATTTTAAAAATTATTTTTATTACATAAGCGATTATTTTGTTTCTTCCTGATAAGGTTTTCTAAGTAGTAATTTTTTGTAAGTGATTTTTTTTTTTGTTAGTGATTAATATGGCCTGGTCTGCAAGTTTTAAAAATTCATGTTGTTAGGGTCACGTAGTCAAATTAAGACGCTAAATAGAGAAAATACTGCGTTCACTGTTCAGTAATGGTTTATAATGTAAAATACTACGCGCCCCAAATAGCCTTTATTCTTGTTTTGACATCACATTTCCTGCAGTTCAGAAATCCGCCATCAGTTGCCCTTCAGTTGCCATTCATATCGACACCGATGCTCTGTTTTATTCGATTATTTCGGAGATTGGGCCATGTGAAAATGTTACTTTTTTTGATTCCACGGTGTCAGAAAATTTCTTGTTCAGTATTCAATTCGACTATTTCGTCGGGTATTTTATATTATTGTTGTAGGCACATTTTTGTCTATTCGAGAACGTGAGGATCAAAATTTTGAAGAGTTGTGTAAAGTCAGAGGTGAACATTTCATCACAAAGATAAATACCTCGAAAAGTTGTTAACCGGTTGGTCACAACAGGAGGACGCTATAATGGAATGTCACAAGAAAGCAAAATGAAGATCAGAAACCTAACGTCGTCGAGTGTTTGCCATATTGTTGCATGCCTATTTTTGACTTTTCGAGAAAATGACGATTGAAGTTTAGTCTGCAAAAAGGCAAACAGGCATAAAACACTACGCCACAAACATAATATATATCTCGAAAAATTTTTAGCAGATTGGAATGACACTTACACATTATAATGAAAATAGGAGTTACAGAACAACTTTCAGAACAAAACGTCAAAACTGGCAAAATATGGCATACAACAATATGCCAAAAAGGCGCTCGATATTCTGCCCATTTCTTTCTCGTGTGCGCTTAGTTCATCGTTGCCCACCCCCCCCCCCCACCCACTGCCACACCCATCCCCACACCCAAATCTCTGTTAACTCACACTGTCTGGGGCCGGAGAAAACGCTTTCTTATCATTACCCTGTACTCACGTGGACCTGATGAATCAATAGCCCTGGACATCATCAGCTGGTCGGGCTGAGGACGAGATAACAGTGTCCAGACCCTCAGTCACTAGCGAGGGTTGCATCCAGTAGGTAGCCAGCAGTGTCGTGGCTAAGGTGAAGTCTTAGATAATGACATTTTATGGAATGGACTAACACCCACCCACCCACCCCCATCCCCACCCTCCACCACAAACCCGGAACCTCCACCCTCAAAGCAGTTGCAGCAATGTCGGAATTCAATGTCACCGTGTCACGCACAAAAGGATCTCTGTGAGAAGATGGATACAGGAGCAGGTGGGGTGAAATATGGAAGATTGGGTGGGTGCTTAAAAACAGAGAGAGATAGACAGACATTCAGACATACACAGAGGCAGACAGATAGATAGATAGATAGATAGATAGATAGATAGATAGATAGATAGATAGATAGATAGATAGATAGATAGATAGATAGATAGATAGATAGATAGATAGATAGATAGATAGATAGATAGATAGATAGATAGATAGATAGGCCGACAGACAGACAGGCTGCATGACAAACACAGACAGATCAACAGACCAAAGACAGAGCAGGATAAAAACATTACAGAATAAAAAAAAACAAGGAACTTCGAACATTGGCATTACGTCACCTGTTTATTTATTAGCTTCCAAATGCAATAGAAAGTTGTGACAAAGTTACAGCTGTAGTCTATATAAATGACATGTCGGCTATACATGACGCGTCTGCTATACACGACCTGTCTGCTATATGCAAGTGTTAGCTTTAGGCTACATGGCGGGTCTGCTATACATGACGTCTTAGCTATACATGATGTGTCTGCTATACATGACATGTCTGTAACAGAGGACGTGTTACTGTTGGCTAGCTATACAAGATATTCCAGCTAAGCATGACGTGTTTGCTAAACATGATTTGCGAGCGAAACATGACCTATTAGCTATAGAACATGTACAAGTTATACTGGAGGTGTCCGTTATACGTGACCTATTAGCTAAGAAAGGAAGTGTACGTTTTCGCTCTATGTCAGCCACACATGACGTGTTCGTTAAACGTGGCATGTCAGACAATTATTCAGGATGTGTCATCTAAACCTGGCGTGTGTGCTATACAAGATACTTTTGAGAATGTTCACTTCGAAACAGCAGAAGGCGTATTTTAAAACTGGGCACGTCTTTTGCACCTACAGTTTCGGTCCGTAAAACATACATACACCGCACCCAGACTACCTATCGTGGAAATGACTTTTAGTGTGTTTATTTAGGTCAGTGGTAATACACTGGATCTGACACAGCTATTATTAGTATGGAGTAGAAAGTAGGTCGCCGCGGTGAACAATAGCCATTTGCGTTTCCACGGGGAGTAAGAGCTTACTGACGGCTTTCAATAGTTTCAGTCAGCCAAAAATATGAAGAAACCATAGTGAATAGATACGCATACACTATCTTTGACGAAGACGGTGTCTTTCAATTCTCGTTACCCTTGTGGCCTAGTTCCGCGATTATGCCGAAGTGAGATCTGTCTGGTCTTAGAAATGACACAGCCAAGGGACATAATCTGTCTGAAGCGATGGTTCTAAAAGAGGGAAACTTTCAAGGCAAATTTTCTGATTTCGGCCGGTGAATACTCAGGTCGTTAAGTAATGCACACATTCAATGTATTGTGAGAGTATAGAGTCGCTTTTATTTTCCTTACTACAGATTGTGCAGTATACTTTTTACTGATGCTGGAACCAGAAATCTCTGCTTCTTGGTTCCATGAAAGATGATAGATGCCCTATTGGTGGGCCTAAATTACGAAACAACATCAGCCTTGACACCAGGAAAAGTGAAAACATCGTCACATTTAAAAACAGGCTCAGAACTGAACGGTTCAGGACTGTTTTCTTAGAAAGTGAATGGTATCCCCTTTTGGTTTCAGAGGTTTGAGAGAAGATTAAGTGTTTGTCGATGTGTGTGAGTGGGAGCATGACGAATTGATCTTATGTTAACCGTTTCTAATTTGAGTTCAGAGCCTTAGAGCACATCTTTTTGTGTGTGTGTGTGGATTTGAGCGCCATTAAAGGTAAATATTACTTTACTCCACTTCACTTTAAGATGAGACAGATAGTGGGTTTTGCGTGCACGGATTTCGTACCGCCACCTTGCGGCGAATGTGCTGAAGTCATAAGCAATGCCGTTTTTTTTACATAGCCAATACAGAAAATAGCGTTTTGTGTTCACTGTTCAGCTGTCACTGTAGGCCTTGATTAAAGGAGCTTAGTTTGTAATTATTACCTTCGGTCGCTATAGGAAAGTCGCTGCAGCATTATTCAAGCACTCTTTTCATGCAATACGCAACAGGCCCTGCCCTGGTTTAGTACACAAACTGTGTGCACACTTTTCTTAGATGCGTGAAGTTTCAGGGGTTTCTTATTCCAATGACCGGGTTGCCGCGTTAGTCCTACGTTTGTCGTGCTTTCTGTTTGCTTGTGTTTTTGTTTTCTTTTAAGCAGACATATTATTAAATAACCTGGTTGGATTGTTGTGGGGTTAAATGATGCCACGAGGTGTGAATGTAAGTGTGTGTGTGTGTGTGTGTGTTGGGGATAATAATAATAATAATAATAATCATGGATGGCATTTATACAGCGCATATCCATTTAAAATGCTCTATGCGCTTTACAGAAGCAACATGTCAACCACAGAGCAGAATGGAGCGCCTGCGAAGCGCTCAACACGCTACACTGCTTCTTTCTCTCTCCCTGTCTCTAAGACTTGAAGAATGAATCACCGAGTTACCATTATTTCACCATGCGACCCTCGATATGAATTCATTTTAAATCATTTAGGCATTTCATTAAAAAAAACAAAAAACATTCCTTTACACAAACGGATCGAATTCAGTCTGAACTTCAGTTTTAACCCAAATCACCAGTGGCCAACAAAAGTGCCTCATTACGCGCTCCGTCCTTGCCACTTATTAACCAGTTTGAGAGTTCCCAAATTATTACGACACAGGGATAACGCAATTGCGTAGCTAGCGTCGTGATTATGAATACCAAATTTAACGTATTTACGTTATAACGTAAATGCGCTAAGTTAACGCCAAAAATCTACGCATCGTTTATGAATACCGGCACAGGTCACACGATATTAATTTTTTTCATGACCATTACCAGTTGGCCCGCTGACTCGTGGAATACACGTGCACAGATGTGATTTTCAAAGGAGAGTTTCGATCAAAAATGCGTAAATTTAGGAGCAGAACAAAATTTCCTGTCATACTCTTTAATTCTTCTCGAAGAAAATGAGTCTTTTTTGTCCAGCTCAAAATGTCAGGGCGCTTTCTTTTCTTCAACTCAGTTGTTGTGTGGCTCAAAATCAACGAACATATTAAAACTCTAGCGAATTTCAAGACTTTTTAAATATTCCAAAGTACACATTTACGTCTTACTATGCCTAATAATTATGATATTTAGTACAATTTAAGGATCAGCGGTTAAAAAGCAATTCGTGATTACATGGCAGATCTTACTTCCTTTATAATATGATGATTAGTGTGTGAGTAACTGTACAACCAACAAAACCTAGACTTACTAAACTGATTATTTTACACTATGTACACAAATAGAAACAAGATACAAACAATTGTCATAATCATCATCAATATCGACAATAATAACAATAATAATAAGAATGTTACTACAACCGACAATAACCATCATCATCATAACAATACTAAAACAGTAAGTTCAAAAATACCGTAAAAACATTAATTGAAAAGGCATAGCCTTATAGCAATTATACAGCCAACCAACAACAAAAATTGGAACAGAAATAACACCCAAAGAATTCCATAAAGCAATTTACAGCTTCCACAACAAAACCATATATTATGAAAAAGAAAAGAGACATAAAAACTTGGACATAACGTACTTTAAGGAACATAAGGCCACGTCCCAAGTACTGTGAACCCAAACCCATAATGTAAAGCTTTTGCTCGAGGGAAAATACACACAGGGCGTACACAAATACAACATAGTACGAGGCCTAAACACACATTGAGCACTCATTTAGAAGAAAAAAAAAAAACAATGACTTCCAGAGAAATTGATCACCGTTATATAGATCAAATTAAGTCCTGTGAACATGCCGATATACCACATCCTACACAGGACACTGGTCAGTCCGTGGAATTTCCGAAAGGGTGAAACAGACCCAGGCTAGCCTAGGCGCCAGATTGGTAACTCGCCGCCCATAAATCTTGCATGACACTAACACACGACGCACTGCCCACGCCGCAGCCGTGTGTTGGTATGAAGCAAAATTTACGGGTGGCGAGTTACCAGTCTGGCGCCCACACCTCCCTTAGTCTGTTTCACCCCTACGTTCAGTACAGAATTCACACTCATAATATGAGCAGACGCCAAATAAGTCTTAAGAAAACTAACCCAGCATTTTATCTTAAGTTTCCATGAACATCCCAAAATCTGAAATTATAGAAGCGTTTTATCTCCCGGGTTCACATTCTTCAGAACTAATGAACAAAAGAAAATGACACATCATAGTAAAGCGGACAGAGAGACCCTATAAATAAAATTAATATACAGAATTTAGGGCAAAAATAGAGCGTATTTTGCAATATGAAAAGCAAAAATGCATAATTCAAGCTACTTGCATTTAAACATTGAAAGGGTGACCTATTTACAACAAAACTTATATGATAGAGAAGCTTCCTTCACTAACGCTAAAGCGGAAAAGAGGGTTAGCCAACTACATGTAAAACAACAACAACAACAACAACAACAATAACAAAAGAATAACAAAAAATGCATAACTCCAGAACTTTCAGAACAAAATACTGTGAAATGACAATTGTTCTTGTTAGCTTTCTTTATGCTTCTGTCACTGGCATATAGGCCTAACTGTTAAATGTTATAAATTCTCAGTCACACTGCGCTATGATAATCATAATGCCTAAGAATTCCTTTACTACTCAACAGGCTTTCCAGGAAATAGTGAAGGCCATATTCATGAAATACACGGAGCTAGATAGTAATGATGTTGAATAACAGACAACTAAATGTAAACATTAGGAGGTACAAAGCGATATTGCAATCAAAAACATATTATGAAAACAAAACAGTTGAAAAATGCAAACCCTGCTTGTTTCTTCTTTAATAAAAACCACAAAGTGAAGCCATGCTTGAGCATTGAACTAGTTTTATAAAGCATTTGATATCAAAAAGTATACATTAAATGTCAGCAAATAAGCAAGACCTACTGGATCATACGGACATTAATATGCAGCACAGTATGTGACAATGGGAATTATAATACAGTGAAGAGGAATGTCTGAATTTCGAAATAAACAAGCAAAGACGACGATGGTGGCAAAGTGGAACATTATAGGGCATAACGAGCGAAAGGTGGCGACAAAGATTGGGAAAAGTGATGTGGAACTAATTACTCACCAACTCAGGGGACATCGAAATTGTGACATTGACCTAATTACACAAACATCTGAGATTATTTACAAAAGGACGCGTGTAAATGACTAAACACAGTATTGGCAAAAGCCATGTTAGCACGATTCCACTTCAGTTCTTGTTTGTTCCATCTCCAGTTTTGTCAAAACTGGAGATCTTTTAGTTATTATTGTAGAAGAGGTATAACAAATGCACACTTTGACAGCTTGTTTAAAATACGTTGCATTACATACCTAGCTGTTTCACAGTTCCGACTAACTCCTTACGTCATAACACTAAAGCTGGGTTCTCATGTGTATGGAAACGGCAAAAAATCCCTCATACAGTAAAATGAAAGAGTGTTTCCATGTGTACGGAAACGACGTACGGAAACATTCTTTCTAGTTCACTACTTGAAGAGTTTTTGACGTTTCAGTTTCCTTATACATGAGAATCCAGCTTAAGGCCGCAAAAGTTTAACGACGAATTCCTCAGTTGTGCAAAAAGTGGAGGTGGAAGAAACAAGAACTAAGGTCTTGACTACTCTCTCGACACAATTTATCCACAGACAGTCTGGGCAGTAACATACAGAATTGGAAGTAGAGAACGAAAAGATCAGGAAATTTGAGTTAGGCTGGTAGCTCACAGAGTCAAATTAGTTTTGGTCCGGTTTTGACTCAGACTTGAGTATTTAAGAACAATATTTTGCACAGGCATACATTACATGACGTACTGATGAATTACAGTCAACCAAAAGCTCACTTTCAACCGAAATCACACTTGGCAGACAAAAGCGCCGTTCGTTCTTTCCCCTACCCCCGAGGCTCCCTGCCACTTAATTACCAGTTTGAGTAACCGGGTCACAAAAAATGCTTGACTGACTACAGCAATTAATTCTAACCTTAACCCTAACCTAGCCCCGAGATTCACTCCAGCTGGCCAGGACTTCGGGTCTCTTCGGGTTGACCTAAACAAGTCGTAGTGTTTGGGAGCCAGTTTGGCTACGCCATGGTGGGAAGCCGTTGGCCTCCATTGGTGGTGATACCCTGGAGAGGAGGACGAGCCCCTTGACAATTGCGACGAGCCTGTGCTGCTACTCGACCTGGACTATTGTAATAGAATATTACTTCATTTGACAGATGTGCAAAAAGCCTGTGGTTGTGATCATCTTTAAATAAGGATCTTCAACCAGCCCCAACCATACAGCCCAGCCCAGGGCAGATGAGGGAGAGTCACGGACTACCGATATAGTATACATGTATAAATAAAAAGTAAGAATTCACACGAAACAGTTTAACCACGAGAAGATACAATATCACGGAATGTTTATAATACAAGTTATACTGTGCATGTACATGCACTAACAGTAATATTTCACACAGAAGAGTGGGTAATAATTTTTTTTAAATGCACACGAGAAGACGGGATTTTAAAGTAAGTGTCCAAATACCAAGACCATGCCAACAGCCCAATGTGACATCAGGCAAGAGCACACACAAAGTCCAAACAACATAACTGCTAGAACTTTGTCTTAGAAAGCAAATGAAAAACCAAACATTTTGTACAAACTGTATTTACAGAAAACATAATAAAATCTATAACAACAAAAACAAGGACAACAAACGGTACATGAAAGGCCAGCAGAATTTTTATTTTGTTTAGTTTTGACTAAAAATAAAAGGACGTCGTCATTCACATCTACCACCCATCTCCTGGAAACAATAATATAACAATGGGCACGCTCAAGCCCATACATAGCCTTAAATGGTCATCCCTAAAGGGCATAGTTTAACCTCGACATAGGCGATGTTTGGCATGCCTGTAGCCAGTGACAAGCCGCGGGCTGTGCTGTAAGTTGGGGGCTGCAATTCTGAAGACTAAGGGTTAAATTATATTTTTTAAAATATCTCAACTATTTAAATCTGATAAAGAAGGTTATTCGGTCTTGTTGTTTTTTTTGTTTGTTTGTTTGTTCTTTTCTTTTTTTTTTTTTTTTTAAATTTTGCTTCTCCCGAAGAAAAAAAAATGCGAAAACCAAGTTACGACAGTTTTACACGCGGCCCTCAATATGTATATTCATGGGTGGGCCCTGATACCAAAGAGTTGGAATTGTATCTGGTATCTTTGGTAGTACACACTTCTGTCCAGTTTACTGAAAGAATGTTATTACAAGTACGTAATCCTCCAAGCTATTTTTTCGCTAGAGGCACATATTTTAAAGCCTTTTGTGACTCTAGAGCTAGAGAGCTCCTCCCGAAATAATCCTAATAACAGCCTTAATTAATTATGATTAATTGTTTTGTCAGATTTTCCTTTACTTTTCCTCCATTTTTTGTTGTTGTTGTTGTTGTTGACGACAGGCTAAGGGGCAGGGTTAGGGATTCGATAAGATTTAGGGTTGAGGATAAGGACGGGGTTGAGGATAGGTACGTACACATGCGCGCCCCTGGACCAAAACTCTTGGGGTGCGTACGTACTTATAACAACAGCCTCACTGAAAGCTGTATTGATGTCTTTGTCCGGCCGGTTGATCTGTCGTGCTAGGAAAAATGACCGTATGTGACGGGATACAAAAAAGGACAATACCAACAAAATGGCACCATGCACCGTTTTATTTTTGCATTTACTTTCAATTTTTGTGATGACCAACACAAACTCTTAGTTGCACGAAATTATAACCAAGAGAAAAAGATTAAACGCCTTTCATTATAGTCTACAAAAATGATGTTAACAAATGTGAAAAAAAAAGGCGAAACTGAAACTGACCAAAAATGGCATATTTTTATACTGAGTTCGCCCATAACCTGGCAGTAGTGGCGATGTACTACAGTGCGTGTTTTTTAGAACGAGCAGGATCAATATCGATTTTCTCGAACTGTTTGCTGGATTCATTTCAAATTTTGCATGGGTTCATATTTCACACTAAACCTTAGGACTCTGATGTTTATCATTTGTTAGGCCATATAGTGAATATGGAACACAACAAACAAACTGAATTAAACACCGGGATAAGGGCAGCGTGGAGTTGCTTTGGAAAAAAATAGAGAGATATTCCTGGATTCAAAACTGCCAAATGTCCCTCAAGAAGTAAGTGTTCAATCAGTGCATTCTCCCAAAGATCACTTATGGTTGTCAAACATGGCCGATCACAAAACAGCTCACGAATAAACTACCCAGAAGGCAATGGAAAGAAAACTTTTTAACATCAGACCGCAAGATAGAATCGCCCACGCTGACATACGCAAACAAACAAAACTAAAAGACGTAGTGGAATTCATGCTACAACAATAGTGGAATTGGGCCGGACACGTATAGGAAATGAATGACAATAGGTGGACAAAACACTGCACTGAATGGCAGCCAAGGACAGGAAAAAGACCAAGAGGACGACGGAAGGAGGACATTACAAAGAGAGGATCAACAACATAGATGAGGAAAACAACAGACAGAACATGTGGTATGTTATATTATTATGTTTCCGTTCAAGCTGCACACACATATTAGTATTTGGTAGAATTTGCTACTGCAGAAATATTTATTGTAGTTGTTGCTTTTTTATTATAAGTTGGTCCGCTTATGAGTTTAAACAAAGAGCAGGCAGGTGAGGCTATATTCTAACAAATGCAAAAACCGTTCTAGGATGTTTAGTGTGAAATGTGAGCCGATGCAAAATTTCAAATAACCCAACAGACAGTTTCCTAGAAGATCGATATTTAGCTCGTTCATTCTAAAAAAAAAAAGAAACAAAGACGCACTGCAATTTTGAAATATTAGTCTCTTTTTCAAGCGAATACTCTGCCTGATTACAATTTTTATTATTATTATTACTATTATTATTGTCAAAAGCTTTGGATATAATCATCCGCGTTTTTCTGGGGTCTGATGAAATCGGCTTTAGGGTGAACTTTTTATACCTCTTAAAAAAATCGAAATAAAATATTTCTAAGACGATTTCAAGACAAATATTTTAGCCGAATGCAGAAAAATGGCTAATCTTTCATTGTATAAGCAAATCTCAATTTCCATGGAAAATTTTCCGTCCTTTTGAAGTGGTTTTCTCAGGAACTTGGTCTCTCTCCTCAAATCCGATTTCGCCAGATCCACTCACATGACTGTATAATTTTGTTTATTGCATAGACTCCATTATGTAATGAAAACTGGGGAAAACAGCTTTTAGGTAAAACTGTGCACCTGAAGAGACACAAACAACATTTTCGGAAATAATTATGTAAGAAGTCTATTCTGTCTATTGCTACACAGCGTAATGGGTGTCAAACTTCAATACGGTTCGGTGTAACACGACCTGAGTTCTTTGTTTTTTCTATCTCTATTTCTTTCTGAAAAACTACGTAGTGTCTCCACAACTTTAGATTTGAACGTTCCTATTCTATGATTCGTAGATAGTTTCAGTTTGGAAAAGGGTAAGGGGTGTATTATTATTAAGCCCGGTCAGACACAGTCAGCTGCTGGCAAACAAGAAGTGCACACCATAATTTCCTATACCATTTCCTTAGTCAATCCGGGAAGACCCCTATCAAACTAACCCCAGTCAGGCGCAGTCAGCTTTGATCACGATTTCTTTGGTGTACATTTTGCTGGCAGCATCTGACTGCGTCTGGCCGCGCCACAGACTAATAAAATACCAGACTGGATGATCCCATTGTGTGACGTCACAAAACAGCGAAAGGTCCGCCATTTTAGGTTTACGGTTGCGACCGACGCTTCAGCATAACTGCAATGCAGCGGTCGCTAAAAGTCCGTACGGTCATTATTTATAACAATAAAAAAAAAGGCAGATGTAGACAATAAAATGAAAGGAGAGGCAAGTTAATGCATTATTGATACATGTACAACCAATCTTGACAAACAAAAAGAAATTTCTACTGCAGATAGAACTAGAATCGGAATTTTCCGAGCGGCGGCCATGTTGGTTATACGGTCGCCGCTCGGGAAAACTCCGTAAAAAAAACCACACTGCCCGAAGTTCGTGTTTCCAGTCTGGTTAATTTATTAGTCTGTGGGCCAGGCTTAATATGATTATGATACCTTCCTTAGTCATATAGTTTAGTTTTGATGTTATTGTTCTTGTTGTTGTTGTTGTTGTTGGAGGTGGTGGTGGTGATGATGATGGTAATGGTGTTATTTGGAAGAGGAGATGCTGTTGCAGTCTCTGCTTACGCTGTTATTTCATTTCAGTGCCGAGCTGTACTGTTTCGGATACTGCTTGGGTTGAACATGGTGAGAGATGACTCATGCTGATTGACATTAAGACGCTCCTCTAGTCATTCAATGAAACGGCGGGGCAGCAGAAAACACACACAGAAGTAAAAAACAAAAATAAACAGCAACATAAGAAAAAAAATGAAGAGAAAATACGGGCTGAGGACAAATACAGAGAAAGCTCAGATCAAATCAAATTAAATTAAAGGACTTGTACAGAGATATATTTGAACTAATATTCTTCTTCTTCTTTCGTTCACCAATCTAAATCTGCAGATTTGTTCTTTTAATAAAATCTACGGTTTTCTGCAGTTCTGGCAGAGCACCATAGAGTTTGATATTCAGGTCGGTGGGTTGGGGCCAATATGTTTCTCGCAGTGCTGAGAGGAGGAATTGAAATAATGTATCTACACATAATTATAACAAAATGAAATAAAATACATAAGAAAATAACTAAAAATAAAATAAATAAACAAATGAAAGAAAACAATCACGTAGGCCTAATCTAAAAAAAAAATTAAATAACAAAGTAATTTGGACCGAGCAAAATTCGAACTAAGGCAAAATACATGTATAATCAAAAGAAATCAAATAAAGTAAGATCAAACAAATTAAACTGAAATAGAAAGAACCTTTGTTGGACAGACATACGCTGGAACTGGCTGACAGCCCATCTATAGACTCAGACATGAAAACTGAAGACAGTAAAAGCTACAAATCACCATCTTTCCCGGTTAGACCCGTTCTGTGATGCTCGCCTTCACTTCTCACACTTGAGAAGCTTTTAAGGGGGCTCAGTGATAAGCACTATTGATTCCAGCTTCAAATCGATGTCACTCTGCTAGATAATGTTACTGCTCCCTCCGTTACTCTACTCTGCTCTCACTCTCAGTGTCGAGGCCTGAGAATGAATGTGACTATAGAGGGTAACAAGAAAACTGATGAAATATATTTAAATGAATCAACAGATAAAAAAATACCCCCTAAATCTGACGTGTTTCTTAGTATAAAATGCTTTGAACTCAAAGCCGGCAAAGGGTGCGGAGAGTATGTTTAAATCTGACTGGTTCTTGGTATAAAATGCTTTCAACTCCAAGGCTTGCAAGGCCCATTGGACGTATTTGTTGCAAAAGGCGTTGAAAGTGTAAAAATATTTTAATATTTGACTGTTTCTTGGTATAGAACGCTTTAACCTCAAAGAGTCTAAACAGTTTTGTTTAAATCTGACTGTTCCTTGGTATAAAATGCTTTGGCCTCAAAGGTTTTGCAAAGGGCATTGAAAGTATTAATTAGTTTAAATCTATTTCTGGATACAACATGTTCACACTTTGACGGCTGGCGGGGGACGCTGAAAGTATTTAATTTTGTTTAAATCTGACAGTCTCTTGGTATAAAATTATCTGAACTCACTCAAAACCTTGCAACCGGCCTTGACAATATTTGTTTGAATCTGTCTGTTTATTGGTATAAAATGCTTTAACCTCAAAAGCCTCGCAAATGTCACTGGACGTATTTGTTGCTAAGGGCGTTGAAAGTGTTAAAAGTTCGTTTAAATTTGACTGTTTCTTGTTCTACAGCAGTTTGAACTCAAAAGGCTGCAAGAGCCCTTGAAAGGATTCGTTTGCTTTGGCATTTTACCTGATTTGAATTCAGAAAAACAAAAGGAAAATAAACATTCATACTGTATTTTGCCGCAGAAAAAATTATCTTACTGATATATTTCTTCAAGTTACTTTTTTGTTATTTGTTTGTTGTTGTTTTCTTTTGCTGCTACTATCGTTGTAATTCCTATTCTTATCACATACAGCCTCCCCCCCCCCCAACCACACACACACCTTTTCTTTTTCCCCCCATAAACCAAACTGAACCACTCAGACTTCCTGCTGATGACGTAATTCTGCCCTGCTACGAAAAAAGACCATAATGATGCACCCGATTCATATGCTAAAACAACACTTTGATAGAATGAATTAATGTGTTTTTGCTGTCTTTCTACCGGGGTTATAATTTTGTACAACAAACATTTTTGGTTTTCACAAAACGGAACTTGAACATCCAATAAAGTAGAGCGCATCGCCAAATGATTTTTTTTTTTTTCTGTTTTGCTTCTCCTGTAAAATCTTGCTTTTTCACCCGTACGGTGTTTTTCCCAAGCATGACAGAATATCCTGCCAGACACGTTAAGCACAATGTCGTAATAACGTTATATAAATGCATAATGGCTATAGAAAGACACACATACATTACGAGCACAAAATCATCATAAATTATAAGGTACAAAGTAATAATGCACTACAAACTGTTTCAGTGTAACATCAAACAAAATAGCAGCATAGCAGTGTTGTGATAAAACGCCTCCGCCTTATCGTAGTTCAATCACAGGGCAGTAATCACCAGGCCTTGCTGTTCATTCGTCATTATTTTCTTGTCTGTGTCTGCCTCTCACTCTGTCTGCCTGTCTGTCTGTCTGTCTGTCTGTCTATCACTCTCTCCTAAATCTTCCTCCGCCTGTCTGTCTGTTTCTCTTTGTCTATCTCTCTCTGTGTCTGTCTGTTTCTCTTTGTCTATCTCTCTCTGTGTCTGTCTGTTTCTCTCTGTCTCCCCACCCACCCCCCCCCCTCTCTCTCTCTCTCTCTGTTTTCTCTCTCCCAGATCAACCAGCATTTCGTCATCCCAGTCCACAGGTTTTCTATCTTCTTTGACCCTACATTTCAAACACTACATTTCCGACACCTGGCTTAAAAGTTTGAACTCTTCTAAACAACAATAAACAATGTTCAAACATCAAATTCCTATATATAGGAATGCTGATTATTATCACACTCATGTGATCAAAGTATAGACTTGGGAATCATGCACATTTTCTTTCCAGATCTATACAAAACAGCTTTTGAGAATTTTACCAATGTAATAAAATCAGTACCCAACTATTTAATTCTATTTGTGAATTCTAAATTCAGGAAGCTGTGCATATCAAACATACATAAAGTACTCAAATAGACTGTGAAAGTCACATGCAAATTGGCCGATATCGTGCCGACGCGCCGTAGAACCCAAACTCAAACTCAGAGATGTCGACTGAGTTCCACTGATGACCTTAAACTCTACTTAAGTGAAACCTGGATGAAGAAACCATTTAAACTGGGGTGTCGCTGCTTCTCTTTCTGCATTCGTCATCGGACATATAAACTTCTGTTCCAATGCTGCAGTTCACAAAGTTGACATAGCGTTAGGCAAGAATCTGTGAGAGCCTCAAATGGGAATCCAGGACAGTGATACCTGGACGTCTTTTCTCTGCCCCCCCCCCGCCTTTCTCTCCCTCTCCCTTTCTTTCTATATCTATCTATCTATCTATCTATCTATCTATCTATCTATCTATCTATCTATCTATCTATCTATCTATCTATCTATCTATATCTGTTTGTCTATCTCTCGCTTTGTTAAGAACCACTGGTCAACACTGACAGTCATCAGACAACTGACCGGCGTATAATTATCTACACAGGCAGGAAGAGTCTAATGTATCAGGGGTCTGCCATACGGATGGGCGTTTCATCTTCTAATTGAACGTTTTTGAGAAATATCGGCGTTCACGTTCATATACGGAAAGGGGGGGGGGGGGGGTATTATATTGATTTCTCGATGCTACGATTTGGGAAGTGAGAAAATATTTCACTTTGAATATTCAACTGACCAGTCAATACATAATAATAGGTGGGATCGTTGCTGTTTTTTTGCTTTAATGCGCCGAACGTGGACACATTTTACATGGATCGTTTTGTTTTTGAAGATATGCGCCCGAGGAAAGTCTCACAGAAAGACGAAGAGCTAACGTTTTTTTATGATTTTCGTCATGATATTTATGCAACACTATAATGATGGTTTTCCCACATTAAATTTGTTTACTTTGCCGATCCTAGGGCTCAACAAGTAGACCCCCTTCCCCCCTTCTTTTATCTCCCCCCCCCCTCCCCCCACACACACACTTCGGCTGTTTTTTGCTTTTGCCTGTTTTGGTTCACTAGTCTTCTACTCAGCTGTACATCCACCCATAGCCAATCTGTGTCTTTCTAAGAGGTTCATTCCCGATTTGGGAATATATACCTTCTCACTCTGAAAGATAACGTTCCAAAGTTTGGGTATTTAAAACTTCTCACTCTGAAAGACACGTTCTAAGTTTGGTTATTTAAACCTTCTCATCCTGAAAGATACATTCAAAGTTTGGGTATTTAAACCTTCTCACCCTGAAAGATACATTCTAAGTTTGGGTATTTAAACCTTCTCATCCTGAAAGATGCGTTCTAAGTTTAGGTAGGTAAACCTTCTCGTGCTGCAAGGTAGGCCTACGTTCTAAGTTTGGTATGTAAACCCTCTCGCCCTGAAAGATACGCTCTAAGTTTGGTATGCAAACCTTCTCGCAATGAAAGATACGCTCTAAGTTTGGTATGTAAACCTTCTCGCCCTGTAAGATACGCTCAGGATTCGAGTATGTAAACCTTCTCACACTGAAAGATAACGTTCCAAGTTTGGGTATCTAACCCTTTTTCACCCTGGAAGATACCCGTTGCCGTGACAACTTTGTGAACTCAGCAGTTTAACAAGCCAACATGGTGTTTTAAAATCAGTGATACAAAGCGGTTTAAACAAACGATCTAATTAAAGAAATGAACAATCCAACAAAGTAAGCTTCCCCCGTGACCTTGCGTGAGGCTGACCCACACAATGACCTTGACTTCAATGTGACCCCTTCCTGAGAGGTCACGAGACACGACAGTCATGTTTACCGCGGCGAAGTGTCCGCTTGACTTTAGGCTTGGACCCACGTCTGACCAAACTGCGACTTCTGTGGAAGGGAAACAAACAACAACAAAAAAGGATGAGAACAAATAAAGTTGGAAAGCTCGTTGATATGATGGCAAGAGTAACAATTGCCACACTATTTTATTCAATGTTTCTAGTCATTTTGTCTCTCTCTCTCTCTTGCTTTCTCTCTCTCGCTCTCTCTCTCTCTCTCTCTCTCTCTCTCTCTCTCTCTCTCTCTCTCTCTCTCTCTCTCTCTCTTCTCTCTCTCTCTCTCCCTCTCTTATTATTAAATTCTTCTCTTTCTTCTTATTTTGCAGTACATACATTTGAACCTCTTCCTCTGGTAGGCCTACTTCCTCTCGCTTCTCTACCAATCCCCCCTCCCCCTTCTCTCTCTTCCTTACCCTTCTCTTTCTTCCTTCCTTTCCTCCTTCCCCTCCTCTAACGATTTCTGTCTCTCACCCTCTCCCCATTTCTCTCTCTCTCCCTCCCTTACTCCCCTCTCTCTCTCTCTGCTTCTGTCATCATCTGTCGGTCTCGTTCCCTCTTTTCTCTCTCTTCCTTCCCCTCCTCCTTCTTCTTCCGGTCCTTCCTCTCACTTCTCTTCCAATCTCTCTCTCTCTCTCTCTTCCTCCCTCTCTCCCATTTTCCCTCCGTTCTTTCCCCTCTCTTCTCTACCATCTCTCTCTCTCTCTTTCTTTCCTCCTTTCTCCCTCGCTCCCATTATTCCATCTTCCTCTATTCCATTACACATCAGCTAAGATAATCCTTCTGCTTTCTTTGAAAAACAAAAACGATGCAGTTGCAACACGTACATGTCTTTAAGCACTGGTTCCCATATAACTGTCAAATATTTTACTCTATCATTCTGATGGCTCACTGAGTCAAGCCTCCTCTGCGTACGTTTTGACTCAGTGCGCGAGGTCTCCCCTTCCACCAACTGGCTCAAGACAGTTTTGTCACGCCCGAACTGGTGAGACACAGCAGTTGTTTCAGGCTCGCCAGTTTAAACTCCATAGACCACCTCTCATGCTGAACGTGACCCGAGGTCTTGTTTGTTCCAACTCCACGTTTCGCACAACTGAGAAATTCGACGTTAAAACAATTGCGGCCATAGATTACTACGATAAGGGGTTTCAAGATGTCGAAACTTTGAAATAGCTTGAAATGTGCCACAACATAATAACTTTAAACCAGTGTCATAGTGTGCATTTGTTATACCTCTTCTACATACTGAAAGATCTCCAGCTTTCTCAGAAAATCGTCTCATTAGAACGACTAAGTTCTAACTCCCTTTCGACAACTTTTAAGAAACTGATGATTGAAATTTCGGTTGCTCATGGCTGCTAGTGATACCTTTTTTTTTTCTTTTAAGAAATAGTTGCAAATTACACACCGAATCCGCTTGATACTTTGACACACAATACAGAAGGCCTGTAGAAGTAGTGTGTAGTGTGTAACTCATTTCAGCCAAAAAGTGGAGACAGAACCTTGTCATTCTAAGGGGACCACGTGTCAAAGTGTGCATTTGTTATACCTCTTCTACTTCTTAAAGGTCTCCAGTTTTCTCGGAAAACGGGGATAGAACAAACAAGAACTACGGTTCTAAAAAACAAAGATTATTTCCTATTATACAAAACCCCTACAAAACATACTTGATGCAGGGCGCCATCAACCTAACGAATGCTCCAGACTGTGACAATTTTATCGACGTACCCGATGGTCGCTGTATTATGCGTAGGGAGGTCAACCGTATGTGTATTATGTGTGTAGGGAGGTCAACCGTATGTGTTTTATGTGTGTAGGGAAGTCAACCGTATGTGTATTATGTGTGTAGTGAGGTCCACCGTTTGTGTTTTATATGTGTAGGGAAGTCAACCGTATGTGTATTATGTGTGTAGGGAGGTCAGCCGTATAAGTTTAAGTTCATTTCATTACAAGCAAAGAAAAGACCGAATGGCTCAGAAAGATGAAAAAAAAAATGGTATTCGAAAATGTGCAATGAAGTATGAAAGAAAATAAAACCATTAAATCATTTTGTTCTATTATCAGAATGATGTGCTAATGCGAACTACCACAGAAACTATGTTGAAAACGTAAAGTGTTTGTTTCACTGATTTTTTCCCTTGAAAATCGACCTTTATTTTCAGGCCTTGATTCACCATTAAAAAACAAAAAAACGCATACCAGCCTATAAAACTAGTCCCAACATCTGTTGATGTTTGAAAAGGAAAGGAATGATTCAGATGTCCCGAAAAAGCGGTGGGCGGTGGCATTGCCAATTTTTTTTTTATATTTCTTTTTGAATTATTTTTTTTTGAGGGGGGGGGGGGGCAAATGAGGAAACAAACAGAATACAGACGCCAGGGTCATTTTTCATTAAAGTTTTTGGGGTTTCCTCGGGGAGAGCTGCTGGCGGTTATTCCCCCCTCTCCCCCCCCCCCCCCCCCCCCGGGCACGAACAAAAAAAGTCTATGGAAATTTGTAGACAAGTATTTCTCACGTCAAAAACAAACAAACTGGGACTCTCAGACCGTGTGATTTTGTACCGTCGAGACTTATGGAAATTTATGGAGAGTTTTTCCATACAGCAACATAAAAATGGAATAAAGAAGTTTTTTTTTTTTTTGCTAATGTAAAACGTAGGCGATGTTTGTATTGAGGGGTCTTCACCAAGCTCGGAAAATAGGGTGGGGTGGGGCGGGGTTGAAAGGGGGGTGGGGAAGGGGGTACGAAAAAGCGTACAGAAGGGTGGGATATTCTGGGTAGCGTAACTGTGACTATTTGTTTTTCTATTATGGAAATAATTTTTTTTTTAAAAGAAGGAAAAGAGAGACAGAGAGAAGGATCGAGAGACAAAAAGAGAGATAGAAAAGGAGGACGGAGAGAAACAAAAAAAAAATGAGAAGACTACATTCTGTTGTATCGATGCATTGTATCGACTAGTAACTGCCCCATTCTTCGAATGGTAAAAAAACAAACCTCACCAATCAAGACCGAAAGGAATCAGCACAAAGACATTGATGTCGAGACACTTTGGGTCATCCAAATAAAATTGGCGATTAACAGATAGATAGGATAATATTATTAGTATATTGTGCGAGGTAGTGCGCACCGAGAATTTTTCAGGAAGTGATGATGTCATGGACTCATGACTGTGTCCGTAAAAAATGAAGGATCGGAGGTAGTCAGTTAGCGGGATAAAGCAAACTAAAAAAAATACTTCCACACCTTTTCAAGACTCCAAATCTAAAAGAGAACCTTTTGCGGGTCGAAGGGCAGGCACATGTAAAATTTTAAGCAAATCCGAGCTGTGTGAGCGGCAGTAGCTCTAGTTCGATCCTCGAGGCGTGAGAGGCCTAGATCTAGCCTTTCGACAAAGTTTTCTTGGCATGACTGACACTCCGAGATCTAGTCTATAATAAAAAATATTTCCTTCCGAGCTTGAAGCACACTCTAAATATTTCTACACAGTTTTCTTGGTATGAATGAATGGCACTCATCTCATCTGTATAACAATATACTCGGTATCAAAGTTTTCTTGGCGTGGCTGAATCGTGAACTCTAGTTTACATTTCCGGTAAGAGGCGGAAATGACGAAATTGACGGAAGTACATTATCACGTCGTATTCGCAATCATGAATTGATAACTGATAATTATAACTGAATTTCTGGGAAAAGTAAAGAGTTTCGGGAAAAAATGAGCTCGACACGTACAGGCTTAATAAATTTTACATACATGTGCCAAGTTTCATTTGTCTACGTTGCGTAGTAAAAAAAGCCTTTGCGGGAACAAAGTTGGGCCCAAGCTCCATTATTATATGAGATGATGAATGACACAATGCATAACATGAATAGTATGTCAGGTCTCTCTTCCGGTTGTTGTTGTTGTTGTTGTTGTGTTGTTGATGTTGCCATTGTTATTGTTGTTGTCGCTGTTGTTGTTGTTGTTGTTGTTGTTGTTGTTTTCAGCAAAGTGAGCTGTTGGGTTACATTAAAACTACTATATGTCTGATGAAACGATTAAGATGTACTTTATTATTTGGCAGGAGGGCTAGGGTTAAATCACTAAAATCCAGTATATTCCGCCGTTTATTTTTTTGGATGGCCCCCAGACGAAAGTTCTGGAAATTTATGAAGCGCCTTGTTCAAAACAATAAAAATGTCACACTCAGGCTGTATTTAATTTCGTGCTGGGAAAAAAATCTCACAAATCCTCTACTAACCTGTTGAAGTTTTTAGCATCACTGTCCCACTCGCCGCTTTTCTCAGGCTCGCTTTCCTCCAGAGAGTTTGCGCTGCGCCTGCGCGTAGACAGCACGTGGCTGAGCGGCCCCGTGTGTCGTCCCTCCCCTCGGGACTGGTCCAGGAGAAGGCGGAAAATGTCTTCGATGTTCTCGTCTTCTTTGGCGCTGACCTGTGTGTGTGTGTGTGTGTGTGTGTGTGTATGACAAAAATATTCGTGATCTTTAAATTAGATTAAATTTGCAAATAAACTGTACAAATGACAAAACGTCGCTCTCTTCTTTTCTCTCTCTCACCCTCTCTCTCTCGTTCTATTTCTCTCTTTCTCTTTCCGCTTAAGAGAAAAAACACAGATATACACATAAGACATGCAGGATCATCAAGTGTGGATATGGGTAAAATAATTGTCCAAGACCACTTTAATTGTTTTCGACAAAACTGATTTCTAATTTATTTATTTACTTTTTAGTTATAATAGTATAGTAGACTAAGAGAAAGGACGCCAAATAATTAATTAATGTATTAATTGGCCTCGGGGGAATTAGACCTGCATTCAGTTGTAAGTTTGTAACGTCCTGTAATAATACGTTAAGAAGATTATTTCGGCTTCATATTTGAAAGAAGAAAAAAAATAAAAAAAATACTCTATTCTTCTTGGGCACAAATATGAATTTTGAAAACTCAGGACTACAAAAAGCCCCTTTGATGGCTAGGAAGAAAGGAAGGGAGAATAACAAGAAGATGGGGGGGGGGGGGCAGAAAAAGAAAAAGAGATAAAGAACAACAACAAGAAAAAGAGGTGTGCAAAAGTCTCGAGCTGTGCTGGTCCTTAGGCAAAGATCTACAACAGAATGCCGAAAATCTCTGCCACAAAAAAAAAAAAAAAACAAGAAAAAAAAATAGCCTGAATTTTTCCCACAGTGATCGATGTTATAATTCTACAATAAGTGACATCAATAAAGGCCTATAGGGAATAGCGAACAAAATTCAATATCTTCCCTATTTGGCTTTGTAAAAATACGGCACTTTTCATGTCTTCTGCGCGTTTGCCGTTACGTGACGATGCGAAATCTATGCATGCTAAAGGCACAAGTTGTCTGATCTTATCAATTGTAGTATCTTTGGTTAAAATTCCCTACTCCACATCTCATACAGAACCCGAAACAAAATAGCACACTCGACGATTTCACTCCGCCGACTGGTTGGATGGTGATGTCATGACACTGCGTTTTCGATGAGATCCAAGCAGAGACATGGTACCAAAGAGTTTGTATGTTATATAGAGAGGTTTTACTATTGGTCGATTTGCACTGCGAGACACGGGAGGCGCCTCCAAACCATTGTTAGCATGGAGCGGAAAGTAAGTCGCTGCAGTAAACAATACCCGTTTGTGCATTTCCACGGGGCGTAATAGCTTACAAACGGCTCTAAATAGTTTCAATCAGCCCAAAACTATGAACAAACCGCAGAAAACCCAAATATGCACACCATTTTTGGTGAAGGCGGTCTCTTTCAATTCCTGTTTACCGCAGCGACCTAGTTTCGCGATTTGGCAGAAGTGAGATCTCTCTATAAATAATACTCTTTGATGCTACTAAGACAGTACGTCACTGAATCTAGGTAGTTGGCCAGTGCGATTGATCTCATTGAAACTCAAATGCCGTGATGTCACCATCCAACTAGTTGCCCGATCAAAAGTTGGCTAGCACGCACCTCCACGAAACCGCCAGTGAAACTGTTACTGTAGATCCAGTTCAGGGTGTCAAATTTCTCCACTTGTCTGGCATTCTCAAGGTCCATCATGGTACCCACAATCACACATGGCAGCTCCTGAAAGCACAAATAAAGAAAAAAAAATTAATAATAAATAAATGGGTAAATTTTTTCCACACTTATTTGCACAATTTTAAATTCTTATTATTTGCACCAGTCCAAGCAATTCAATATTATCAAAGATAGTAGAAACAATAAGATGAGACAGCCAGCTCTTTTAGCATGCACAGAATCTGCACCTAGCTGCGAATACGTGGAAATCATGAATAATGGAGTATTTTACAAAAGGAAAATAGGGAAAATATTGAATTTTGTTCACTTTTCAGCTATCGCTGGAGACCATGATTGACGTCACTTATTTTTTAATCTTAACTTCCATAGCTGTGGGAAAACCATGTTGTTTCTTTCTGGGTTTTTTTTTGTCGCAGTAATACAGTAGCAAATCAACATCTATTCATTAATTTATCATTATGTCAAGCATTATTTTCTTGCTGTGCGCCATGAGCCCCGTCCCCGATCAGTGTGCAAACTGTGTGCACGATTTTTTTTAAGTCCGAAGAAGGGAGTGTCTCATTTTATCGTTTCTGGTATTTTTGGTATTATTACGTTTCGGTGCCGTGACGGTGTGGTATGTCGATTTTCGGCCGGATTCAAGTTACTGATTGCAATGTCACGACTGAGAGAAATTTTTCCAGTTTGCAAGAAATAATGACATTGTAATTTGACGTTTTATATGTGCCCGGATCGGGGCATGTGACCTCGGTGTCGAGAGAAGGCGCTCCCAACAACAGTTAAGTTTTCCCCAAGGTCTTTTCAATCTTGAGTCTGATTCATACATGTGGTCAAAGAGATATATAGATAGAGAGAGAGAGAGAGAGAAAGACACAAGGAGAGAGAGAGAGAGAAACGGGCTGACAGACAGACAGACAAACAGATTGACAGGCGGGCAGACAGAAACATAAAAGAGGGAGAGGGAAGGAGAGAGAAAGGGAGGGGGAGGAAGGGGGAAGAGAAACGGGAGAGAGAGACAGGTAGGGAGGGACAAACAGACAGACAGATAGACAGACAGACATATAGATAGAGAGAGGCAGACAGACAAACAAAGAAACGTTTTAAAAAAAATAATTAATTATGAATGCAGAAGAAGGCAAAATTACTACACCTTTGAAAGCGGTACATAAACGGCAAAAGTGCGCATACGAAATTGATACCTTAGCTGCAAAAGTACTGGCAAGGATCAACTACGGAAAGCCTGTGAACACTGGTACGGATGAGATGTAGGGACAGAGAAAATAGAAGCAGAGAACTAAATCTGCTGGTGACGAGAAATACCTCCTGGTTGAGACGAAGGACAAGGAACCAATTAGACACGATCACACGTAACATTTGTGACATTTGACATTTCCATCGATTTGTTCAGATCGATATATTGGAGCCGTTTTTTCATGTCACACACACACACACACACACACACACAAACATACACAATCACGCACACACACACAGCGTAGGGAACTGGCCAAGGTTGCCAATAGTATTTATTGCAACAGGCTGCAGCTAGATTCTATGCGGTATACAGATAGATTGATAGACAGACAGTCAGTCAGACAGACAGACAGACAGATAGACAGACAGACAGACAGACAGATAGATAGATAGATAGATAGATAGATAGATAGATAGATAGATAGATAGATAGATAGATAGATAGATAGATAGATAGATAGATAGATAGATAGATAGATATGAATTTCGCTTGCCCAAAGGGTAAAGTTTAGACAGACAGACCACAGAGAAACGCGAGGCACTGCAAAAAAAATGTAGCGTTTGATTCAAGCAGTCCACCTACAATCACTATACCGACAGTACCCAGTTGTGTCAACCAGTTGTTTGCATTACAACGCGATAGATCACATTCCATCAGCTGACAATAAGAGCATAGGATTTTCTATGCCGCTGTTTTTGCCATTAGATTTGAGTAATCGAATATCAATAAGCCTCTTCAACGACGCTATTCCTGATGCTAACCTTCACCCCCTCTCCCCCCCTTTCTACATTATGCCATAATGCTTTACGAAAACTCAAAAGAGGAGGAATGTCAAAATTCCAAGTTTTCTTTCTTTTTTAAAAATATTTTTGTCAGGCTACAAAGTTTGTTTTTGTTTTGAATGTTGCGTGCCTCAAGTAAAGCTTGCTACCTGTGTATTTGAGGACACAGCGTATATCTTAATTGCCAGTATGTTATCTTTAAATGCCCATATGTTATCCTTAAATGTCAGTATGTTGTCTCTGAATGTCTTTAAATGCCCGTATGTTATCTTTAAATGCCAGTATTTTATCCTTAAATGCCCATACTATGTTATCTTCAAATGCCAGTGCGCTATATTTAATTGTCACTTTGCTGTCTGTAAATGCCTGTATGTAATGTTTAAATGCCAGTATGTTATTTTTGGATGCCAATTCCTTATCTTTAAATGCCAATATAATATTTTTTTTAAATGCCTATATGTTATCTTTAAATGCCAGGATTATATCTTTAACTCTTTGTGTGCCAAGCACCGATATATCGATTTCCTCACTAATCACATTTGTGCCAATCACCGATGTATCGATGCACAAAAACTAGGATATTTTGTTTTGGGAAGAAAGAAAGTTGACTTCCTAGTTACAAAAATGTTGCTGTAGTTAGTCTTCATTCATCTCCCCCACTATTTTCTTCCTGTATAAGCAAACGTGGAAAAATTCTTGGCACACAAAGAGTTAAATGCAGTATGTTATTTTTAAATACCATTTCGGTATCTTTAAATGCCAGTATGTTTAAATGCCTTATTATGTTCTCTTAAATGACAGCATCTTATCTTTAAATGCAAATATGTTAACTTTAAATCAAAATTTGATGCCAGTATGTGATCTTTAAATGGCAGTGCATGATATTTAAATTTCAGTTTGCTACCTTTAAATACCTGTGTGTTATCTTTATGGTTGTATGACATTTGGAGCACTACTGCAGTTCAAAGAAAGCCGCCATGTGATATTTGGAGCACTAAGTTAGTTCAAAGAAAGCCGGCATGTGACATTTGGAGCACTAGCATTTTAATCAACCTGTTGACTATCGATTACTGTACGAATATTTTGCAATAACTTGAGGAGGGTACCACAGGGATAGAAAGTTTCTTTATAGTCCAAATACACTCTCCGTCAGTCAATTCCAGATGTATGGAGACTGGTTAACGTTAGCAAAGTGTTTGTTGAAGCGTTTTAAAACTTACAAAATTCTTTTGAAATTATTTGGATATCAGGATATATTAGAATCCAAATATAGATTATTGTAAGCATAACTGAACAAAAAAACATGTTAAATAGTCCATTATTTATTCAACGATTGGTTTTATATTTCACATTTTTTCGTTAAAATCTTGGAGCCGTGAGCGGTTAGCATAAATGTTTTTTTTTTTTCCTTTAATAAACATTTTCCGTCTGCGTTTATACAGACTTGGGACTGTCTCTTGAAGAGGCGCGCATTAATAATGTTTATTTTATTGGGTTTTTTTTATTTTATAATAACTGGCTGAACAAAATAGACAATCTACACGAGACTTCACATTGTTGTCGAAGGCAGCGAGATGTGGCAAATCGTCTGTATACACTGAAGTATGGTTATATTTCCATTACTGAAGGATTTCTGTGTTGATTTAATCCAGTCTCTTTTCTTCACATCTGTTGGTCTGGCTCCACAGTTTTGTGGAGGGAATTGGACACAGAGATCAGAATCGCCACAAACACCACAAACAGTGGCCATGGACAAGGACAAGAACAACAACAATATAACAAGAATGATGATAAAATAATAATACCTGTAATAATAATAATAATAATAACAACAACATTACCATTATCGTCATCATTTATAGACCAGTCTTTTTTTTTTTTTTCTAATTCATGATGATGATGATGATCAGAACAAAATTTGTTGAGTGTAAAGGATAGAATTTTTTTTTCAATAGATTTGCGACTTGATGCTGATATGAGTCCGTGAAATTGTAATCGATTACCAGCGACGGTGTAGGTGCTCCAAATGTTATACTGAAATTTTATTAATTTTTGGTAGTGCTCCAAATGTCATACTGCAATTTGACCTAGATTTAGACAGTGCTCCAAATGTCATATTTTTTAAAATTTTGGTGCTCCAAAAGTCATGCTACCATCTTTATATGCTGGTATGTTATCGTTAAATGCACTTGTTTTATCCTTAAATGAGAGTATATTAATTTAAAATACCTTTATGTATCTAAGTATGTCCGTGAGTATGTTTATCCTTCTTTATAATGGCTTCAATAATAATAATAAAATATCATGCGAAAGGCAGTGTGAATATTATGTGCCAGGTAATCTGTGTATGTCTCTGAGTACGAATGTGTGTGTGTGTATGTGGGTTAGTGTGTGAGTCACAAACAGTGACAATATAACAAGAATGTTATATTGTAAGAGGCGTTGTTTAAATGTATGTGAGCAAGTGTGTGAGTGAGTGTGATTGAGCCAGTGTGTGCGTGTGTCTGATAATGTGTGTACGTGTGAGTGCGTGTACGTGTGAATGAGTACGTATCAGTGTAGCATGTGGGTGTGTGTGTGTGTGTGCGTGTGCGTGTGTGTGTGTAGGAACCAGTGTGTGTATTTGAGCCAGTATGTGAGTGAGTGTGTATAAGCCAGTGTGTGCGTGCTTGTGTCAGAGAGAGAGAGAGAGAGCTAGAGAGAGAGAGAATGTATGCGCGCGTGTGCGAGTGTCTGGGAGTGTGTGTGTGTGTGTGTGTGTGTGTATCCAAGCCAGCCAGAGAAACAACAATGTCGCAAGTGAAGTATTTTATCATTTCCCCATGCATGTGACAGAGGTTTTTCTCAACGTGATGGATGGCCAGAGCTGCATGGAGCCTGGTCAATAACAGTTACCATTCATTCCAGGGCGAGACAGAAACCTGCTGTGGTATGGAGATATCAACAATAATCAAAATAACAAGTCAATTAATCAGCTGAGTTGGGTTTTCTTTCTTTTTCTTCTTATTATGCGCTTCTTGTTCGCTCTCTCTCTCTATCTCCTTCTCTCTCTGTCTCTTTCTTTTCCTTTCTCTCTCCCTTTCTCTGCCTCCCTCTCTTTCTCGATCTATCTTTCTATCTGTCTGTCTGTCTGTCTGTCTCGTTCTCTTTCTCTCTCTTCTTCTTCTTTATCCCCCCCCCCCCCAATCTAGTTTTTGTGTATATAGCATGGTATGGTAAGTTCTTAAGTTCTTAATCTTAGCCAGGCAGGTGTGGATCAGCTGTTTTGCTGGTGTTTATTGGGGGCTGAAATTTGACTATGATTTCAAATAAGTGGATCAATAGAATGATGTACGCCGACAATCGTGAAGTCTTGCCTATGATATAGCTCCCATGCTAAATGAAGAGGCTGGCAGGCTGGCATATTATTTATGGACAAAGACAGACAGACGGACAGACACACAGACAGATAGTCAAATAGATAGATAGATAGATAGATAGATAGATAGATAGATAGATAGATAGATAGATAGATAGATAGATAGATAGATAGATAGATAGATAGATAGATAGATAGATTGAAGGACGAAAGGACGGACGAGAGGATGAACAGAGAAACAGACAGACAGACGTACAGACTACAGAAAGACATATGGCACTGCAAATGTAGCGTTTGATCGAAGTAGCCCACCTACAATCACCGAACCGACAACGCCCAGTTGTGACAATCAGTTATACGATTACACCGCGATAGATTAGATTGGACCAGCTGACAATAAGAGCATCGAACTCTCTGCTGTGGCCCTAGTTAATTTGATTACTTCCTGTGATTTCAGACACCCCGGGGGTTCGTTTCGCCCCAGCCAGCTCTGATTGGTAAAATAAAAACACAGCCCAGCTTCCTCTCTTGGTGGGCCTATTATCTGGAATACGATGCGCTCATTCTCGCTACGGTGTCAAAATGATCCACAATGTTTATTTCCCTCAATTCGTTGGCGGTAGGGCTGGGCGGCACCAGTACTTTTTCAGTGTCGCGAATCCCGACTCCGACACCATAACTTCTCGTTGGAACCGACACCGAGACCGACTCCAAAGACGTCACAAGTGCCTGCTGAAAGGTTCCAACACTGGTGTCGACGCTGACGTCGAGGAGGTGACGTCACGACTCAATCACTCCCCTAGTGTTGACTTCGAGACCCAACTGCGGCATTGACCCTGAGAATTTGTATGATACAAAGGTAAACAGCCAAGCTTTAATTTGCTGTCTTCTGTCTGGTGCGGGGCACTGGTACGATGCTGTAGTGTTGGGGGAGGGGGGACGCAGAACTAATTCTCTAACTAACAATGTAAAACCCGTGTAATGTAATGTTTACACGTATTATTACTATTAAATGTAAATTAGGCAGTGGTAATGAGAAGGAAAACTAGAGAGCCACCGCAGCGTCGGCACTAGTGCCGGTACCGATACCAGGTTCTGGTGTCGGGTTCCAAAAGTCAGTACCTAAGCTAAGGAGTCGATATTGGTGTCGGAACCGTGCCCAGCACTGATTAATAGTTACCGCGTCCTGACATCGGTCTATGTTCCCCTGAGACTGGAATTTCACTGGTGCAAACGGGTATAACAAAATGACGGGCGATAAAGAAAACATTAGTTATTCCATGACGAAATGCAGGAAAATATAACATATAACTGAAACGTCCTCACTCCTCTTTCTGATGTAATGGATAGGCGTAAATTAAGTTCTTTCTCCATCTCATATTTCCTGTCCATCCATCTCTCTATGTAATATATTTTTGTGGTCGTCATGTCTTGCGCGGATACATTTCTCAGATCAGTCTAATTATTTCTCCTCTCATCCATCCATCCATTAAATCCATTCCTCCATCCATCTATGATTTCAGCAAACCCAGTTGATCATCTATCCACCCATCCAACCACCCATCTATCCATCCATTCATCCTCCATCTATCTATCCATAATTCCAGGCATCCAGTCGTCATTTTAACCATCCATCCATTCATCCATCTATCCATCCATAATTCCAGCCACCCATCTATCTATCTATCTATCTATCTATCTATCTATCTATCTATCTATCTATCTGTCTGTCTGTCTGTATGTATGTATGTATGTAAGCTTATGTATGTATATAAGACTGTCTGTCTATTTGTCCGTGTGTATGTCTGTCTGTCTGTCTGTCTCAGGAACCACCCACTGCGTTGTTTATTACCCACGGGTGGAAAGGTCCACTATTAAGTATTATTCTCGACGTTACATTGTTTACTGCGTTATTAAAAATTCTTTCCCTCTCCTTGTGGTCCCGCCCCGACGTGTCTTTACCGTTCTGCTGCTGGTGACACCTCGTGACTCTCTTTGTTCATTGCCTGACTAACTTGTTCACCCTCTAGTGACACGTGTCAAACATCCGCCCAGATCTGTATCTTTTTAATATTATCCGTGAGGGAGAGAGGAAGCGAGGGAGGAAAGAAGAAGAGTTATTTAGGTGGTGATTTGCCTGGGCAGGGGGGGGGGGGGGATGAGGGGTGAAAGGTAGGCTTAGTCGTCAACTGTCGAGGGGTTATCCATAACGCACCCACGTTCCGAGGGGAGGGGGCTCCTCCAGAGTACGGAAAACTCACATCTCAAAGAAGGCGGGGTGCCGGGGGTAGTGGGAGGGGGGGGGGGGGGGGGAGAGAATCTGGGGAGCGTGAGTAAGCTTTTCATTATGAATAATAAATTTAAAATGTTTGCTTTCATTTACTTTTTTTTCTTTGTATCATCAAGAAAGAGAGAGAGAGAGACCAAGAGAGGGAGAGAGAGAGAGAGAGACCAAGAGAGGGAGAGAGAGAGAGAGAGAGAGAGAGAGAGAGAGAGAGAGAGAGAGAGAGGAAGGGGACAGGAGAAGGGGTAGGGTAAGAAAGAGAGGACTTTTAGTTCTGGTTTGTTCAGTCGCCATTTTCTGAAAAACTGGAGATCTTTTACTACTAAGTAGGAGAGGTATAACAAACACACACTTTGGCACTTGCTCAAGCTGTTTCACTGTTCCGATTTATTCTAACCCTTTATCATAATAACTAAAACCGCAAACGTTTCAAGTCCAATTTTTCAGCTGTGCAAAAAATTGGAGCTGGAACAAAAAAGAAACTAAAGTGGCGATTTCCTATCAAAATGTACAGATTCCTCTTTTTTTTTTTATTTCATTTTACTCGTGTATTTATTTATGTTGTTATGTAACACTTACTTTTAAGACAGGGGGAAACTTGACTTTGTATCTTCTTCTCTACCTTTTTCTCACGACGGAACTGGCACGCATGGCAGGATATCGCATTCATTTTTTTTACCCTCAGAAAATTTCCCCTCGCTCAATAAACAGCTGTAATTATTATAGTATTAATTTTTATCAGGGGCTGTCACTTTTTTTAATTTTAAACTCAGATGGAGGAATTGACATCTTTACTGGTGGATGAGTGGAGCTGACATTCTGGATCTTTGCTAAACTCTGGACATTCCAATGTCATACCTATCATAAATAATAATTATACAGCTGGCCATATCATGAAACCACACAAGTGTGTTATTTCCTATATGTGTCGGCCATCTTGAATTTTGATCGCCATTTTGAACATTTTTCTTGTCCAAGACCTTTTTCTCAAAAAAAACCTCCTATAGGTAATATTTATGTCAAATTCAATGCTTCTGTCATTTTGTTCAGGCTGTTGTTATAGGTACTACGGTCCCCAAGCATTTTGCGCTACGGGCGAGTACGTACACTTGCCTATCCCAAACCCTGCCCCTAAATCTTATCGAATCTCTAACCCTGCTCCCTACCCTTTCAACCAAAAATAGAAGCAAATCAAAAACAAAATCTGAAACTGAAAGAATAATTAATTAAGGCCGTTGTCAGGAGTACTTCGGGAGGAGCTCTGTGGCTCCGGGTCACAAAAGGCCTTAACATACGCACCTCTCGCACAAAAACTCTGGGGGACGTACGTGCTTGTAACAAACATTCGCGACCAATATTATGGTGACCATCTTGAATTTTGAGCGCCATTTTGAAATTTTTTCGTGGTCAGTACCTCTTTCTCAAGACGACCTCCTATGGGTAACATTAATTGCCAAGTTCCATGCTTTTATCATTTTGTTGAAAGATTGTCCTTGTAGATAAATTATCAAACCCACTGTAAATAGCAAATCCATTTTTCAAATACGATTTTAGCTCCTTGAAGGAATTTTATTGTTTTTGTTCATTAAGGGGCAGTACAATATTTCAGAAATTTATTAATATAACTCAAAATGTATTTATAATAAACAATACGAAATGTATAAAAAAAATAAGGCCGCAAAATATCACCGTGGGCCACATGTTATAGTGTATTTAACAAAATAAGATTTTTTTTTTTTTTTGCAATGATTATTGTTTCTTAACGAAGTGATTTCTACGACCATGTTTGTTCAACCAAACATCATCATTACCATTCTCGGCAGATCATACTTCGCTCACCATTAAATTTGCTTTGGGATCAGCCATACTGTTAGCATGCTTCTCAAGCTGTACATTTCTTAAATTAAATGTTCAGCTGTGTTTAAAGGTTACGGTTAGGGTCAGGGTTAGTGTTCAGTTTAGATTTTTAGGGACAAAGTCAGGTTTTTGGTTTCAGTACCTCGGAAAGTTCTTCACGGTAAACAACTTCAATAAACATAAGACTAAGAGAACCAAAACGCTGTTTTTGTCCATTTTTTGGTACACAGAATAACATTTTTTTCAGAATTTAAAATGGTACCCCGCCCAATAAGCTTATCTAAAAAAACAAAAAAGTAGATAGGGTACCCAGCATTACCCGGGATAAACGTGTGTTCCCATCGTTCTCTCTCCTTCTGTCTGATCCAGACAATTTCCCCATCAGAATAATCCGCAATCTTGCTTCAGGAATCAGGCGCGGCAAGACACAGTGCACCACAGCACTATGCACCAAACTGAACGCTTATCAAATGCAGTCTTCCCGTGCTGTTGGCTTGTCAATGGAAGCACACAAAAAAGATCATTTTATTTTATACAAGCCGACCAGCGCAAGATATATTTTGCAAATTTTCCATGTACATGTAATAAGCGCAACCGTGTGTCTAGATCTAGGCTACATTAAAACTGCATTTGGATTCCATGCTATGACTAATAGAACTCACTGTTACACCACAATTTCATACAGAATTATTTTATTTAATTACCCATTCTAAGAACGGTTTCGTTTCTTGGTGCGGAACCAAACTTCCGCGTTCAGTCGGCGCGTCAAACCGTGCTCGTTTTGAAAATCAGATCGCTCTTCTGGTTCATTAACAATGATACTATTATTCTTCCGGTTCACTCAAAATGGTGAATTAAAATAGAATGACCGAAAAAATATATTTTGATAAATTCGGGGACAGTAGTTTTGGTATGTTTTATGTGACGAAAAGCTGGGTATGTAATGTAGATACTGTCGACGTCTGTAAAATATGAAACGTGTGGGCGAAGTATTAACGGAGGAGTAGGCTAACAATTACCAACACAGCCTCCAAAGTTCACTTTTATAATAATAGATGTCTACATCTTTAAAAAAAAAAAAAAAGCCTGAACATTGAATGAACACAACAGGTCGACACTAAAGCGATTGCGTTAGATTAGTTGACGCTCGAGAAAATTAATTTCATAATTTTTGAAACTGTAACTTAGGCTGTAACAAAAAATGGGGCCAAAATTGCATGATGACGAATTAGTCCCGCCAATATTTTTGCTGTTATAGTAACATTAACGTGAGCTGCTTTGCAATACAAATTTGACACTGGTTTCCTCATCCTATGAAACAGCGTCACGATATAAATAATGCACACATTGACGGACTCCTCCCAAGTATTTATTACAAAGATCTTAGATCACAACTGGGCAGAACGGACCGTCAATCGCATTGGGTTTTCTATCCGGAATGTCAGGCTCACTGAGATGAAAATCCGGTGTCACACTATTAACGTGAGTGGATCTGGCGAAATCGGACTAATGGCCACATTTTTAGAGCTCTGCAAAAAAAAAATAAAAAAATTCTAAGACGATTTCAAGCAAAATATTTTAACTGAATACAGAAAAATAACTGATCTTTCATTTTATAAGCAAACCTCAGTTTCCATGGAAAATCTTCGCGATTTGGAGGGGTTTTCCTCGGGAATTTGGTCTTTCACCTTAAGCCCGATTTCACCAGATCCGGTCACATTTCACGGGTCGGCTTACGAGATGGAAACATAGCCTATAAATAATTGGAAGTGAAAAAGAGCGTCTGACACATACTTAATATTGTTAATCGACTTCCGATAAGCTCATTATTTTGACTTACGGCCATATTGCACAACACTTGTATTGGATTTGAGAGTATCCATTTATCGGTTTGAGCGAGTAGCAAGCACGGATGTGTAGAGGTGGAGAAGGAAGATGAGTGACGTTTTCTTACTTGTTCATGCAGTATTCAAGAGAGGCATTACAGCCATGCCAATCAGTTGTCTTTCTATTGGCAATGTTGTAAGTTTGGATATTTTCAAAACGAATGTTTTTACAAGTGCGTATGTCCCCCAAGTGTTTTTTTTGTTTTTTGCGCTAGGGGTATGCATTTTAAGGTCTTTTGTGATTCCAGAGGTAAAGAGCCCCTCCCAAAATGCTCCTAACAAACGGCCTTAATTAATTATGATTAATTATTCTTTCAGATTTTCTTTTTCTTTTCTTCCTGTTTTGGGTTAAAAGAGTAGGGGGCAGGGTTAGAGATTCGATAAGACTTAGGGTTGAGGATAAGGACAGGGTTAGGGACAGGTATGTATACGTATTCGCCTCCAGCGCAAAACACTTGGGGCGCGTACGGGCGTATAACAACAGCCTTTCAGAATATATTTTTAATGCTTTTTTCCTTCAGTGCCCTTTTATTGTGACCATGGGATGGCAAGAAGAAGAAGGAAGATGCCTGCTCATGCAAAATTCAAAAGAAGATTTACGGCTGGGCCAATCTGTCTGTCTCTTGACAACACTGTAAGCATGTTTATTTTCAAACGTTTAGTAATGCAATTTTCGCTTTTGATGCGCATGTGACGTGAGCGTGGTTGTGGCTAAAAGATGAAGAATTATGTTCATGATGAGCGTGTAAAGAGAGGTGTAGTGAAACCCAGCCAAGTTTTCTAAAAATGAAATCATGAAACAAAACAGGGAAGGAAGGAAGAAAGAAAGAATAAGAGAGAAAACAAGAAAAGAAAAAAGAAAGAAAAAGACAGAAAGAAAGAAAGAAAGAAGGAAAGAAAGAAGGAAAGAAAGAGAAAGAAAGACAGAAAGAGAGAAAGAAAGAAAAGGATCATGCTGGCACTTTTAGACAAGTTGAGTTTCAACAGGCCAAATAACAAACATATTTCTCCTGGAGAATGCCTGCGTATTTTGACAATCGTGGAAAAAGTAATTAATGATAATAAGTCATGTAAATAATATGTAAAGTAACCCGCAGGAGCTAACTTTCTCACACAAGCATCACAGCCTGGCGTTTCGAACAATAATGCGACGCGATGACGGTGGGAACAGACAGTATTTATTATTACACAGTATGCATGACTGGAAATCACTGGTGTACCATCACAAACAATAGGGATGTCCCCACCGTGAGGATATTGCAGTCTGTCAGTACCAGCTGTGAATATGAACGATTCAGTCATATGCTGTGTCTCCAGTGATTTCTATTAAACGTGTCATTATTATGTGTAATGACTCTGTTGTAGCCTACAGACTGAGATATCTCCCGCCGGTGTCAGCTAAGTCGAGCTAATGGCTGGTCGAGACAGACAGCCAGCCAGACAAGTGGACAAATGGATGAGTAAGTGGCTGGGTAGGTGCGTGGATGGATGGATGGATGGATGGGTGGGTAGATGGGTGGGTGGGTGGATCGGTGAATGGAGGGATGTGTGGGTGAGTGGATGGATGGATGCATCGGTGTGTGGGTGGATGGGTGGTGGGTGGACGGGTCAATGAATATATAGATAGACAGACAGACCGGCGCTGCACTGTGGCGACGACGTGCCTGCTCCAGTTGTAACTGGGCTGCAGTGGCACGAAGGCAAATTTCACAAAATGGGATTAAAGAAGTATACAAATACAAATACAAATACAAAATAGATAGATAGAGAGAGAGAGACAGACGGACAGACATACATCAGACAGACAGACAGACAGACGAACAGACAGACAGACGAACAGACAGACAGACAGACAGACAGACAGACAGACAGATAGATAGATAGATAGATAGATAGATAGATAGATAGATAGATAGATAGATAGATAGATAGATAGATAGATAGATAGATAGATAGAAAGATAGATATCCCCCTGACAGAAGCTTTGCAATCATGTAACATCAAATATGCAACACTTCTATAAAACTGTAGCGTCATCCCATAATTTGCAGGCCATACGAGTTGCTGCCTCCCCAAGGGACTGGAATAATCTAGGCTGATGCCAGATAGAACAATAGGCCCAAAATAAGCTGTGGATTTAGAGAGAAAAGGAAAGAAAGAAAAGGGATGACAGAAAGAAAGAAAACAAAGACCGAAAGAAAGTAAAGACAGAGCTAAAGAAAGAAACCTTGAAAAATTAAAAGAAAGAAACAAACAAACAAAGCAGTATGACCGAAATATGAAAGATTGAGAATAGAAAGAAAGGAGGATAGATAGAAAGAAAGAAGGGATGACAGGAAAAATAAATAGAGGAAAGGGGACAAACAGAAAGAAACAAAGAAACAAAGAGAAAAGGGCGGGAAAAGGGAGAGAAGAAAGAAAGAAAGAAAAGGGTCATAACTCATACCTGAACAAATGAAAGGGACGTAAGACTGAAGAGATGAAAAAGAGAAAAGGGGATAAGAAAGAATATAATGTTAAAAGCGGACAAAAGCGTGAATGTGGAAGAATTTTTTGCACTTCCGGCAGACAGAGGTTGCCAGACAGTAGGATTTCATGATTTAATGTCCCGGGTGACTCCAAAACCTCTTCTGAGTTTCGACTTGGCACAAAATGACCATGCTGGGAGAGATCTGAGTGCGACAAAGATAATTATAGATGATTTAGATTCATTTTGTTTGTTTGTTTTTTTTAAAGTGGGGGTTGGTGGAGGGTCGGGAAAAAAGATCGCGAGGACAGGGCGAGGGGAATAAAGAGAGGTTCATGTGACATGTAGTGATCTATTTTAATTTGATCATGCGATGACATAGATAGATAGATAGATAGATAGATAGATAGATAGATAGATAGATAGATAGATAGATAGATAGACAGATAGATAGATAGATAGATAGATAGATAGATAGATAGATAGATAGATAGATAGATAGATAGATTAGATAGATAGACAGATAGATAGATAGACAGAAAGATAGATAGAAAGATAGATAGATAGATAGATAGATAGATAGATAGATAGATAGATAGATAGATAGATAGATAGATAGATAGATAGACAGATAGATAGACAGAAAGATAGATAGACAGAAAGATAGATAGACAGAAAGATAGATAGATAGATAGATAGATAGATAGATAGATAGATAGATAGATAGATAGATAGATAGATAGACAGAAAGATAGATAGATAGATAGATAGATAGATAGATAGATAGATAGATAGATAGATAGATAGATAGATAGATAGATAGACAGAAAGATAGATAGATAGATAGATAGATAGATAGATAGATAGATAGATAGATAGATAGATAGATAGATAGATAGATAGATAGATAGATAGATAGATAGACAGACAGATAGATAGATAGATAGATAGATAGATAGATAGATAGATAGATAGATAGATAGATAGATAGATAGAGCAAACGGAAGTCTAGATTTCGACTCTCCGCGTTGTCTTTGTCTTATTCGGGTAAATCAGCGTCCTGCAAGGCAAGATCGGTGGGCGCTTCAGGTAGGGCCTCCTTCTGTCTGTCTTATCCGTCTGCTGTATTCTGTCTATCGTCTTTCATCTTTCATTAGGACAAAATGGCCATTATCCTGCCGACATGCTTTCTCCAAACTCAAACTCTAACTCAAAAACTCCTGTAAGGCCAACAGTGTGTAGGTGTTTAATTTCGGAGGTTCGCTGCTCCTGAGATCAACTACAATATTTACAACCTTGCTTTTCATGTTTTCATTTTCCTTGTTCTTGCCTTCTGTGTTTTTGTGGTAGGGATGACTTTTTTTTAGAATTTTGCCCGCATAGCGGCCTTGTTCGGCCTGCTCTTCTCAACTTTCAACTGCCAAGGTATCTTTAACGCGCTCAACGTGCACATGGGCCTACTGAGTTTTTCGTCCTTTTCCGAGAAGACTAGGTGCATCTACCTACTTTAGGATCAGGGGCAGGAATTTTTCCCCCCCAAAAAATTCCAACATGCCTGCACCGACCGGGGATCGAACCCGGTATCTTTGGCATCAGAAGCGAGCATTTGCCGCTATGCCAACGTGTACCTCGTGTGTAAGGCACCCATTCTGATTAAAGCGTCAAGATGTATTAATTTACATATTTCTTCAAACTTGTCATGTCATGAATATTTCACACGGTTCATGGTATCCATAAATACATACATGATTATTATGACCCCAAAACATAATCCCAGCCAAGAACACAGCCTTGCCAAGGGATAAACCTGACTCCACCCTTCCTCTCTTTCCCGACTACCACCCTACCACCCCCCACTCCCTTTCCTTCCCCATTTCACTCTCTCTCTGTCTCTCTCTCTGTCTCTCTTTCCTCCCCCTCCGTTTACCATAATTATCTCCCTCTCCTCCACCTTCTCTCTCTCTCTCAATCACTCTCTCCTCCCTTTTTCTCTCTCCCCTTTCTCTTCTCATCTGCCCCCTTTTATCCCCCTCTCTTCCTGCTCCCCCCCCCCACCCCCCACTCCCTCACAGATAGATTCTGTAAAGCCCAGATGTACTTATATTTTCCTGGAGCTTCGGATAGGTGACTTGACAAAGTGGATACAATAATTATTTTTAAAGCATATTGCCTCATTAAATTAACCTGAACACATTTTATATCTAATTCAACAATCATATCGAGGAATAATCTGCAAAATGAAGAAATAACTGATCTCCTACCTCACAGGAGGGCTCTGGCGACATGTTGCGAACAGTACACGCTGGACGTTTGTATTCAATGAAGGAAATTCTCAGTGCACACTGAATCTCGCCATTAAAAGTGTTAGCGTTATTACCTTTGCATTCTGCACCTTTCACACTACAAAAGCCTTTAACCCCTTTCATATATAGAGATGCCGTGGCCTAAAGGCAAGGTACTCGCCTCTCATGCCGAATGTACCGGGTTCAAATCCCGATCGGTGCGGGCATGTTGGAATTTTAGGATTTTTCTCATATTTTCCTGTCCCTGATCCTATGGGAGGTATCTTCTCGGACAAGGAAGGAAAATTCGGAGGGCCCATATTCACGTTGCGCACGTTAAAGATACCCTGGCAGCTGGAAATCGAAAAGATCAGGCCGAACAGGCCGCTGGCCGGGCAAAATTCTAAAAAACGAATTATTGCCACAATAAGAAAATAAAAACAAGAGAAGTGAAGTGTAAAATGCCAAGGGCAGCGAACCTCCTCAAATAAAGACCTAAACACACGGCCCTTTCATATGAGTGAGAATTTATACCAGTGGGTGTCAGGTAAAATATATTTCAGATGGGGATTACCTTTCAAGTAAGGCAAACACAAACTAACCAAACAAAAATTCCTCCCCTGTAATATTCCACCTCTGTGAGGATTTATGACAGGACCAGCAAAATGCAAGACTGATACACATTATATACAGAGAATTGTATGCCAAATTTACTGTATTTCCCCAGGCAATTTTAGTCATCAAATATGTATGATATTTAAAAGCAATGGCATTTCGATTCGTCACCTCCATGATGACTGACTGTCACCGCTGTTTCACAGTTACCAAGATTTCTTTTTCATCAATTGAACCATTGCACAGTAGTAGCGTGTTACCTTATGAAAAAAGACTAGAATCTACCAATTGGTTTGAAAACCTTTTTACAAAATTCACACAATTCCTATAAAAAACAATTTTTTGAGAATTTTGCCAATATAATAACATGTATACGGAGCTATTTAATTATATTTGTCATGTTTAAATTGATGAAGTTCTGAATGCCAAATGAAAATAAAGTACCCAATAACGACGGTGAGAGGGACAAAATGGCCGCTATCGTGCGGACGCGGGATTTTTCTATTTTCGTACTCACTTTACCAAATTCAGGTGACTGGCAGCAACAGCTCTAACATATTACAGGGATTTTTGGTGACGTTCAGTCATTTTAAGGTTAGGGCCAGGGTTAGGGTGCACAGTCCAGAGACTGCAGCACCCATGGCAGTGTTCGGTAGGACGAGAAATCCCTTAGCCGATGACCTGTGTTTTGGGAGTGTGTTGCTGTCACGCTCCTGAATTTGGTAAAGTGAGTACGAAAAAAAAAATCACGCTGCCGACATACCGTGAACTACTGAAACCAAGACTCAAACTAAAATTCAATTGTGAGTTCATTGTCATTTTTTAGTAGTTTTGTCCAGCACAGCATCCGCTCCCATCCGTTTTAGTTAGTTGTTTTTTTTTGTATGGAAAATGGCGTATGAAAAAGTAAAACACTTTTTGCCTCATAGAGGTGAGGGTCGGAGCGGAACGGATGCTGTGGACAGGGGTATAGAAGCTAAAAGTGTTTTACTTTTTCATGCGTCATTTTCCGTAAAATAGCGGAGCGGATGCTGCGGAGAAGACCACTCATACATAAAAACACAAGAAAACCCATTTGTTACGAATATGCTCGAAAACGACTGGAAGAATCTGTCCGAACTTTGGAAGGAAGAAGTTGAACAGGGTTCCCCACCACATAGACTACATGTATATCGACGGTTCCATGGTAAATTATCGTAATTTGGTTTTCAGATATTTTTCAGGAGACGCAAAAAAAAAATAAAAAATGAAAAACTGAATAAACTTCTGTATCAAACTTGTGATAGTCGCGGTCGAACCCGGTACCTTCGGCATGAGAGGCGAGCACCTTGCCTCTGGACCAGCGTGTCCCCTTGGTTTTCAGCCTTGAAGGTTCTATATGAACCTAGACACGATGGCTTCGGTTTCGTTTCGCTGTCGGTTCGGGGAAAATTGATTCAGTTCAAAAAGTATGATAAGAGTCGTGTTTTACTATGACCAGATCCTATGCTAAGGGATCAGGAGTGTCCATGCCAAATCTGAATAACGTACCCTGCATGATAAAGGGAGGAGATGAGCTTTAACATTTGGCCCTCGCCATCTTTATAGTATAGATGAAATATCAGTCCGATCAGATTATTAAGGTCACTTCCAACAGTGACTTCGGGTTGATGGATTGGGTGACTCTGCTGGGGGGAGGGGGGGGGCCGAGGATGTGAGCGTTGGGTGATATTAATATTACGACAATGAAGGACTATAAAAAAGCAATAATAACTAAGGAACTGACGGATACACCGCGAACATGAGAGAACCACAGAGGCATAGGACAGATAATATCCCCCCCCCCCCCCGCTTTTCCCGGACCTTGCCCTTGGAAAATTATCATTAATTAAACAGATCCTACTGGTATGGGGTGTGAGATACGTACATTAGTTAGTCTAGTAAAGGAGTACTGGATTCGGTCCTGTACAGGTATCGATCTATTCAAAGTAATAATCACGGGAAGGACAAGCGCCACAGCTGCTGACTGGCTGTTACTACTTTTTGGCTAATTTGTGGATCCCACCCCCACCTCCTCCTCCTCACCACCCCCCCCTCCCCCAAAAGAAAACAATTATACACAGGCCAGAACGAAGTTGGGGGTGGGGGAGGGGGGGGGCAAGTGGGCCAGTTATCCCGGGCCTATGATTCTGGGGGGGGGGGGGGAGTTGGTGTGTCTAATCCTCCTCAGTAGAGGCAAAAGGTGGGGTGGGGGAAGTAGCTTTGGTAAAGAACATACAAAAAGAGGCGGAGAGGAGAGGGGAGGGGGAGGGGGGGGGGGAACACAAAATGTGAATATTTTAAAAGAGATTCCCAAAAGTCTAAAACTGACAATAAATACTGAATGACGAGTCTGAAATGAGGCCTACATCATGTCTAATCTGGCCTGCACCCAACACTAGCTTTGCACGGGCCTGCGTACACGCACACGTACGCACGCAAACTCACACACACAAACACACACACATGCAGCATCTTGCATCTGCCTGCACCTCATGACCTCATATTATATTACTCACATTTGGGGGGGGGGGGGGTTATATGAAACAGCTTATTTTCTCCTTAGTTAGATGAGGCATCAGGTCGAGGCCTTTGAGCCGGGTGGCTTACCACGGGATCTACACAAGCTGCTTCAAGTGGTGAGCCAGAATCAGGGGTGAAACAGACAAAGGCTGGTCTAGGCACCAGATTGGCGCCAGATTGGAGGCTTGCGAACCCATAAATTTTGCTTCACGCTTGCACTATAAGCAATGGCCGGTGCATCCCGCTGGGTCACAGTGTGTGAAGCAAAATATTGGGCGGCAAGCCACCGGTCTAGCGCCTGCATCAGCCTTCGTATGTTCCACCCCTTATGACGAAGGTGTGCCTTCATTTCCCCTTGTGCCGGCCATAAATTGAAAATCAGTAAGAACACAGCGCTTTTGCTTGTCCTCCAGCATTTAAGGTTTGCGGCTTAAAAAATCGTGCACACCGTTTGCTAGCTGGTCGGGGGCGGGGCCCATGGCGCATGGCACGCAAAGAATGCTTGATATAATGATAAATTAATGATGCAGATTTATTACAGTGCTTCTGCGACTAAGAAATAGGGAGAAAATAGCGAGAGTTTTTTTCCACAGCGACTGGAGTTACAATAACAAAATAAGTGACGTCAATCAAGGCCTACAGCCAAAGCTGAACAGTGAAGAAAATTCAAATTCTTTTCGTATTTGGCTTTGTAAAATACAGCATTGTTCATGACTTCCGCGCATTCGCCGTTAGCTGGCGGTGCAAAAATCTGTGCGCGCTAAACGTGCTAGTTGTCTTATCTTATTGTGTCGAGCATCTTTGCTACTGCTACAAAAATCACAAATACAGGCTATGTTTGCTTGAAATGGAACAGTTAAATTATTCACTGCAAACTGCCGTTCAACGCGTTAAAATGCCAAGGCTTTATCATGGACATCCAACATTTTAATGGCCATTCGATGGTACAAAAGGGGGAAGGGCTTGGTATGGAGTACGAAAAGTGCGTTACTGCTGTTGTCCACAGCACCAGCTCCGCTATTTTTACGGACAATGACGTAAAACACTCTTTGCCTCTGCATACTTGTCCACAGCATCCGTTCCGCTGCGTTCCTCACCGCTATAGGGAACAGGATTGAATGACACAGTTACTATAATTATTTAGATTTACGTCGCGAGACATTCGAACTGTTCAACGTGGCGGTTAAGCACAGTAACTGTTATGGACTTTGTACACACTTTTCATGTGATGTTGACTTTGTGCCTCGAATCGCCCTTACAAAGTCCATAACTGTGCTTAACCGCCACGTTAAACAGTTCGAATGTCCCGTGACGTCATGGGTAAATTTAAATATAGTAACTGTATCATTAAATCCCGTTCCCTACAGAAGCAAAGAGAGTTTTTCATACGCCATTGTCCGTAAAAAGCGGACCGGATTCTGTACACAAAAGCAGTATAATGGGTAGCAATGGTAAAAAAATCGCCCAAATCAAGCCTGAACACATTCTGGATGGCCCTGTGCGTTCTGTCATCAAAGTACCCTGACCTGTCATTGACCTCTTTGGTTTGAGAAATAACCATTACAGCTAATGTTAAGGGGGCGTAGACTAATTACAAAGCCAAGTAGAGAAAATATCTGAGTTGTATTCACTGTTCACCTATAGCCTTTTATGTAAAATAGCACGGTCCCCGAACAACAACTTACGATTAAAGCTGGGTTTTCATGAGGGCGGAAACGGAAACGTCAAAACGCCTTCAAGTAGTGAAATAGAAAGAATGTTTTCATGAATAGGTTGCATGCGCATATTCACCATCTTGTCTGTCCGGGCCCATTTAAGGCGTCGCGAACCAATCGGCGGCGAGTTCACTACTGTACACGATTGGCACACCGGTGTATAGGTAGAATGCGCATATTTCACTTTACTTCCGGGTCCGCCATGTTGTTTGGCTAGACCTGTCCACAACAATGGAGGAATGCAATGTAGAAGACGCTAAAGTAAGCCATTTGGACCCAGTCAGTCGGGCCAGGTACGAAGAAAAAATTTCAAAAGTAAAAGGACTCGATCCTTATAGCATCCCTGACACCAGCTGGACCCAGAAAGACTTTCCAGCGGTCACATTTCCAGATATTGTGGCCTATCTAGTGTGCACAACGAGTTTTTACACCTACAATAATGGGGGAATTCCCCCAACCTATCTGTGGCAGCTCAGTTTTGCCTTGTCATTTTAATATAAAATTTTATCAAATTAAATTACACTGTATCATTAAGCAACAGTAATCTGAAAGGACAACATGTTGAACTTGTTTAAAATGGATGAAATCAGGCCTACTAGATCTAGGATCTTGATCAGTGCAGTTCAGAAGGAATTTACTGAATCTGCTTACCTCCAGAAAACACACTAACGAGTAGGATGTTCTTAATGATTGAACTTGAAAGAAATTCACAACTAACCCAGTTCCAAAACCTATTACCGAACTGCCTGGTCCTAACAGTTAATTCTGTCAGACACCTACCTTCACTCGGATATAATATATTGCTCTAGAGCCCTAGGCTAGATCTATCTGGCCTGCAATATCGTGCAATACATGTAGCCTATGGAGATCTAGATCTAGCTCTCCTGCGACGAAAATAACAGGCTTAGTTTTATCACATTATTCAATTAAGATGTAAAATGATGATTACCTGAGACGAAGTGCTCGGCACAAAAAAAATTGTGCGGCTTCAGAGTTTTGGAGTCAATTCCCTTTCTGTTCACTGCCTTCAACCACAGACGACGTCGACGTTCCGTTAATTCTTTCACTTCCTTTCCCTCCTTAACACGGACGCTAGGGAATCTGAACATCTTACAGCCACCCTTTCCACCCTTGTTGCTGCAACCAACAACGATGCATTTCGCTATCATTGTAACTGTTTTAATATCCAAGTGGGATTCGTCACGCCTCGCACTCACTTGAAGCGACTCCACTGGCCAAACAACATGGTGGAAAACCAAAACAAAACCACTCTGTGACGTCATGCGCATTCTACCTATACGCACATGGGAGACGTTCGGTCAATTCTTTCACTTCCTTTCTCTTGGTTACACGGATGGTAGGGAATCGGACCAGTTTGGATACATCCTTTGCACCCCTGTCACAACAGTCAACTGCAATGCAACTAGCAGGCATTTTAACCGCTTAGACACATCTCGAAGTTACACTCATCAGCTGATCCACCGGCCATCTTGTTTGGCGGAAGTACAAAACAAAAACTCTGTGACGTCAGGCGCATTCTACCTATAGGGAAAGGCCATTTCCGTACGTATGGAAACAATCCTTCTTTTCTCCTACATGATGGATTTTTGACGCTTCCGTTGCCGTTTCCGTTTCCGTACACACGCACTCAATAGTTACGTCTGTTTGGCTGATGATAATTATTAATGAAAATGATTACTTTGTTAGAACTAATCTGTTCTCAAGATTGGTACTCTGTCATGTTCTCCGGCTTATGTCATGGAACATTTCCACTGTATGACTGTCATTTTGTCATTGCTGTAGTTATACAACGGGGATTTAGAGCTTTAATAACTTTGTACCTGACAAAACGCTGGGCTGGAAGCTTAAATTGTCAAACTCAGTATGAAAATTAATATTTCCTACATTCTACGGTAACAAGCCTGCATTACTTGTAAAGCTGTCTATACATCTTACTGCTCTAGCTTTTAAGAGGCTTTCTACTAAGGAAAAAAATGGTCGTTGTCTGTGAAAGTACATTTTCAAACAGACAGACAGGGAGAGACAGGCAGACAGATAGGCAGGCAGGAAGGCAGGCAGGAAGGCAGGCAGCCAGACAGATCAATGGATGGGTGGATGGGTGGGTGGGCGGACGGACGGACAGACTGACATGCGGACCGGTGGACAGACGGTCGAACAGACAGACAGACACGCAGGCAGGCAGCAGGGAGTTAGAGAAATAGATCGATGGACAGACAGACAGACAGACAGACAGTTTCATAAATACACAAACAGACAGATAGACAGATAGATAGATAGATAAACAGACAGACGACACACAGACAAAGAGATAGATAGATAGATAGATAGATAGATAGATAGATAGATAGATAGACAGGCAGACAGACAGACAGGCATACAGACATATAGATAGACAGACAGACAGACAGACAGACAGACAGATAGATAGATAGATAGATAGATAGATAGATAGATAGATAGATAGATAGATAGATAGATACAGACAGACAGACAGATAGACAGATACAGACAGACAGACAGACAGATAGATAGATAGATATAATTAAAATTTGATTAATTCCTGGCTCGGTGAGAGTCCCACCAGTATTCCTAGTTCTATGGAATCGAACCTGAATGGTTCTGAGGAGAAGGAAGCCATGAAACATAAATGTAAGTAGCGGAGAAGAGAACAGGTTGGCAAAGGTATAAAACTACTGGTCTGGAAGCAAAGCCTAAGATAAATCAATGGCTACCTTAGTGCCGTGACTATCAAATCCTTTATCATGCTGAGCCGAGCTCTTGGTATACGTTTTTTTTTATCGGAGACTTGATGAGGGTGATTAAACACGGGCATCGTCCAAACATTGATCAAACATGTTGATGTCGATTCCGCCACGTATCCGTACGTTTCACGGCTGTCTTCTCTCAAACGGTATCGACACAAATTGTGAGTGAGTGAATGTGATTGAGACAGTAAATAAGACAGTCTGTCTATCTATTTATTTATCTGGCTTTTTGTCTGTCTCTTAATCTGTATAGCCATCTACCTGTCTATCCTCATGCGCCCATCACTCCCTCTCTCTCTCTCTATCTCTCTCACACACACATGCGCACACATAATATGCATACATACGTACACACACTCGCATCTCTCTCTCTAGCTCTCTTTCTCTCTCTCGCTTTCTTTTTCTCTCGCTCTCTCGCTCTACCCCTTTTTTCTTTCTTTTTCTTCTGTCTCCCTCTCTCGCCGCTCTCTCTCTCTCTCTTCTCTGCCTCTCTAGTTCCTTCACTCCTCCTCCTCCCCCCACACCTCACTTTCTCTATTTCTTTCTGTCTCCCTCTTTCTCTCTTTTACTCTCTCTGTCTCTCTTTTTTTCTTTTCTTCTCCCCCTCTTTCTCTCTCTCTCTCTCTCTTTCTCTGTTTCCGATTCTCTCTATTTCAGAAAAGGGCATTTAACATCTTGTAGAAAATACCGTGAACACCATAATTATGTCTCCATGATGTGACATCCAGGAACCAAGTAGTTTTAAGCGACACCGCTCTAAAAGCCGATACGATGAGATTATTTAACTTTAGATCTCACCCGATCCCCGTCCCTATATTTGGACGCCTGGTCCAATCATATCACATTATCTGATAAATACCCCTTCCACCTGTATTATATTTGCACCCACCGGTCTTCCCCCGAGCCAAGCATAGGATATTTTACACAAGCTTAAAGGCCGCGCGAAGCCCAACCACTGCCCGTCACTTTCTACTCTCTCTACATTATTTTGTCTTGGCAAAAAACATATGCGCAGTTCCCAAAACAAGCAGCAGGTTATTCCTGTGCTCTACTTTTAGCCGCGATCACGTCAAATAGTTTAAACCAGCTGGCGAGAGGTGTTGCCGTCACGGTTCATATTTTGTGCTCGTGGCCGTGGAAAAAGGGGATCGGAGGCGAGCAATCAGCGACACAAAGCAAACTCAAACAGAAAATTGAAAAACAAAATCAATTAAAAAAAAAAAATCTAAACTTCGGTGCACCCTCCACGGGATCTGAAACCCACATGCAAAATTTGGTTAGGTGGCGTGATAAAACAGCAAGCCTTTTGCGTTCGAAGGTGGAGAATCTGTGTATTATAATTATGTGTGCAATATGTAGATCTACTACCTGAGATTCATTCGGGTCTAAAGTCCATTGCATATAATACCACACCAGTAGGATACTATATTGAATTAAGTATACGTTCATGATCATGAGTGATCCACTCTTTAATCAGCAAAACTGTTACTAGACCCCCTACGGTCTTTTTCTATTATATTACAAGTTTCTCTCAGTTCGATTTCCTTCTTTGAACTATCACTGACCTCCCCTCTCTCCCCCACATCCTTTCCCTTTCCTTCTTTGTCTTTGCCCCTTCTCCCGCTGGAGGTTGTTAGGTGTACGTACGTCCCCAAAGGTTTGTTGTTTTTTTTGCTCTAGGGGTACATCCCTCTACTGCATGATTTATGAAAATTTTGTAATTGCAGCATGAAAATTGGAATGTAGGCTATTTTCATCACAAAATAATGTGTGTTTGCAAGAATTTGCTGATTATGCAATATGGGCACCCAGGGTGGGTTTGTTGCCTGAAAGCAACATTGTGCTTTTTGCACAACATATACATAAAGAGATCAACACAGTGTTTTTCTTTTTCATGTAATATTTTGGTGCTTTACCATTTATTTTTCATTCAAAGAGCTTTCTTTTCATAACAGTTGGCAAGAACAATTACATTATAGGCCTAAATAACACAACTATGAAAATGGAAAACTTGGACTTTCGTCAATTGTTTCAATGAGAAAATACAGTGACTGATTGAAATTGTAGCAGGAAAATCAAGAAATATGTAATAATACAAAGCTAAAATCATATTAGTGGTAAGTGAAAGTGAAACTTCAAAGACAAAGGATACAAAATGATTACATACAGTAATTAAAATACATAGCACTAACATGGAACAAGCAAATTGAAGACATTCAAACCAAAGGTACTACAGGAACTTCACTCCTCAAGAAAATAGCAAACATCTAAGTAAACTAAAATTAGAACAGGCAGTTTCTGCTGTGCTAAACACATATATATAATGAATGCAAAAGGTATCTACTGATGAAACAGCCTGAAACAATTGTTCTCTGGCGTAAAACACAAGTGGACGCTACACTTTTCACACATTATTTTTGGCGTATTCTCACCATAGACAGGCCAGTGACCTGTCTGGTCAGTCCTCACAGCCTGAACCGGGACGGGAGCTGCTGGTCCCCTTTTCTTCTTCGCAGCCAGTTGCAGCTCCATGTCCATCGATGGACGGCCGCGCTTGGCTCCATTCCCAGCGCCTGTGTTCATCTTCATAAGAGATTCAGACACTTGTAGTTTGAAGTCCAGAAGGGAGAGCTGAGTCTTCTTTGGGATCTCCTTTGCTGCAGCCTCCCTTCTATAGAGAAGCCAGGCCTGCACGGTGGTCATATCCCACATGTGGAAGATGACTCGATGGTACCACTTTCTGGACCGCAAGTGGGTTCTGTATAATGCAATGAGGGAGTCAAGCAAGTCAACTCCTCCCCCCATGAACTTGTTGTATGTTCCAACGACAGCTGGTTGAGAGACAGTGATTTTCTTTCTCTCCTTCTTGCACCACCTCTCAACTTCGTTGACTGGCTCAGCTGCAACAAAAGTGCTCAGGAGAGTGACGGCCTTGTTGTCGAACCACTTTACCACGTTTAGTTCCACTCCATCACTTTGCCCCGTGTAAAGAACCATTGATCCCCTGCCCTCAGCCTTCAGTTCTGTGTCACTCTCCATCTTGCAGCCCATCAAGCGGTTTGCCCGAACTGTCCCCACGCAGGCGATCTGCTGCTTCCACAGAGTGGACATAAGGTCGATTCCCGTGAACCAGTTGTCGTAGTAGACCTTATGCCACAAACCTCTGGGGACTGCCTGAAGTAGCTGCAGAACGATGTTGCCAGATGCTTTCAAGTCAGGCTGTCCAGGCACTGGGTAAATTGTCCCTGTATAGAACTGAAAATTGTGGATGAGACCATCAACTCCACAAAGGACGTAGATCTTGTAACCCCATTTCTTTGGCTTCTTGGGGTTGTAAGTTCTCAAGGTGGATCTTCCTTTGAAGGGAACGACTTGCTCATCGATGCTAAGTTTCTCTGCTGGGATTGTTTCCATGAATTTCATGCACAGGCCGTTCAGGAGAGGGCGTACCTTGTACAGCTTGTCAGTGTTATCGACGGGCATTTGGGTGTTGTCATTCAAATGCAGATTCTTTTTGATTTGTTCAAATCGATTTACTGTCATTACATCTGCAATCTGGCTGTAACGATAAGACTTGCTCCAATACATGCGTGAATTGGGCATTTTCACACAGCTCATCGTGAGAACAATTCCGATGAACTGCTCCAGCTCCTTCCTAGAAAGTTCCAGGGGCTTGTTCGGGTTGCACTGGGTGGCATACAGGTTTGACTGCATTGTCATGTGTAGTAGTAGGTCGTCCGTTAGGAACTGTTTGAAATACTGAATGGGATCTTTGAGTTCATTGACAGGAGCAGGGGTCCTACCAGTGAATGGCAGCTCTTGTGCAGGCACATCCTCAGGCCTTCTTTTCCGCCAGATGACTCGCCGAGGACCATTCTTTTTTCTGGAAGGACCAGGGACGTCTGGGTCCGAGTCTTCTGAGTTTGAATCTGAGAACAGTGGACAGAGTATGGATAAATAATTTGCAAATTCAATATAGCAATTCAATTCCTGGAAAGAAACAAAAAATATAATGATGCCAATTTGTTGTCACAATAGCCATAATAAATAAACTTCTTGTTTCCAGAGGCCGTTGAAACAAATAGGCCTACATGAAGCTAAACAACACATTCTGACACTTGAAACGGAGAACTATTATTTGAAATGATAATAGCTGTCTCATTTCATTTAGAATTCATACTGTTGTGCATGGTAAAGTGTAAAACAGCATTAGCAATGCAACAGAGGAAACATACATTTTGGCCCACATGACACAAACAACTACGGACACACAATCAAACAACAGCAGGAGAAATAAAAAGGCCATATTGTACCAGAATTTGTGTTTTGGTGATCTTGATCTGGTATGTTGACTTCCTCGTCATCAGATGACGAAAGCTGACTGTCATCAGATTCGTCTGGTATTTGTCGCACAGCGACATTCCTGTGGCGCCTCCCATAGAATCTTACGGGGTCGAGTTCCATTCTGATCTTGAAAACTGAAATGTAAAAACACACACACACACACAAAAGTTAGTACAGTCCTTTCTACAGGGAAAATATTCTACAAATACAAACGTGATACAGGATTCTAGAACAAACCACATAGAAGCCAGATCTAGGCCTTCGGGCTCTCCCCCCCCCCCCCCTCCCCATTTATGGATGTTACTGCATAATACTTACATAAATATTCATCAATCAATGATGCACTGAATATAAATGATATGACATCTAGTTCAGGCTGAACTGCATACTGTTGCCTTGAAGCAACATACCCTCTGGATGAATGTTTCTCAGGAAGTGCATAATGTTGCTCTCAGGCAACAAACACTTGACACCACACTACAAAGTCCAGACACTTCACCTGTGCACAGTAATGCTGCCTCTACTTTCTTATAACCATACAAATATAAATAAAAATTTTTTGAATAGTGGTTACTCACCTATAAGGACGATGCTGGGAATCAACTTTGTAGGAATAGCTGGGTTCCAAAATGCAAAGACTTGTCAGACAAAGATGCTTCTGTTTCCCTCCGCAGTAGTGCCAAAATCAAACGGTAGGGCTAATAGTGTATACATAGCTTTGAAAAATCAAGGGAAGTTACTCCAGTAGCACACTCAATGATGAACTCAATTTAGTAAGCACAATTTTGGTGTGTTGCCCTGAGGCAACATTATGCGGTAGAGGGTTAAAGCCTTTTGTGACTCCAGAGCTAGAGAGCTCCTTCCGAAATACTCGTGACAACAGCTCGTTTTTTTTTTTTTTTGGGTTGCAAGAGGGTAAGTGTCAGGGTTAGGGATTCGATAAGATTTAGGCCTGTGGATAAGGACGGGATTAGGGGTAATTACTTTTACGTAACGGCCCCTAGCGCAGAACGTTTGAGGACCTTACGTACTTTGCTGTTGTTGTTGTTGTTGTTATTTTTTCCCACCAAAACCCCTCAAAAGACACATTCACAGACAAACAAACAAACAAAAAAACCCAGGCAGAGCAATAGTCGAACTACCACTAAAAGTAATACCCCCTCCCCCATTTCTCACCTGCGTTTTTGTCCATTTCCCGATAAATTTCAAAATTGTTATTGTTGATGTTCTTGTACTTGTCCTTGTTCTTGCCACCGACGCCCCTCAAAAGATACACTTACAGAAAGAAAACAAAATAACAAAATGCAAAGCACTTAGTCAAACCATTTGTAACAAGAGGTAAATTGGCTGAACCGCTTTCTTATACGACATTAAATTTCACGTGCACTGAATAAACAGACAAGAAAATGCCAATCAAACCATCGATCAATAGCCAAACTGGGAACATTTCAACATTCAAATGTTTCACTTCCAGCACAAGCCAATCAATTTTGTTTGTGAAATGTTCGAGATCTGAAGAAAACTATCGATCTCCGGGTCCAGTCCTCGAGATGATGGGCGATACTCTCTACCTGAACCTCTTCAGCCCAGCAGGGTTACTTTAAGGCAATGGTGCTTAAATTAGAGGACATCGCCGCCCCGGGAGGGGATTTTGAATTCCAAGGGGGTGAAAACAATGAAAAGGGCCACATGGAGGCCAAAAATAATGAATGGAGGGGGGGGGGCATTTAAGGGCAAAGGCAGGGCAACCACTGACTTGTTAAATAGCACACGTAGAGGGTTTGGTGAATAGAAAAAGCCCTTTTCTTAGTGCATTTGATAGAGAATCCTTTCTGTTCTATAATGAATAAATAACAGGCCTATTAATAAGGCTTTGAAAAACTTAACGTCATAATTTGTGTGTAGATTACCTTCTTGTGAAATGTATATTGTCCGTTGGGTTTGAGTTGGGGGGACAAAAGGGAGGGGGGGGGGGAGAAAGGGGGGATGAGCAATGAAAGAAATTTGGATCCTAACGGGGTGGTTGCCACTCTGCGCCTTTAGCTAGGCTTCAGTCCTCTCTGATTCCTACAATTGGGATCAACTGAAAGTGGAGTTAAAAATCAAACGGGAAAAGGCCCGTAGTGCAAAGTATGTCTGAATGAACTCTGTCAATATGATAAAAATAAAAAATACGTTAAGTCACTTGGTAGAGCTCGGCCTCCTGCAGATACGACAAGATGCCCTCATGCTGTCAGTCAATGTCAGAAAATAATTCACTTATCATTGCGTTAAAACTCGTTTTTTTTGCAGTTTTAGAGAAAGGGGAATAAAATCCTTATTATAAAGGTAAAATAATTCTAATTCTGTTTTACGCGTTTTTTGTCAGTTGTCCGATGAGCTATTAGCGTATTTTGGTCACCATCCTTGCAGGGCTTGGGCCGCAGGAAGTACTTGAAAAGGTGACTCAATTTTAGCCTAAATCTCACTTAGGCTATTTTGTTAGCACAATGGCGTGTTGTTGTTGTTTGCTGCTACTGCTGCTGTTGTGGGCGGGCAATAGTTGTAGAAATAAAATTATTGATTGTTTTATGGTGTTAACCAACTTCCACACCTATCTCATATTTCACACCTAAAACCTGGGCCTTCTCTTTGTGCAATCCGCCTAGGGTTTTGAATGACAGAGATGACAGATTTATGACATTTATTTTCGGCTCAAGTTTAGCCCTGATCCAAGCCATTCAGGGTGTTAAAACACTTGTCTTACCTCTGGAATGGCATAGAGAACAGTTATGATATCACAACTTGTGTTTAGCTTTGATTTCCAGTAATCCAAACCACTCGGGCCGTAAACACACCGGCCTCAGCTCTTATGTAGAACAGGGCGTAACCGTTCCCTAAAACTGTAGTAACTGGTTTTGACTATTTTTGAAGGGAAGCAAAAAAAAACAAAACTGTTTTTATTTTAGCACAACTGGTCTAGTGACGATGACTTTTTGAAAGTTTGATATTCGATTATTTTTCGGCTCAGGGGTGTGGAACCAAGATCATTCGATGAGGCTTTGAATGTAGTCGAACAGAAATTAAAAAACATGTTTCGAATTTTTGAGTCAGGCCAGTCTTGTGAAACGGCGACTCGACGAGAAGAGAGAATAGTTCTGAGGTTACGATTCAAGAAGAGCTCTGCTTTCCGGGAACCCAACTCATTCAGGGTGTCAACACGTTGATCTTAGCTGTTCAAATGTCATTGAGAACATTAATGGACATTACGGCTCGTGTCCAACTCTGATTTCCAACAACACAAACTATTCAGGGCGCAAACACATAGTCTCAGCTCCTGAATAGCATTGAGAACAATAAGTTTACACTTTGTTGTTTAGAGCTTCAATTGAACAAGGAAAAATACCGGAAGACTGGAAAGAAGCAAATGTTGTACCCATTTTTAAGAAAGGAAATAGGGCTAGTCCTGAAAATTATAGACCAGTCTCCCTGACATCAATATCTTGTAAGCTTTTAGAGCATATCTTGCACACCAGCATCATGAAGCATCTCGATAGACACTCAGTTTTAACACATGTACAGCATGGTTTTAGAAAATACAGGTCGTGTGAGTCCCAGCTGATCACAACTTGCAACGATTTCGTTAATAACTTGAATAATACCAGACAGACGGACACCATTTTAATAGATTTCAGTAAGGCCTTCGATAAAGTGCACCATGCCAGTCTTTTGACTAAACTAAACCATTATGGAGTTAGAAACAGTACTTTGAAGTGGATTAAGTCTTTTTTAGAAAACAGAACACAAATAGTAGTCGTTGACGGAAAGTCATCCAATCCTGCACCTGTTCTCTCGGGAGTACCTCAGGGTACTGTAATGGGCCCCTTGCTATTTTTAGTTTATATTAACGATATGCCAAGTAAGATCTCTCCAGGCACTAAATTACGACTGTTTGCCGATGATAGCCTCCTCTATAGAACAATAAATTCAAAAGAAGATACGGAAATTTTACAGAAAGATTTGGACAGCCTACAAGAATGGGAGAGGGACTGGCGTATGGAATTCCACCCCAATAAATGCCAAGTCCTGAGAATTTCAAATAAACATCACAACATCACCTCAGACTACTTTATACATGGCGAGAAATTGAGTGAAACAGATGAGGCTAAATATTTAGGAGTTACATTGGACAGAAAACTTACTTGGAACCAACATATTAATAGCACATGTAACAAAGCAAACGGTATACTAGCATTTCTGAAAAGGAACATCTCTAACTGTGATAGGAAAGTAAAAGAAAAATGCTATAACACCTTCGTGAGGCCCTCCCTAGAGTATGGCTGCAGTGTCTGGGACCCCCACTGTCGAATAAATATAGAACAACTGGAAAGGGTCCAGAGGAGAGCTGCTCGCTTTGTGACAAATGAGTATGCTAGAAGTAGTAGCGTCAATAAAATGATGAGAGACCTCGAGTGGACACCACTAGAAGAAAGAAGAGCAAAAAACAAAGTAAAACTATTTTACAAGGGCAGGGAAGGAAATACCAATATCCCATTGAACCACCTCACCATTAACACCAGAGGCAACAGAAAGAATAACATAAAATATAACATCCCAAGCTCACGGATTAACAGCCATCTTTACTCTTTTTACCCTAGTGTCATCAGGATGTGGAACAACCTCCCGGCAGAAGTCCAAAAACTATCGTCTGCAACGGCTTTTGGCAATGAATTGAAGAACATAATTATCCGTTGCAGCTACCATTGTATTTAAAGTGCGGGTCTATTTTTGTGCACAATCTTGGTGCCAAGAGATATTTTTAACCAGAGATATGTATATAACAAAAGAATTTACACAACGGTATATTTTAAATGGTCTTAATATATGCTGTTTTAGCCTGTTTTAGCCTCAGAGCAGTGGCGTCGAGTCGCCCATGGTGCAGTTGAGGAATCGTCTGAGTAAATGGACGAATCAACTCCATGAGAAGAAGAAGAAGAAGTTAATGACAAAACTGTTGTTTGGGGAGACGTAATGTTTCACGTAGAAAGCTATAGCTGAACAGTGAACTCAACTCAGTATCTTCTCGATTTGGCCGTGTAATCAGACTACGTTCCCCTAACAACATATTGATGTGTCACGATTAAGGTTGATGACCTTGTACGCCACGAGTATAGAGGGGGTAAACTTAGTAGGGGAGAAGGGGAGTTTTTTTAAATTGTTGACTAGCATGAAAGATTACTGTCACGAGGAAGGTCGGTGGCCTTGTGCGCCACGAGTCTAGGGGGGTGAGCTTAGCAGGGGAAAACACAGTTTTTAACATTGTTGACGAGCGTGGATAGATACACACGACTCGCTTTAAACTAGTCGCGTGTGCAAAAACCTCGGGAGTATAAGTAGAGGAGAAGCTCGACCCACGTGGTTCCCAAGTTATTCATTCCTAAAAGGAAGACGCAGAATTTATCGGTCCGGGCGACAAGTGGAAGGTCGTGCCATTGGGGACCAGAAGTGTTAGGTGTGTGAGGGATCCATGATGTTCACATGTATTTCCCAATAAGAAGAATTTAATCGGTCCGGGCGACAAGTGGAAGGTCGTGCCATGGGGACCAGAAGTTGAGGAGTTCTGATGATAGGATGGGAACCCATCAGAAGCTCGTGATTTGCGATGGCGGGTGTGAACCGTCGATGTGCTGTGTGTGTTTGCAGAAGAAGAGTCTTTGAGGACGGGACGATAACCCCTCAAGGAGCTAGTAATCTACGATGGCGGGTGTGAACTGTGTGTTCTTATTTGTGTGAAGCCAGGGACGTCTGTTTCCCCTTTTATCGTCGAAGTTAGAGATCTAGAAAGGATCGTGTGAACTCTGGAGACGTGAAACTGCATCAACGAGGAGGGCAGCTGTTGACAGAGACTATTAAGTATACGTAGTTAAGTTTATAGACAGAGGGATTAGATCTAGATGTGAAACGGGGAATAGAGAATAGCCATGATCCCCAAGAGTAAATTTGAAATATCTCTGTTTTTGTGATTATGTATGTGATTATCATGAGTTGAATGTTTTGACATAAGTTTTGTCATGCATTTATAATTAAATATCGTTTAATTTAAATCTCACTCCATGTGTCCGTTGATCGCTGGTCTGCTTGCTTGGCTTGTTAGCTGGGTTTGAAAGGTAAATAAGTTAGGTACTCATCACACACGTGGTCGTGACCATCTTCACGCACGTGATCGTGACAGATGGACAAAGCGAGTCTTATCAATGAACGATTTAGTGAGTGGTGCATTGCTTTAATTTTAAGTAATCCGAACCATCCTGGGCATCAACACTTAGGTTTTTATGTCTTGAATGGCACGAAGGACAGTAATGCCATTACGGCTCGTGTATAGCTCTGATTTCCAGCAATCCAAACCATTCAGGAAGTAGACACACATGTCTCATCTACTGAATAGCACTGAGAACAGTTGATGACAAGCGACTCGTGTACAGCTAGCTCTGATTTCCAGCAATCCAAAACCGTTCGGTGCGTCAAATACACAAGTCTCTAGAAAACGACTCAAGTGAGGGGCTTAAAATAGATGAATGTTTTTATCTTTCAAAAGCTTGTCTTATTTATACCACCTAGGTTGACAGGCGAGAATGAAACGTAAACGCAGATGAAGTTGATCGATTCTGTTGTGCAATGACTCAGATTTTGTCCACATTAGTGCAATGTTTTCTGGTTGTAAACCGTGTCTCGTAATGCTTTACCAGATATGTTTATTTCTTATCTCTTCTATCTATCTATCTATCTATCTATCTATTCTATCTATTCTATCTATTCTATCTTTCTATCTATCCATCTATCCATCTATCTATCTATCTGTCTATCTATCTGTCGGTCTGTCTACCTATTTATGTACTTTCATATGTATCTAACAAAGTCAGCAGTTTAGCTCTCTCTCTCTCTCTCTCTTTCTCTCTCTCTTTAGCGATCTCCCTTTCTCAATCCATCTGCGTATAACAACTCTATAAACACCGGCTATATTTCTGAAAAATTCGTTCACCCACCCATTGACAACGCCCATCATGCACCTAAAATAACTTTGCTTCGCTTCGTCCTTAGGCACCTTTTCGCCCCCACCCCAGACACCGTCTGTCCCTCCCCCACGCCCCCCACCAACCGTGCCTCCTCTGCGTCATGTCCCTCACCCCACCCCCCCCCCCCCAACTTTCTCTGTTTTGTCACACACGCCCATGATTATCATTACGCAATTGTATAAGTCAAATATCATATCGCCCACCGCTGCCTGGCGGCAAATGTTGTCAGCTCACCAGGAAGTCAGGAACATGCCGGTCTGTGACATTAACTCTTTACTTCAACCTCCCCACCACCACCACACACACACTGTATATATATATATACATACAATAAGTATTTGTTTCTGAATTAAATATGTATGTTCTATCAAAAACAAATTATATCTATCTATCTATCTATCTATCTATCTATCTATCTATCTATCTATCTATCTATCTATCTATCTATCTATCTATCTATCTATCTATCTATCTATCTATCTATCTATCTGTCTGTCTATCTATCTATCTATCTATCTATCTATCTATCTGTCTATCTATCTATCTGTCTATCTATCTGTCTGTCTGTCTGTCTGTCTGTCTGTCTGTCTGTCTGTCAGTCTGTCTATTTATCTGTCTGTCTGTCTGTCTATCTGTCTGTCTGTCTGTCTGTCTGTCTGTCTGTCTGTCTATCTATCTATCTATCTATAATCTATCTATCTAGTTACGAACAGATTAACTCCAAATCTGCAGTTCCTGGACTGAAAGGAAAATAGAAAAAACACAAAACAACATCAACAATCAAGATATTCACATATTGCACTGCCATTATCTATCAAGGACACTCTTAAACACCAAAAAAACATGTTTTCATTCAATTTCATCAAAGGTACAGTTTTAAAGTTATACATTATACAAAATACATAACTTCAAGAGACTTCAGATCTATGCTCCATTTCATTATATTGTTAAGGTTCTGCTGGATGCATTGAAACATGGTGGTGAGCGTTATTAGACAATTTCATAGCCACTGAATTTTTTCTAGAACAATACGGACTGTAACGTAGCCCCCCCCCCCCCTCCCTTTTTTTTAAAAACTACACTGCGGTCGCTATCCCATCTTATTATAATAATTAGTGCCGAACCACAAAATTAATGTCCATTGTCATTACCGGACAGCCTACATTTGGTACCTTTCGCCTGGTGCCTTGTTCTTTATGCCTTTTACCTGATGCCTTTCACCTGATGCCTTACGTTGTGTGCCTTATGCCTTCCCTTAACTCCTGATTCTTGACGAGCTTGGCACTACCTGTCTGACATTCACGTGTTTTCACCATGATAGACCAATTTGTGGTGGTGTTGAATTAATTTTTATATGCATTGCCAGGCCGATTTTTTTTTTTCATGATAAACGTCAGACCGCCGTTAAATTATATTACATCCTCACATTTTTGGTTATCAAATGGTCGGCAATAGATCCACATCTATCACAGGACATCAAAGATTTACGCGACCGCTGCCGCCGATGTTGTAGTTGCAGCTGACAAGGGTTGGCAAACAATGGCGATGCTGTCTGCAGTTCTGACAGGAGGGGTGGGAGAACAAGAGGGAAGTGGTGGTGGGGGGGGGGGGGAGGGAGGGGTAGGAGGGGGGGGTAGTAACTAGACAGACTAAACAATGAAGGCTGCCTATTGGCTATTTATCGTCACGATCATAACATAATAATTACCTAAGTCGTGTGTTGGTGTTTTTTTGAAAATCAAAGACAACTGTATACTTCGAATACAGCAGTAGCATTTATTAGGGGAGCGTAGTATTTTACATAGAAAGCTATAGCTGAACAGTGAACTCAGTATTTTCTCTGTATGGCTTTGTCATTAGTCTACGCTCCCCTAACAACAATCTAAATGACAGTTTAGGTGGACGTGGGTTTTCGTTTAAAAACTCATAAGTCATCGAAACAAAACAATGTAACTGTTCTGTTAAACCGTGCAATGTGACTCTCTGATTAAGGTGAGCATTTCATCGCAAACCACCGAAAAAATGACTTATGCAATTATGTTACGACCGCGTGACGTTATGTCTTTGTCTGCCTGTCTGTTCCATGCCACCCGGCACCTGGCAGATATCGTCGGTCGCCTGTTGGAACTTCGTTAAAATCGAAGATACTAGAAACGATAAGTCGAGACACTGTCTTCTTCGGTGCGAAGAAAAAAACGTGCACACAATTTGCGCGCTGATCGGGGGGCGGGGCCCATGGCGCAAAGTATGAAAAGAATGCTTGATATAATGGTAAATTTATGATGCAAAATTGTGACAGTGCTACTGCCACTAAAAAAAAAAAATAGTTTTCTCACAACGATTGAGGCTATAAATCCACAACAAGTGACGTCAATCAAGGCCTACGGCGATAGCTGAACAATGTACAAATTCAATAATGTTCCCTATTTGGCTTTGAAAATTACGGCACTTTTCATGACTCCCGCGCGTTTGCCGCTAGGTGGCGGTGCGAAATCTGTGGCACGCTAAAAAGCACTAGCTGTCTCATCCTATCAATTCTAGTATCTTTGTTAAAACTACAGTAAAAGCTGTTGTTACGGGACTGTAGTAACTAGTTTTCTACATAGAAAGTCATAGCTGAGCAGTGGACAGTATTCACTATTTTCTCTGTTTGGCTTTGTAATCAGACCACGGTCCCCTAACAACGTGACTCTCTGTGACGTGTTACCGGAGACAGAGGACACCCAGATGCATCAACTCGCCAAAGTTCGTCCATTGCGCTGAGCCAGTACAAAAGATGTCAACAATGCAAAAAATGCCTCACCCCCACGCCTTCAAAATAGAACGAAGATCGCTATAGATGTTCATCATGACCCAGCAGCTTATACGCGCGCAGTTTGCGGACATGTCGAGATGTTAGTTCTTGTTCGTTCTAGCTCCATTTTCTGAAAAAACTGGAGATACTTTATTATGTAGAAGAGGTATCTCAAATGCATACTTTGACATTTGTTTAAAATGCATTGTGGCACTTATTGATAGGCCCAAAGCAGTAGGAGAACGAAGAGAGACCATGCCAGGTGTTCTGTTCTCTTATAGCATTGGTTCTCAACCTTTTTCAGACAATCGGCCCCCATAGACTCTGCCTCTGCCCCTGCCTCTCTGTCTTCGCTCTTTCTCTCTCCCTCTTTCTCTCCCTCCCTCTTTCTCTCTCTTATTTGCCTCTCTTTCTTACGTGTATGTGTGTGTGTGTGTGTGTGTGTGTGTTTAGGTGTGCATATGTGTGTGTTTAACACTCACAAATGAACACATTCTGACCTGTCCCTGCTCCCTCTTCCCCAGCTCTCTTTCTCTCTGTGTGCGTTTCTGTCTCTCACTCTCTCTCTCTCTCTTTCTTTCCTCCTCTCCTGCTCTCTCTCTCTCTCTCTCCCTCATTCTCTCTGTACATGTGTGTGTGTGTTGGTACATGTGTACGTGCATGAGTTTAACACCCCCCAAAACAAACACAACCTTACCTGAAAGTTTGACCTCTCCTCCTGTATCTGCGCCCACAACTTTTTCACTTCCTCAAACGACTCCTGGGAGGTGATGGAATACACCAGAACAAAGGCATGCGCGGTGGTGATGGACAAACGTCTCATGGCAGGGAAGGTCAAATTCCCAGCCGTGTCCAGAAAGTCCACTTTGATGAGTGACCCACGGATGTTGTAGTCTCTCACGTATAAATCTTCCACTGTTTCTTTATAGTCCTCGGCGTACGTGTTAAACAGAAAGCGCTTCAAAATGGCCGTTTTGCCAACGCGTCCGGCGCCAAGAAACACAACCCTATTTCGCTGGTCTGTGTCGGCCATATTGAAGTAGCTATTCTGGCCAGGTCCGCGTTGTTCCAGGCAAGATATGGAAAACAGTTTGAAGGAATATTAATCTGGAATGTCAAGGGCTACAGTTGCATGCGTCTGTTTTCCGGAGAGCACAGCACACGTGCAGTAGGTGGTGATTTGTGTGGAATGGAATGTTAACAAAACAGACTAATTAGTGTCTAGGAGTTGACTCGCTGTGTACTGTTTTGGTGGGGCAATACACTGGCGTAACCTTTAGATACACAAAATGTATTTTACGTCATGGGTGCTCTCTCTCTCTCTCTCTCTCTCTCTCTCTCTCTCTCTCTCTCTCTCTCTCTCTCTCTCTGTCTCTCTCCATCCACCCATACTTCTTCCATCAAACTCAAAATCCCTGTCTATTTGCATTAAATTTAACACAGATGTACAAATTGTCACCCATTTTTCGCACTCACTTCCTATCAACTCAAATTGACAATCTACAATAATATAAACGTAAATTCCTTTTTAACTTAGGGAGACTTGCGGCATGACCTCGGCTTGCCATTTACGCTGCAGTTCTGATACTGTCAATTACTTAAATAGAAATGTGATATTTGGAACACACGGAACAATCGGTCCGAACCTCACAATACCAAAGGTGGTGAAAATTGTAGCGCCTGTTTTAGTAAATAGAAACTAAAAGCAACAACAACAACAAAAAGTGTATTTTGGACGGATACGAAGTAATGCTTTTGTGATGATTTTCCCCCGGGCAACAACTGACATTAGGCTTTTGTACTGGGATTCTCGCACTGTCATGTTCACAATGCTGCAGACAAAAATCTTACTTGGAGATAAATAGGTCCATACAAATAGGGAATACAATTATTATTTTTTTTTTTAGAAATCAGTGCGTAATTTAAAGAAAGAATTATACAAATTATATAAATGTAGTATATATATGAAAATTGTTCTTAATTAAATAGCTTTATGTCAGGATATTTGAATAAATCAGATATAGAACCAATTTTTTTTTCAATAAATAGGGTGAACTTTGAAAATAAAAAAGTATGCACTGCATAAATCTTTGAAACGACCAATGGCCAGGTGATTGAATAAGAAACGACACAATTATTGTGTAGAAAGCTCATGAATAAATAATAAACAAAAAAATTAATGGATAAATAATAAATAAATAAATAAATGAGTAAATAAATGAATAAATAAACAAACAACAATTAAATAATAAATAGATAAATCAAATGGATAAGTAAGTAAATACAAAAATAAATAGATAAATAAATAAATAACCCAACATCAATCAGGTAATAAAGAAATAAACAAGATCGATAAATAAGTAAATAAATAGAAAGATAAATTAGATGAATACATAAATAAATAAATATATTAGACAGATAAATTAGCAAATACATAAATAAATAAATAAATTAGAAAGGTAAATAAGTAAATAAATAAATTATATTTCACAAACGTACGTCTCTTCCACGAAAACTACACAGTCCTTGAACCATGGACCGCAGTATTCAGTTGAACCACCGCCTAATACTGAACGGATTGGTTATCGCTAACCAGTCTCCCTACCACGCAAGCCTTTGAAATTCTCACTAACACAACAGCCCCCTTTCTTTCACACCTCCACCCCACCCACTCCCCCATTTTCTCCCCTATCCCCCGGGGATGAGGTCATCACTTATCATAAGCCAGCTGTTGAGCATAGAGCGAGCTTAAAATTGCGCCATGCCTGGCGACGGTAAAGCATTGTTGCAGCCCCCTTAAAAATATAAGACCTGTAGGCGTGCTATACGTGGGCTTCAAATGATTACGATATTGAATATTTTTTTGCACTCACAGTCGAATTGAAATAAGTTGTTGCTCTGTTCATCTGTGTGGGCTAAGTCTTGCTTGTGTTAAATCCGTGTCTCGAGTTAGGTGTTCATTGTATACGAGAGATAGTCAATGGTCCCACATTGCAGGAGCTCCTTGAGTGAGTAGATGCAGATAGCTTATTTTGCTTCCATCTTGGTCGCACAACAGCTCTGGTGCCTATTGATGCAGAAGAAGCTTGTTAGAGCTCATCCTGGGGATAGAGAGAGAGAAAGAGCGATTTAAAAAAAAAGGTATACTATGTTGTAAATAGAGAAGGTCAAATATATTGAGTAAAAAAAGAGGGGTGCAGGAAATTGAAATGTGGTGAATGAGTGGGTGCCGTGGGTGAGTGAGTGAGTGAGTGAATGAGTAAGTGAATGAGTGAGTGTGTGAGTGAGCGAGCCAGTGAGTGAGTGAGTGCATGCGTGAGTAAGTGAGTGATTGAGTGAGTGAATGAGTGAGTGAGTGAGTGAGTGAGTGAATGAGTGAGTGAATGAGTAAGAGAATGAGTGAGAGACTAAGTGAGTGAGTGATCCAGTGGATAAGTGAGTGAATGAATAAGTGGGTGAGTGAGTGAGTGATTGAGTGAGTGAGTGAGTGAGTGAGAGAGTGAGTGAGTGAGTGTTTACAAATTTAACACCCAGTCAACAAACAAGTGAAAGATGTTGCGCCAACCGCTTCAGTCCAAATACCATAAACCAGTAAACAAACAAATGGGCTGGTCCATATTTATTAGCACTTCAGTTACCAGATCAGAGCTATTTACGCCCCCAAGGCCTGAGAACACGTGTCAGGGCATGAGTTCATCCACAGGAGTTTGACATCCCCTCCGCCTTTGTAATGTAAGCTTTTCCCACTCATGGCTTCTTTTCAACCCCCTTATTAGGTGCGTACGGCCACTAAAATACTGAATGTCCACGACAAGGCATTGATGTTAATATTGAACTCTGAATAGCACTTTGCATGGACTATAGACCCTTTTAATTTAACGGCCTCCATATCACGTGATTTGCAAACAAAATGGTGGCGTGCCCCACTTTTAGGGCGGAAGCGGTGGACAACGGTAGAACGATGCCATCCTCTTGTTGGGCACCCAACTGTACAAACCCGTTACGTGCTGGTTCTGGCATAAAAATGCCTCTTTGCTTTGAATGTGCACATATTCAGATGCCATCATTAAGGCAAGTTGAGGTTTTTGCTCTACACGGTGCTTTTCGAACCCGCAAACAACCGTAACGCGGAAGTTGAAAGGGTCTACAGGGCTGTTTCATTAGAAACATGTAGGATCGAGTACCTAGTCTTCTCGGATAAGGACGAAAAAATTCGGAGGGCCCGTGTGCACGTTGCGCACGTTAAAGATACCTTGGCAGTTGGAAATCGTAAAGAGCAGGCCGAAAGGCCGCTGCCCGGGCAAAATTGAAAATTGAAATTAATAGATTAAAATTTATCCATATCATCCCCCATCCCCACCAGCAGCAACAAAATTTATTATTCATTATTAAATATATATTGTTATTAATAAATATTCAAATATTATTTGAGTTGTGTGTTGTGAACTGATGTGAGTTGTGAACTGCTGTGAGTGCGAACTGTTGTGAGTTGTGAACTGCGCCTAAGTGTAGTGACATACTAGACGCGGCAAACTGCTGCCGCACGCGGGAGCGGTAAAAAAAAAACCGCCAACACGTGTTATCCTATGAGACCTGACATACTAGAGAAACCGTCGTCGCGCGCGGGAGCGGTTGCCGCTGTCTGATTTTTTTCTGCCGCGCCTGTCGGCGGGAAAATGAGAACCGCAACCGCGCGCGGGAGCGGTTTTCAGAGACAACACATGTTAGGCTATGGCTAGTGACATACTATCCCGCTCGCCGCGGCGGGATTTTTATTGCAGTGCAATCATCAGGTGCACTTCGTTTCTCGCACACAGTCCTGTTTCTTTTTTTCAGAAATAATATTCAGATATTGTGAACTTTTCGAATATGTCTGCGGAAGTTATTATTAGTATGGTGGAGCAACAGCCTGCTATCTGGGACAAGGGTTGTGGGAAAAACGCACTGGAGGGAGGTTTGCCGCTCATAGTATGTCAGGTTCAAACTTACGCGGTTTGCAGCTGCCGCGCGCGGGAACGGCAAACCGCGACAGCACGCGGCATAGTATGTCACTACACTAACAGGCTGCGTTACAATTTGCTCTGAGATAGAGAGAGAGAGTGAGCGAGACAGGGAGAGAGAAAGAAGCAGTGCAGTGTGTTGAGCGCTTGGCAGGCAGCTCCATTCTGCTCTGTGGTTGACATGTTGTTTCTGTAAAGCGCATAGAGCATTTTAAATGGATATGCGCTATATAAATGCTATACATTATTATTATTATTATGTATGGCCTATACTTCATGCTGCAATCCTACATTATGTTGTTTTGTTGAAAAAAAAAAATGTAACTTAAACTAAACTGTTCAATTCATTACTGCAACCGAAAAGCTTTACAGAACTCTCATCATGTACGCTTTTCATACCAAGGGGGCAACCCCTGCCCCCCCCCCCTCCCCAATCCTTTTTTTTTTTTTTGAGCGTATGCAGTATATGGATAGCTCCTATATTATACGAGTGTTTCGCCATTGTGCCCTTCCTTCCCTTCCCCCGGTCACAATAAGCACATTTTTACATTAAGGGTAGAGATTTAACAGACAATAGAGCCCGGAAAACTCCACCTTTCAAAATATAATTAGCAATTTCAGCTGAGAGTGAGTTCAATACGGGTTGAGCACTCGCTCGCGCCCAGCTGTTGCATCTTGTTAAGGAACGCTTTGCCAAGCCTATGATTATGATTATATTTTTATAATCTGCCTCTCTCTAAGATCGTCAAATGGTATTAACGGATTTAGGCGAACATGCTATTCAGTTAATGGAAGAGTCGATATGCTATCTTGGTGTTCATCCATAAAGGACGTACACTCGATTTTGGTGTTTTTTGTTGTTGTTGTTGTTTTTTAACCCTCACCCCCCCCCCCCCCCTTCCATAAATATGCCACTTCTGTTGTTGTTGTTGTCATTGGTTCATGCAAAATTATGCATGAAGGCAAAGGTACTCTATCAATAAAAACATTAAGTTTCATTCAGTAACATTATTTCTTTTTTTTATATCGTACATGTCAATAATTATAAAGCAGAAAAGCTCAGTTAGCCGCGTGGAGTAGAAAAATGCCTGAATATGACATGTGTGTGAGTGTGAGTGACGGAGTGGGTGAATGTGAGTGAGTGTGAGTGAGTGAGTGAGTAAGTGAGTGAGTAAGTGAGTGTGTGTGAGTGAGTAAGTGAGTGAGTGGGTGAGTGTGAGTGAGTGAGTAAGTGATGAGTAAGTGAGTGAGTGAGAGTGTGGGTGAGTGAGTGAATGAGTGAATGAGTAAGTGAGTGAGTGAGTGTGAGTGAGTGAGTGAGTGGGTGAGTGAGTGAATGAAAACGTGAGTGAGTGAATGAGTGAGTGAGTGGGTGAGTGAGTGAGTGAGTGAGTGAGTGAGTGAGTGAGTGAGTGAGTGAGTGAGTGACTGAGTGTGACTGACTGTCTGACTGACTGACTGATTGAGTGATCAAGCAAGTGAGCGACTTCTATCACGCGCGTTGCAAGCGCTGAATCGTTGCGCTGACTGATGGATCGAGGTCTTTGTCCAATCTACCGGTTGCACAGGAGCCAAATGTTACTCACTGCTGCACCAAATTACTCGGCAGGTTTTCAGCAAATATTATTGAATAAACGTCATGCATTCATGCTAAATCAGGACCTCAAACTAGCAACCAGCTTATGGATATATTTTGGGGGGTTTTGTTTCCATTTTTATTTCGAAATAGATTATATGGATGTTGTTTTGTAATTCATAGAAAGGGCAATTGTGTGCAATGGGATTAGAAAAAAATGACCAAGTCCCCAGGACTTTTCCCTGAATATATTATTCATATATGCGGATTAATGTGTTATTAATAGATTTGATTTAATTGATCTATAGTAAGCTTTTGGCTGTTAAATTATTGACACTTTGCCTAGGGCCACCACTTCCACAGCTACAATCATTCCTCCCGGTCGGTAGCCTTGATAGACTCCGTCTGGGTCATACCCACCTTACAAACCGGTGTTGTTTTTTTTACTCAGGCGGGAAGATCCCTACACCGAATAGCATGCAAACTGCCAACTGTAAATAAAGCATAGTTTAACTGAATGTTTAGATTTTGTGTACATCAGGAGAAGAAGGTACTACGCCTGCGGATCCATGAAAGCATTATTTACTGACGCGGACCCACGACGCGTCCTGTCCTCTCTGAAAGAGGCTATGATCTACAATTTGATTTTAAAACATTTATACACATTTACACACCTCTTTTCAGATCTATACAAAACAACTTTTGAGAAATTTACCAGTGCAATAAAATTTACCCGGAACTATTTAATTCTATTCGTGAAATTTAAATTGATGAAGTTCTGAAGACCAAACATAAATAAATTACCCAGATAGACAGTGAAAGGCCCAGAGTGGACATTCTCGTGCCGATGCGCAGTAAAATCCAGACTCAAACTCACACTCCCAGTACCATCACCATTATAGCCTCAAAACCTCCCATCATTACTACTACGACTTTCACCACCTCAACAGCTACAACTTCCATTAACAACACCAGCACCGCCACTGCAGCCATTGTGTCTCCTATCATTACTACGCCATTCCTACCAAGGCTGCTTTCTTCCATACGATGCTGTGATAGATTAAGGCCAGTGACCCGCTTCACCAAGTCTGTTTTGTGTCAGTTTTGATTCAGACTTGAAGTTCCCTGGAATCAACCTGCGAAACGGATTTGTCTCAGTCTCACTAGTGCGCCAGGTTCATTTTTACTCCATAAAACCGGAACAAAACAGACAGAGCGCTATAGGTCTAACGTTATTACTGGTTTCTATTGCGTCATTACAAATATTACAACTAAACCGATACAAAACAGACAGTGCGCTTTGGACCTTAATGAGTTACTGGTTTCCATTGCAACATTGTTAATATTAAGAGTAAACCGAAATAAAACAGACAGTGCGCTATGGGTCAAATGCTATTACTGGTTTCTATTGCGACATTACAAATATTGCAACTAAACCGGAACAAAACAGACAGTGCGCTATGATGGGTCAAATGCTATTACTGGTTTCTATTGCGACATCACAAATGTTACAACTAAACCGGAACAAAACAGACAGAGCGCTATGGGTCTAACGTTATTACTACTGGTTTCTATTGCCACATCACTAATATTATTTCTGTCGAACATCAACATGATAGTACAGACAAAATGATACATGTACTATTATTCAGTATCGCAAAGTAGGCCCTATTTCTTTACAAACACCTGCCTGCCTAACTGTAAACAGCGTAGACGAATCTTCAACATGCCAAATCAAACACAAAGCCGTGTGGCTGACTCTCAAAACACACACAGGCTTTGACACCCAAAAAGGTCAGATTACACAAAAATAATGATTAAATAAAAAACATCTTTCGCCAATCACATTAACAATGGAAGGAACCAAACTCCACAGAGACAGCCAATCCGGCAATGGCAACTCTCAACAGATCGGGGCTGCAGTTATGACTATCATGAATGCTGAGTCGTGTAATCGGATATTCCCGGTCTGTCTACGTCCCACGTAAGAGGAAAGGTTGCGGGGATTTGGTTTCCGTCTAAAATGTTAATGGACACGTTGAATATTGTTTTCTTGAGTAACATTGTCAAGGGATTTGCATTTCTCAAGTCTGTTTCCCTTTCTGCTCTATTGTCTTTTCTTCTCTTTAAACTCTTTGTTTGTTTATCTGTTGTTGTTGTTGTTGTGTACGTTCGTTCACTAACTCCCATCACATTTTTTTAATGTCCCTATATGCGGTTTTCATGTAGATTTGTTCGCTTTCATTATTAAACTCGTGTTTTATTTATCAGTCATATGCTAGCTGAGGTACCCAGCGTTGCCCAGGAGAAATGTGTTCATTAGTTTCACTTCCTGGTGATTCGAACGGATGTGCTTGACCTTGCCCGTTCGTTTCGGTTCATTTTGTTATTGTGGTTTGTCTGTACTGCACTCCTTTTAGGCCCTAACACATTCTCTGTTGTAACTCTTGTGGGTGTGAACGGGAACTCTCAACACTATCCAGTTTGAAATTTACATATAGTTCAAAGATGTTTTTTCTTTCATCCAGTATAAACACAAGACATAATATTTAGACATTAAAGTAAAGGAAAATCACGAATCAGGATGGGATTCAATATTTTGAGATGTTAGTGTTGGAAAATTGGTGTTCACTCGAGCCGAATATTCGGCTTTCCGTAGCCGAGGAAACTCCACGAGCCGAATATTCGGCTTTCCGTAGCAGAGGAAATTCCACGAGCCGAATATTCGGCTTACCGTCACGAATGAGTTAATGCCCTAAGCACACCATGGGTATTCGAAACGAATATTGTCATGAAACGGAAATAATCTGCTCACTGGGGCAGTTTGTTTGATAGTGTACACAGTATCATTACGTCGCGGGCTCATGAGTCCAAACAGACGCAAGGCAGACTTGACTCAGTGGATCCAGCAGCCTTAATGTTCGTCATTTCTCAGTGACTTTCAAGGGAGACATTTTTGTAGTATGAAACAAGGACTAAAAGCCGACAAAGATGAATAATTAACGATGTTTTAACCTACTTTCATATCGTCACTCCGATACGCTAATTGGCATAAGTAATTTTTGACATGATTGAGATAATATTAAGAAAAAAAAAAAGTTTTTTTTCCTGTCATTTGGTGACTTCTGCCGCTATGATTCGATTGGATTATTGCATTTCTCGTTTGGCGCATTTCCTTCTCTGATATCTGATAGCCCTCATGCTCAGGAATGCAACGAACCATCAGTTGTCTTTTGATGTAAGTTTGAAATCTGCCATTATCGTGGAGCACTGACGAAATCGTTAATTAAACAACTGTGCCTCGAAAATTGCCAGGTTTAGAAAAATGGAAAATTTTCAAGCAAAAACAAGAGAATCCAATTTATTAAAAATCCCACAAGAAATGAAAATGGCAAACAGCACAAACTGCACAGTGACTGCCCATCTCACGCGAAGAGCCCAAAAGACAGAAATGTCTAAATCATTTAATGCGCAAGTCATGTAAAATCAATCAAATATCAAATTTACAGCATGCCAAAAAAACGATCTAAGCCTTCCACTGACTTTCTTGACTACCTGACTTTTGAAACATCGTCAACAGTTGGCCGACATTATCAGTAATAAAATGCATCACAGACGGTCAACAACTTGTACGAAGGAAATACATGTATTAACTGACCAAGGCATGGATTCAATGTTAATCCGCTCAGCTGTTCCATGGTAACTATTTCACCAACATCAGATTCAGAATCATGATCACCTCCACGAGCAGCTGCCGGAGCTGTCAATGTGTCAGCACCAGTCGTGTGTTGACCAAAACTCCGCTAGATGTGACAAACAATTAAGCAGGATGTCACAGTAACAACCACAGCACCAAGGGAGCTGTGTGGGCTAAATGTGAGTGAGTGAGTGAGTGAGTGAGTGAGTGAGTGAGTGAGTGAGTGAGTGAGTGAGTGAGTGAGTGAGTGAGTGAGTGAGTGAGCGAGTGAGTGAGTGAGTGAGAGTGAGTGAGCGAGTGAGGGGGTGAACGTGTGAGTGAGCGAGTGAGTGAGTGAGCGAGTGAACGATTGAGTAAGTGAGGGAGAGTGAGTGAGTGAGTGAGTGAGTGAGTGAGTGAGTGAGTGAGTAAGTGGGTGAGTGAGTGAGTGAGTGAGTAAACTAGTGAGGGACTTCTCTCACTGAACAGTGGCACTGATTGACATATCGAGGTCTTTTTCTAGCCTACAGGGTTGCGCAGAAATCAAAATGTTACTCATTGCTGCACCAAATTAGTCACCAAATGTGTGGCAAACAATTAAGCAGGATATCACAGTAGCGACCACAGGACCAACGGAGCTTATATGAGCTAGATCTAGAAGCAACATGACCTCCCAGCATCTCTGTCACTTTCCTTCCGCTTTTACGGCATTTCCTTGTATCTATTGTTGTGTTTATTGTTTTACATTATGAAAACTACGACTATAATTTTGTCATTACATATAGAAAACTGTGATTATAATTTTGTCATTACACTAAGAAAACTACGAATTTCTAAAACGATAACTATAGAACATTATACTAAGAAAACTACAGAATACTACAAACAATAACTGCATCATATTATACTCCGAAACACTATAAATTATAACTAGATTACATTACACTACAAAAGGCTAAAACGTATAACTATAAACTTCTCTCTTACACTCTCAAGCACGTGTTGCACATTATATACTTATTTTGGTTTTAAGTTCATTTCTGCCTTCGAATTTGTTACCTCTCTTAATAACAGAATTAATATTCGCTATATCATAGCGCGCAGTTGCCTGTACCTTCGATAACAATATCTGGTGAGCGTAATTAAGGATCTGTTTCAGCAGCCGGCGGCCTCCGCATGTAATTAAATATTCACTGCTTGTCCACCAAAGCTTTATCTTTGTTTGTCGAGTACTATCCAAACATGGCCAGGTATCCCGTAGAGGTGTTACTTTTAACAGGCATTGGTGGGTTCTCGGTTGATTGGCAGGATGATAAATTCACAATGAGACCTGAAGGTCACTTTGGAATTAACAAGGGATTCGTGACGCACGGCTTGACTCGGCTCCATGAATGTCGACAACGTTTTGTCACGAATAATCTTCTTGTATATACAGCTGTGAAGTTAAAATTAGATAAACCAGGAACGATTTATCTCTCGATGTCCATCTTATATGAAATATTTAAATTCATACAGCCACTGACTCTTGCCAATTATTACGCTTTAATTTGTAGGATGTGACTGGGCTATGGTTGCCAAGCATGGCCGATTACAAAACAACTTATGAACAGATTAAGAACCACCCAGAGGGCAATGGAAAGGAAAATGCTCAACATCAGACTGATAGATAAAATCCCCCATGCCGAAACAGGCAAAGAAACAGGACTAATAGTTATAGTAAAATTCATGCTGCATCAAAAGTGGAATTGATGAACGACGATGGGTGGACAAAACGCTGCACTGAATGACAACCAAGGACAGGAAGAAAAAACAAGAGAACGACCAGGAAGAAGATGGCAAGACGACATAAAACAAAGAGGAGGAACATCACGGATGAGGAAGGGGACAAGGTGGTCTAGAGGCAAGGTGCTCGCCTCTCATGCCAAGGGTCCCGGGTTCTAAACCCGGGCAGTGCAGGCATGTTGGAAAGTGGATTTTTCTCATATATTCAAGTCCCTGGTCCTATTGGGGGGTAGGATCGAGTAGTTCTTGGAAATTGGATTTTTCTCATATTTTCAAGTCCCTGGTCCTATTGGGGGGTAGGATCGAGTACCTAGTCTTCTCGGATAAGGACGAAAAAATTCGGAGGGCCCGTGTGCACGTTGCGCACGTTAAAGATACCTTGGCAGTTGGAAATCGTAAAGAGCAGGCCGAAAGGCCGCTGCCCGGGCAAAATTGAAATTAATAGATTAAAATTTATCCATATCATCTCTCTCCCCCCCCTCCCCCCCCCCCCCCCCTGCCAGAACAAGAAATAATAAAACAAGTAAAGTGAGGTGTAAATGCCAAGGGCAGCGAACCTCCTAAAATAAAGACCTCAAATCATGGATGAGGAAAACATCAGACAGGAATGAATGGAAATCATTGGATGAACAATGCCTAGGTGAAAGGTGAAAGGTATGATTTAGGCTGTGATATTTTGTACGAGTACTTTTGGCGCCAAGGTCTTGCGTGTTTTGACGTTTTGCAATCGTGACAAAAATAATGTGTGCTAGTGATTTTCTCACTTGGGAGGTACATGGCTCCCCGGGGGGAGAATTTCAAATCTAAAGGGGAGGATTTTTAGATGGCGGGGGGGGGGGGGGGTAGCAACGGGAGGAATTTTGGCAAAGAGGAAAAATTTTAGCAAGGGGAGGAATTTTGGCAAGGCGAGGAATTTTGGCAAGGGGAGGAATTTTAGCAAGGGGAGGAATTTTAATAAGGCAGGAATTTCAACAAAGGTAGAAATCTTAGCAAAGGGGGGAATTTTAGCAAGGGGAGGAATTGGTCGATGGTTTCAGTCAGGGTATGATATTATCGTACATTAATTGTTTGTATATTGTGGTTTTTTTTAGTTTTCGCAGTGTAATATGATATAGTTATTGTTTGTAGCATTCCGTAGCATTCGTTGTATAATGTGTTAATTTTTTAATCATGAGTGTGTGTGTATGTATGTGTGGCAGACATTGTGTGTTTATATGTGTTTGCCTAAAAGAGTTTTGTGTGTACGTTTGTGCATACAAGAGTGAGTGAGTGAAACAAACAGCCATACTCGTTTACCAACCCAACAAACAATGACATGTAATAAAACGTCCACAGTTACACTGCCCACGAAAGGAAAAATTTTAATTCCCTGAATTCAACAAAAACGTTTAAAGCTACTTGCATAATCTATCTCCGCTTTTTTAAAAATCCCATGACACGGCAGATTTGTTTGAAGTATTATTGCCAGGTGGCGAAAACAGTTCTCAGAATAAGTCTGGATCAATAGGAGATCAATTGTAAAAGAACCGAGGCTGTCAAAGACCGTTTGAAGACTCCCTTTTTCCATGAAATGGCACTAAGCTCCTAAGTGGTTCGATGTTTCGCAACAGTGAGGAAAATGGTGTAGGCTGGGGGCTCTCTCAGACCCGGGGTGGGCGGAGGGGGGGGGCGGTTGGGGTGGGGGCTTGGCTACCACTGGATGAATTTCAGATCTAAAGGGAGGCATCTAATGAGGGGAAGAATTTCAAATCTAAAGAGAGAGAATTTTAAGGACGGGAAGAATTTCAAATCTAAGGGGAGGGAATTATAAGGACGGAAAGAATTTCCAATCTAAGGGGAGGGAATTTTAACGAAGGGAAAAATTTCAAATTTAAGGGGAGGGAGTTTTAAAGAGGGGAAGAATTTCAAATCTAAGGGGAGGGAATTTTAACGTGAGGAAGAATTTCAAATCTAAGGGGAGGGAATTTTAACGTGAGGAAGAATTTCAAATCTAAGGGGAGGGAATTTTAACGTGAGGAAGAATTTCAAATCTAAGGGGAGGGAATTTTAACGTGAGGAAGAATTTCAAATCTAAGGGGAGGGAATTTTAAAGAGGGGAAGAATTTCAAATCTAAGGGGAGGGAATTATAAGGAGGGGAAGAATTTCAAATCTAAGGGGAGGGAATTATAAGGAGGGGGAGAATTTCAAATCTAAGGGAAGGGAATTATAAGGACGGGAAGAATTTCCAATCTAAGGGGACTGAATTTTAACCAAGGGAAAAATTTCAAATTTAAGGGGAGGGAGTTTTAAAGAGGGGAAGAATTTCAAATCTAACTGGAGGGAATTACAACGAGGGGAAGAATTTCAAATCTAAGGGGAGGGAATTTTAAAGAGGAGAAGAATTTCAAATCTAAGGGAGGGACTTATAAGAAGGTGAAGAATTTCAAATCTAAGGGGAGGGAATTTTAAAGAGGGGAAGAATTTCAAATCTAAGGGGAGGGAATTATAAGGAGGGGAAGAATTTCAAATCTAAGGGGAGGGAATTATAAGGAGGGGGAGAATTTCAAATCTAAGGGGAGGGAATTATAAGGACGGGAAGAATTTCAAATCCAAGGGGAGGGAATTTTAAAGAGGGGAAGAATTTCAAATCTAAGGGGAGGGAATTTTAAAGAGGAGAAGAATTTCAAATCTAAGGGGAGGGAATTATAAGGAGGGGAAGAATTTCAAATCTAAGGGGAGGGAATTGTAAGGACGGGAAGAATTTCAAATCTAAAGTGAGGGAATTTTATGGACAGGAAGAATTTCAAATCTAAGGGGAGGGAATTATAAGGACGGGAAGAATTTCAAATCTAAGAGAAGGGAATTATAAAGACGGGACGAATTTCAAATCTAAGGGAGGGAATTATAGGACGGGAAGAATTTCAAATCTAAGGGGAGGGAATTATAAGGACGGGAAGAATTTCAAACCTCAGGGGAGGCAATTATAAAGATGGGAAGAATTTCAAATCTAAGGGAAGAAAATTATAAGGACGGGAAGAATTTCAAATCTAGGGGGAGGGAATTATAAGGACGGGAAGAATTTCAAATCTAAGGGGAGGGAATTATAAGGACCAGAAGAATTTCAAATCTAAGGGAAAGGAATTGCAAGGACTTGAAGAATTTCAAATCTAAGAGGAGGGAATTATACAGACGGGACGAATTTCAAATCTAAGGGGAGGGAATTCTAGGACGGGGAGAATTTCAAATCTAACTGGAGGGAATTATAAAGACGGGAAGAATTTCAAATCTAAGGGGAGGGAATTATAAAGAGGGTAAGAATTTTAAATCTAAGGGGAGGGAATTATAAAAAGGGGAAGAATTTCAAATCTAAAGAGAAGGAATTTTGACGAGGGGAAGAATTTCAAATCTAAGAGGAGGGAATTATAAGGAGGAGAATAATTTCAAATCTAAGGGGAGGGAATTATAAGGAGGAGAATAATTTCAAATCTAAGGGGAGGGAACTATAAAGACGGGAAGAATTTCAACTCTAAAAAGAGGAAATTTTAATTGCGGGAAGAATTTCAAATCTAAGGGAAGGGAATTTTAAGGACGGGAGGAATTTCAAATCTAATTAGAGGGAATTATAAGGACGGAAAGAATTTTAAATATAAGAGAGGAAATTTTAACGAGGGGAAGAATTTCAAGTCTAAGGGGAGGAAATTATAAGGACGTGAAGAATTTCCAATCTAAGGGGAGGGAATTATAAGGACGGGAAGAATTTCAAATCTAAGAGGAGGGAATTATAAAAAGGGGAAGAATTTCAAATCTAAAGAGAAGGAATTTTGACGAGGGGAAGGATTTCAAATCTAAGAGGAGGGAATTATAAGGAGGAGAATAATTTCAAATCTAAGGGGAGGGAATTATAAGGAGGAGAATAATTTCAAATCTAAGGGGAGGGAATTATAAAGTCGGGAAGAATTTCAACTTTAAAGAGAGGAAATTTTAAGGGCGGGAAGAATTTCAAATCTAAGGGAAGGGAATTTTAAGGACGGGAGGAATTTCAAATCTAATTGGAGGGAATTATAAGGACGGAAAGAATTTTAAATATAAGAGAGGAAATTTTAACGAGGGGAAGAATTTCAAATCTAAGGGGAGGAAATTATAAGGACGGGAAGAATTTCCAATCTAAGGGAAGGGAATTATAAGGACGGGAAGAATTTCAAATCTAAGGGGAGGGAATTTTAACCAGGGGAAGAATTTCAAATCTAAGGGGAGGGAATTTTAACCAGGGGAAGAATTGCAAATGTAAAGGGAGTTTAACCAGAGGAAGAATTTCACATCTATGGGGAGGAACTGGGGAGGAATTTCAGTCAGAGGAAGATAATTAAATATAATGAAGAAATGGAAGTTTCCTGATTCATCGTTTTTCCCATTTGATTGCAATTTATAAATTAGTTTCATAAATTCTTTCCATGACTACAATTGTAAAAGTATAATGGTAAAAACATTATTAGATAACAGTTCAAAATAGGGGGAAAGAATTGAGAAAATCTGGGGTCGCAAGGAGAGGAATCTGGCCTGGAACTCTAAGAACCATTAGTTCGAGAAGGACTCTACCAACAGAATAATCGAGGGTTGGCAGCCAGAATGTTTAATATCCAAAACAGTCGAATTGAGAAAAACCAGTTTGAAATTTATACTTTTAATGAAAATTCAAATAATTGCAATCACCTCAGTCATGTTTGCCAAGAAAAAGTTATTGTTGCCTTGACTTGATCCTGGTTTCTCTCGCAAAAACATGTATCAACCCCCTCCCCCAAAAAGCCCTCTAAATAAATCCAAGAAGCTAAACACACACCCCCTCCCTTCCCTCTCACGGGAGTTCAAAGTTTTCGGTCATGCACTGTTGACCAACATTCATCAATCAACAAACGTCATGTGGGATTGGCCAGCACGATACTGGTCATTAGCCGCCATCATCTATGGTGTGATACTGACCCCGGGCGCTGGACACCGGAGGGGAATTGTCAGGCCTGGAATAATTTCCCTGGAATTATTTCCGCACTATACACTAACCAACTGCCCTGGGCTAGGTCTGCGTGCACGCGATGATTTTTTTGGGTATTACGCTTGTTCTGCCACGTAACGGGCAATAGAGTACTGTTACATGGTCTAAAAGGTGGGTGACGGACAGCGAGAGTCATGAACTCCGTGTGGCCGGGACTCTAGAAAATGTCACGAAGTTAAAACAATGTGCACAATCATGTAATTTTATTACCCTTGCTGTTGGGTGACTCTAATAACAACATAAGGAGTTCGAATACAATTCACCTATATCTAAGCAGATCAACTTCGCAGAGAAGAAGAAGAAAAAAAAATGAACTACGGAAATGTACACTGGGATAGATAGCCTGATCACGATATTTTTTTTTTGTTACTAGTTGGGGAACCCCGCCCTTGCCCGATACAAGTCTGTCTATTCGTTTCAGTCTCGATAATTACAATGGATAACATTTTATGTTTCATCTTGCTCGTTCCTTTGGATTCACTTTGTTGTTGGTTTTCTGGTTTTTGTTTTAAGATAAGTCTTATTCACAGAGTTCTATACAACGCTATGGTCTTATTGCATGCACGTTAATGCCCTACGCATTCCATAAGCATTCGAGGCAAAGACTATCATGAATTAATCAATGCCATAAGCTGAGCACTGTGCAGTGTGTTAGTGGGTAAATCGGCATGAAGTGATGACGACGTGGGCTCATGTAATGGTGAAAACAAAACAAAACAAAAGCGGAGGAGCTCACTCCGCGGCACAAAACAAACTCAAACAATACTTCCCCAACATTTCAAACCTCCAAAACTGAAGGCAGCTTCAAATTTCACCAAAAAAATCTGGACGCGTGAGTCACGACAGGTCTTGTTCAAAATGGGGTGCGTTTTTTTTTTTGGGGGGGGGGGGGGGGGGGGTTGGGTACAAATATAGATTTGCCATGGTAGTATATTTTGTCACGACACTGTACAACGAGGCCGTCTTCGTTTTCCACCAAGATAAAAGAAACAAATGTCAAATTTCTTAGCTGGGCGGTTTTCTGCCGAAAGCTGTGTTTTCATGTCTACGGAAAAAGGATACAGCAACGGAAATGTAAAAAATGCATCAAGAATTAAAAACAAAAAAACAACAAAAAAAACCCAGTGTTTCCATGTGTAGGCCCACGGAAAGGCCGCTACCGGATACACAAAAACAGGCTTTCTATTTCAATAAATGAAGTTCGATCTTTTTTTTGGGGGGGGGGGGGGTTCCCTAGCCATTTCCACTTCCGTACACCTGACAGCACAGCTGAAGATCATCCCAGATAATGTTGTGAAGACCCGCCATAAGTCACACTACATTCTTGCAACTGAAGGCCTATACTGACGTTGGTAGAACCTCAGAAGTGAAAAATGAGTTCTGCCAGAAGAGATGGAACTCCCAACCTGTGTTTCTAACTTCGCTAAAACTCGGCTATTGCTTGTCGCATTGGTGAACAGTGGAAGTTCTCTCTAGTGACTCTACTCACATGCTTAATTAAACCAGAGAGTATAGATATATAGAGAGGGTTCACTTCCGCCAAATCGCGAAACTAGGTCGCTACGGTAAACCAGAAACTGAAGAATTGAAAGAGACCTTCTTCACCAAAGATAGTGTGCATATCTGTTTACTGTGGTTTGTTCATATTTTTGGGCTGATTGGAACTATTTACAACCGTTTGTAAGCTTCTACGCCCGTGGAAATGCACAAACGGATATTGTTTACCGCAGCGACCTACTTTCCGCTCCATGCTAACAGTGATTTCGCAGAGCCCCCCGTGCCTAGCAGTGCAAATCAACCAATAGTGAACCCTCTCTACATATCTATACTCTGTGATTAAACACATGCTGATGAACACATTGTGACCTTCATTCTTATTTGTCCTATCTCAGTTTTCCGAACAAAACTGGAGATCCATTATTACGTTGGAGAAGTATAACAAATGCACACTTGTACACTTCATACTATAGTTGAGCTAGAAGGTGAACACGTTGTGTACTGTCTGAAGTTTTGTCGACCAATTACGTGGAAATATCCATTTTTGGACAAAATTCAGTCCTTGATATTATTAATTTTTAACCGCAAAACAGAGCCTAGAGACGCTCCTTCTTCGAGTAAAATCGAAAACTGTGATCGAAAAGTTCGTTCGTCCTTCACCTCTCTTACACTTTCCAAAGTCAACTTTATCACGCGACTATAATTCTGCAAGGAAATGTGGTGTGACATGAGGTACTATTAGTTTTCGCATTGAATCCAAGTACCGCCATTAAAGTGACCTAGATGTACATAAATACACGGTGAAGTTGGTCCGAACACTTTGCAAAAATTATCTTGCTGGGGTCGGCTAGTGGCACTTATCAGATTGTTGCTCAGTTCAGATTTATTTTTGACTCCTTATCATAATGGCTGTTGTTGAGAGGGCTGTAACTGTAGCCTATACCAAGCCCAATAGAGAAAATATTGAGTTATGTTCACTGCTCATCTATAGATTATCGCGCACGCGTGTGTAATATAGGACGGTTCCAAAACAGCAGCATAATTTCAAAGCGCAGAATTTTAACGTTGCATTTCTCACTTGTGCAAAAAGTAGAGTTGGTACAAACAAGGACCAATGTGGCAACATTTTTCTGGCCTGAAAACCCATGGTTCAGTCACAAGGCACTGTTTAACTTAGTCTGAGGGCGCGCGACAGCCGATTCTGATCGTGACGTCACGACACTGAGTATTCATGTGACCTGAATAATTGGATCTCCTTTGAAATTCCAATGTCGTGACGCCATCATCCAACTAGCTGGCCGATAAAAAATCGGCCGATGCGAGCCTAGCCTTAATGGCTCTATGGAAATAACACCTACAAAAAAAGTGAAAAATGCCACACTTTATTAGCCAGATTTTCATCCAAATTCTGACCAACAGGAAATCTATCAAGAGAAACAAAACCAAAGCAAAAAAAAAAAAAAAATTCTTTATGTGCCAGATTTTCATGCAGCTTCAGTCTAACAACAAATCATTTCCCGAGAAAAAAATAAACCAATAGGATGGCAGGCTCGCAAAATTAGATTATAAATATAAATCGTCCTGATTTCCAGCCTCAGGTCTAACTAATTGCTCGTCTGTGTACGCGGACATTAATCCGCGCGTGCCAGTCTCTGAAGGAAACTCTAGACGTCACGTGGACAAGGGAATATTAAATGTGTCAACATTATTTCTCTGTCATCTGAAAGATTAATGCTCACTGCACATGGAAATGTGCTACATTTCACTCATAGACATTTTTATATTGAGCACTTTATCTTCTCAGTTTTTGTGTAGGATTTCATTTTCTTTCTTCTTTTCTGTCTTCTTTTCGTGAAGTCTGGGAGGAAAATTTTTACGTGTTTCTCTCTCTCTCTCTCTCTCTCTCTCTCTGTCTGTCTGTCTCTCTCTCTCTCTCTCTCTCTCTCTCTCTCTCTCTCTCTCTCTCTCTCTCTCTCTCTCTGTCTCTCTCTCTCTCTGTCTCTCTGTCTCTCTCTCATAAGAAAGTAACTTTAAGAAATCCAAAAGAGTAACTTTAAGAAATGCAAAAGTAAAGTTAACTAATACAAAAGTAACCTTAACTAGTACAGAAATAACTTTAAGAAGAATGCCAAATTTTTTTTCGACGTCTACTCCAAGGCTGATGACTGAAATAATATGTGCAATGCTTAATAATTATACAATGTCCAGTATCCGCTAGGGATAATAGCGAAGTGGAGAGAATGGAGGAGGGGGGGGGGGGGAGAAGGAGAAAGGACAATACAGTGGTGAGCTGGTGAGTCATACAATTGCTTAGTGTTCCGAGACACCGGGACCCACGGGAACATGCAGTATTCACTTTGCCTGACGGTGTGCGGGGAGATAAGTTGATTAGGAAAAAAACATCCTTCCGGGAAATAAATCATTTCGCTTGAAGACATTTCTGCACAAATTGGACTTAAAGAAAAACTGGTCAGCATAAACCCAGGCCATACAAGTGCAGCAATGGAACGCGAATATCAGTGCTAAAAGGGCTTATTTAAACTTCCGTTTCTTATTTCTCATTATCAGATCTGGCGTGGTCTAGACAGATGGAAGCGTTCCTTGTTGTCGTCACACGATCAACTATTTGTCTGATTTGTTGAGATAGATGATTTGAAACAAGATTTAGAGATTGGGGGGGGGGGGTGTTTTGGGCGTGTGTGTGTGTGTGTTTGTATGTGTCTGAGAGAGAGGGGGGGTAGAAAATATGAAAGAATGAAGAAAAGAGGAGTAAGAATGAGAGAATCGGGAAATTATGGGAGAATAAAGGACTTGGAGGATCAAGGTGTGAGGGTTGGAGAGAAAGAAATACTTAGAGATTGAAGATGTAAGGAAAGTGACAGAGGATGAAGGACTTCATGAAATCGATGAAAGAGAGGCAAGTTCGGGAGTAGGAAGGACTGAGCAATGAAGGATTGAGGAAAGTAAGGGAGAATATGGGACTTAGAGACAATGAAGGAGTGGGGAAAGTAACAGAGTGAAGGATTTGGGGTGATTGGGAGAGGGAAATATGAGAGAATGTAGGAAGGGACAATGGAGGATTGAGGAAATTGAGACTTAGAGACAAGGAAGGATTGAGGCAAGTAAAGCTCAATGAGGGGCTGATTCAGAGAGGAAAGAAAGCTTCAGAAAGAACAAAGTAAGAGAGAATGAAGGATCAAGGAAAGTGAGAGAGAATGAAGGATCGAGGAAAGTAAGAGAGAATGAAGGATCGAGGAAAGCAGGAGAGGAATACAGGAAGAATAAAGGACCGAGGAAAGTGAAAAACTGAAAGGGCTTACAACAAAATGTAATGATTGAGTGAGGAATGTAAGAAAATGAAGGATCGAATAAAGAAGGATTGAGGGCAAATAAGAAAGAATAAAGTATTTACAAAGAATGATTGAGTGATGAAAGTAAGAGAGAATGAACTACGGAGCAAAGAAGGAACGAAGAGAAGGAAGAGAGTGAAGGACAGAACAAATGAAGGAATGGGGAAAGGAAGAGAGTGAAAGCCGGATCAATGAAAGATTGGGGAGGATTGATGGCGTGAAGAACAGAAAGAGCGAAGGGTGTGAGTAAAGTAAGAGAGAATGTAGTAGGGTACAAAGAAGGATTGAGGAATGTAAGAAAGGATGAAGGAAACAAAAGAATGAAGGAGGGAAGAATCAGAAAAAGAAGTACTAGGGAGAGAATGAAAGGGTGAGGTTAAGAAGGAAAACAGTGTCCGTGTCGCGCCGATGTATTCCCTCCATTGAATAGCCGTGCCGATAAAGAAGGGGATTTGTGCTTGGGTTGAGCTCAGCATTAAGGTCACGTCAAATACACAGATTGCATGTGACACGCACTTTTGTAGGTTTTTTAGAGAGGGGAAAGACGAACGGCCGGCGCACCGCCTCATCGCCATGTCCTGGGCTCTGAGCATTGATAACACATGGGCCGGGTCAGGTAACAGGCCGAAATGAGGCTTAATTATCATTCGAAAATGGCTGGGGATTTGGCGATCTTCGTTTTTGTTTGTTCTATCTCCATTTTCTGAAATACTCGAGATCTTTCAGTAGTTAGAAGAGATATACCAAATACACACTTTGACACTTGTCGAAAATGCATTATGGCACTTATATATTAAGCTGTTTCACAGATCCGATTTATTCTAAGTGGTCTTGTCCACAGCATCCGCTCCGCTCCGCTATTTTTACGGAAAATGATGTATGACAAAGTAAAACACTCTTTGCTTCTGTACTTGTCCATAGCATCCGTTCCGCTCCACTCCTCAACGCTGAAAAGGCAAAGAGAGTTTTTCATACGTCATTTCGTAAAAAATCGGAGCGGATTCTGTGGACAAGACTACTAACTCTTTAGAAACTACAGCCGCAAACGCTGAACATCGAATTTCTCAGTTGTGTGGAAAAGTGGAGTTGGAGCAAACAAGAACTAAGCTCGCAATTTCTACACTTGCTTTTCAAAAAACGGGGCTGTGACAAGACGGTCCTTGCCGAAAATATTGTGTCCAGCATCGTAGTCGCTACATTTTAAAGGATATGATTCACAGTGGTAATTTTCCTAAGATAATTTCACCATATTGTCTTCCTGTGGTAGCTTCTGAAAAAAATATGAATCATACTAATTTCCTGTGTTATTTCACAAGATGGAGTAGAAAGCACTTGGTTGTTAATAAAGCACGTTCGCGACCACGACCTAATGTAATAGAACCTAAAACAGAAAGAACCGTTGTATTTATCGTTTCGCATTTTATTGCTCCGGATGCACTCGACATATATTTATTTACTTATTAAATTTATTTATTCATCTATTTATTTATGTAGTTCTAATGTCCCGATCCTCCTCTGATTGCTCTTTTTTTTTTTTTTTTTTATTTATGTGAATGGATCTGGTGAAATCAGGGTTAAAGGGGTAAACCAAATTCCTGGGAAAAGCCCTCCAAAGGGGGAAACAAAATTAATTATCCACGAAAACTGAAATTTACGTGTAGATTAAAGATTAGCCATTTTTCTGCATTCAGTTAAGATATTTTGCTTGAACTCGTCTTAGAAATATTTTATTTTGACTTATTAAAGATATAAAGCTTTCACCTTAAGCCCCATTTCGCCAGATCCACTCATATAATATTAACTGTCTCGTTCAAACACGATCACTGGAGTTGTTGTTTTTTTAATACTTAAGGTTCAAAATCAAAACGAATTCATCCCTGAGATGTTTTGCTCACGCATTCGCTACTCAGAGGTTTCTCGGGAGCTGCTGATGCTTTGTCCCCACCCATCTATGGTGAGTCTCGTTCTGTTGAAAAGGAACTGGGTGGACACATTCAACATTCACAGTTGATACTCTACAATGTCCAAGAGAGAGGGAGATAAAGAGAGGTGGGAGTACGCATTTATCCCCCTCATTGCTGGGTACCTAATAATCAAGCACTGAAAACAATATTTCGCTGAGTCGATAATACTTTCTCGGTGTATCTCCATATGCATCTTTCTCAACTTTAGTTTCAACACTCATCACGTCGGATTTCATCGACTTCAAGCAAAATTTGACAATTAATTCGATTTCAGTTTACCTTCATATCGTAACATACAACATAATTATCGCTGATTCGATTTGGCTTTCTCATCAAGCTTTACCCCCTTTTCACTCTACACACACTTTCAACACGCGCGCGCACACACACACCCATGCACACACTTTTTGTTACTGTGCATTCTTCGGAAAATTGTTTAGCACGCATCAAGACCAAGTCGCATCACCCTCGATAGATCTGAATGGAATGATCAAGTCAAAATCTTAATTATTTACGCCAAACCCGGCCGTCAAAAAAAAAAAGGGGGAATAAGAATTGCAATTATAAAAATAAACGGTGACGAGGAAATGGCGGGACAGGGAAGGTGGAGAGAATAAATAAAAAAATAAAAAAAAAGACAGCAGAAAAGACAGCCATTACGATTCGACGATGGCATTGACGAAGGTCCATGGCTATAATTGGGCTGACGGTGGATGACTAATGATCTAATTATAGACTCCGCTCCGATGGATGAACGTCAGTGGTGCTGGCTGTGACAAGCTTGTTACACGCACAAAATGAAACCACTCAGCAAATCTCTGACAATCAAGATCTAATCCGTCAGGGCTGTCTTACAGATGGCAATAATTATACCACTTTTTAAAAGGTATAATCACCAGAAGACGTCATGACGATAAAATTGCCGTTCCTCTCCAGGGACACATTGAGGACACGTTGGTCTAGAGACAAAGTGCCCGCCTCTCACGCTAAAGGTACCAGGTTCGAACCCCGGTCGGTGCAGGCATGTTCGATTTTTTTTATTTTCGAGGAGTAGGGAGTGGGGCGGGTCGTGTCCCTGATCCTTTGGTAGGTAGGATCGAGCAGCTAGTCTTCTCGGATAAGTACCAAAACTCGCAGGGGCCGTGTGCACTTTGAGCACGTCAGGCATACCTTGGCAGTTGAAAGTCGCGAAGAGCAGGCCGAACAAGGCCTCTGCCCGGGCAAAGTTCGAAAACACTAATCCCTCCACAAAAACAACCTGAAACAAGAAGTTTAGTTTGTAGCACGCACTGCTATGACTCTCTCTCTCTCTCTCTCTCTCTCTCTCTCTCTCTCTCTCTCTCTCTCTCTCTCTCTCACTGTTTCTCCCTCTCACCCTCCCTCTTTCCCCCGAGGGGGCCCTGCCTCCCACTCTCCATTCTCTTTCCTTCTTTATCCCCCGCTTTCTCTCCTCTCTCCCTATCTTTTAACCTCTCCTGCTCACATTGTCTCCCTAAGGTCTAAAGCAATGAGGAAGTATTCCCAGTATCAATATAGCAATCACAATATGACATCTCTCACCACCGACAAAGGAAGGGCGCATTGTGAATAATCGGGCCGCATAAAGCGGTTTCCAGGGAGATCTCAGGATCACACAAATCGGTGCGATAAACTGAACCATGGTCGTGACTATAGCATCAAACTGTCATTGTAGTAAGCCCATGGATGCGGTTTGCGAATAGGCTCCGAAACTGCTCATTGCAAACATGTGAGTGTGCATGAGAAAACCCACAATAAGTCGGCAACATGAGATTTTGAGTTCTGTAAAAAAGACAAGACATTTCTGATAAATTGAAGTCAGCGAACCCCTTAAAACAAGATTTTGAGAAAACGGTATTTAATCCTATAAGGGGCAATAGCTAAGTGACCAAGTAATAATATGAAAACCGATCGATAGATATAAGTAAAGTTAGCTTGCTGAGTCTGGGGTCTTTATTTTTTGGGGATCCCTGCCCTTGGCACCTGCAGCTCAAGACAGTTGTCTTGCCGGTTTATATTGGGCATTATCAGAAAACACTGATCCATTACACTGTGAAACGTTTATAGCCGTGTCAATCTGGATTGAGGAAACATCATCACATTGATCCACCTCTTTACGAATGGATATAAAAACGTGGGTTACTGTCTTTGTGACCCCCGCGTTATCTTTTCTTTCTGTCTGAAGTATTTATAAAACTAAGGCCATAGCGCCCTGAGTCAGGACTCATCGCTGATCCAGCTTGCGAGACAGACTCGTTTCGGTTTCGCCAGTTCGCGAGGTCCTGTTTCACTACGTAGTCCACATCTCACATTAACATCGAGGCAAATCAGACCTGACTCACTGCAATTCTGGTCTAAAAATAAACAGAAACCATGCTACATTTTGTGCCCAAACAGGAAGCTCCGCTGACATAATCCAGTGTCGTAATTTCGTGACTTTGTTTACACCAACACCATGTCATTGTATTATAATTAGAATATTGACCTCGCTGTGTTTGTACAGGAAAGGACCACCTGCTGTTTCGCAGTGCAAGAGGTGTTTTGTTTGAGCCGGGGTGAAAGTCTATTTCTTTATTAAGGTTTACAGCTTGGTTATTGTTGTTGTGGCTATTGTTATTTTTTGTTGTTGTGGCTATTGTTGTTCTTGTTGTTGTGGCTATTGTTGTTTTTGTTGTTGTGGCTATTGTCGTTTTTGTTGTTGTTTTGGTGGAATCCACCTACGAGGGCGATGTCACAAAACACTGCTTCACCGTTCCCTAAGACTGCAGTAACTAAAATACTCGAAAAAGTGTCTTTTACATACATTCAACTACATTCAAAGCGGCATCGAATGATCTTGGGCTAGACTTCCTAAGCACAAATATAAGCGAATAGCAAACTTTCAAAAAAAAAAGCCATTGAGACTAGACCAGTTGTGCTAGAATAAAACAGTTTTTTGCTTGTCCTGTAAAATAGTTAAAACCAGTTACCACAGTTTTAGGAAGCGCTGACGACATCCAATTTTAAGAATTTTGACACGACACGACACGACACGACAATGGTCACAGCGTGCTAGGAAGAAGCAAAATGATAGACAGAATATAGCAGAATGATAAGAGTGAAAGTCACAACAGTCCCGAAAACCAAGTCCACTTCGCAGTGGAAGTCCGCGTGCTGCAAAACAGAAGCCCGTCAAATTCAATCCTTGTAATTCAATCCTTGTAGAAAGCTGGGTTTCCATGTGTACGGAAATGCCGTTTCTATGCACGTGGAAACACTTTTTCTTTTCACTGCTTGATGGATCTTTGCCGTTTCCGGTGTCCGTACACACGAAAAGACAGCTGAAGGTGAAACCACGAAATACATTTTTTAAAAATGTAACCGTCCGATAACAGCATCCCTGTATCTCCAGTATGGCTTGAAATGCCTGGACCACAAAACGCCGTGGAGACAAAAAACGACCTGATTTGAACAGTGAACGTCGTCTACACACTGAATAGATAAGACAGAGGCGATAAGGAAAGTCTGTCAGCGGATGCTTTGGTGTGCAGTAGCATTGACTGAATATCAGATAAGAACTAATGTTAAGTTTGTAATGATGTCGTAAAGTTGCATTCTGTGTCAAGTGTCTAGTTAAATTAAATGTCACGCAGAGCCGTGAGTTGTTACTTGTCAGGGCCATGAGAAACTGGCTGGTGGCCTTGAACGGTCTCCGTGAAATAGTTGTTTTTGAGTAGGAAATTACTAGTTGAAGAATATTAGATTCACGCTTTAAGTTTTGCTGTCCGTGATTCGGAGTAGTGAGCTGGGGGTGATTAGCCAATGAGCTTGCTGAGTAGTTAGGCTGCGGAGCGATCCCGCTGGAAATCGAGACTAGTATAATTATAAGGGACTGCAAAGCTAAGATTAAGTGAATGCAAACGGGAAGCTAGGCATCGTTCACGTGACGCATCTGCGGTTTGAGCCAGTACCTGAACTGAGCTGTACGTAGGCAGGCAGTCTTTGCCATCGGACTGACCTAAAGAGTCCACACTGCGATATGCTGATATTCACGCCTACGAATTAGTAGGTGTGATAACGGTAACTGATCTTGTTCACTCATAGTCATAGAAGTTCAGAGATAGAGAGAAAGCCCACAGCCTCATAAGAAGTCAAGAGATAACCACAGCTTGGACTCGGCGAACGAGCATCAGATTATTATAAGATTATCGCCATACATTTGAAGAACTATTGCTAGCTTGTGACTGATCACAGCACGAACACGTTGATATTGAGATGAATATTGAGTGATTGCATATACATATATAAGCTGTTTAAATACCTGCAAGCCGAAATCTCGTGCTTCTGTAGGTTTTTGAAAAGTACTGGGCCATCCCGGCATTCACAGTGTGCACTGGGAACCCATACTATTGCTGGAGAGTTTGCCTGGTGACTGACCTGTGGCAACTCGGGTTGTTACCATAATTTAACATCTTGTTTCTTATAATAATATACCATTTGGCTATTGATTGCAGTAAATTAGATAGGGAACATGGTTACATATAGTAGATAGATTAGAATAAATTAGTGCTTGGAAGCTTTGTTTTTAATATACCTCTATTGTCTTTTGTTTAATATATTTTATGTAATAATACTACGGCCCGGCCGGCCTGACAAACATATACTTTGGTTATTTAATAATTTCTTGTGTGTTTGTGTCCGAGTGTGAGTTAGCTGCCTCTCGTGCAGTCAAGTTAGATCCCCAAATACCTTAACTCTGCTCGTGACATTGTGTTGTTCACTCTGTCAATGATGACTCAAGACAGTACGGATAATCAATAAAATAGCGATAAAATCAATGATTTGAACAGAGGAATTAAAAGAAAATTCAAATTAAAAGTTTAAAGAGGAAGAAGAAAAAGATGAAGATGATGATGATGATGGTGATGACACGGATGATAAGGAAAAAGGAAGAAAAGAAAAACAGACAGGAAGAAAGAAAGAAAGAAAGAAAGAAAGGTTGGATCTACATATGAAAATGACAACAAAAGAAATGATTTTAAAGGACATAATTATTCATTCTAAATGACAAACATATTCAAAAACGTGTCTTTAAACAATAATTGACATTCACACTTTGTTGAAATGTGCATGGCTTAACATCTTCCTGGGGAATAATTGTACATAATTTGATAATATTCATGTTTGTTTGTTTGTTTTTTAATGGGAAGAAACAACTTTGCGCCTTGTTTGTGATCTTTGTCAAACAGAAGAGCTGGATAATTATACGATACACACACAAAAAATAATGTATGTGGGGAAGGGGCGGAGAGAGAGAGAGAGGGGGGAGAGAGAGAGAGGCGAGAGAGAGATAGGAGGGGGGGGGTCCAAAGAACGACAGAGAGAGAGAGAGAGAGAGGCGGGGAAGAGAGAGAGGGGGAGAAAGTGAGAAAGAGGGAGGGAGAGAGAGCGAGGGACCGAAAGAGAGACAAAGGACAAGAGACGAGCGAGAGCGTGAGATACAATTTATATACATAGAGGGAGAGAGAGAAAGAGAGAGAGAGAGAGAGAGTATGCATGTTCCATGGTGTTGTGACAGACTGAAACCTCGCACCTCTACATAAACTCTAGTCCATGTACATAAAACTGTATGACTTTCGCACAAGTTATAAATTATTACTTTATCACCACAAGTACCTACGTCATCCGTTTTATAAACTCACAGTTTTTAAGGAAACGGAATGGCAAACGTCAAAAACCCTCAATTAGAGAAATAGAAACGATATTTTCATGTGTTCAGAAACGCCATTTCCGTGCACATGAAAACACCCTCTCTTTCTACTACTCGGTGGATTTTTGACGTTTCTGTTGCCGTTTCCGTTTCTGTACACACGAAAACACGGCTTAACAATGCTGCTGGAAGAATAAATGATGGGGGCAGTTGTAATGAAACAATCTTTTTTTTTTTTTAACCTGCTCATGTGACAGAAAAACTGGTAGAAAAATTAACTCGTACAACAACCTCCCCACCAATTTCACCCTAAAAAAACGTAACCACTGCTGCTAAACTACAAAAGTATGTACAAACACCACTCTAGGTCCCCCACTTTACACCTAATACATGTACCAATAAACGTAGAAGTTCTTTGTCCTTTCCTCTAATACGTACTGTCTCTTTAGACGTCACCCAGACAGCGGATTTGAGGGCTCACAGACAACCCTTTTGAGTAATCACAAATAGCCCATTCGAGGGCTAACAAACAACCTTTGAGGGCTCACAAACAACCCTTTATGGGCTTACAAACAACCCTTTTGAGGGCTCACAAGCAGCTCTTTCGAGGGCTAAAAATACAGCAGATGGCAGAGAGCAACAAGAAGCCACTCAATTTCACACACGACAAGAAACCGGAAGAAAAGGCAAAACAACAACGACAACAAAAGTGAGATGCAAACCACTGCTTAGGGAATGAAAGTGACCTTCCCGAAAGAATACAAGATCAGCCCAGCCTAAAAGTTGCCAAAGGTAACTGATTGTGTGTGTATGTGATCAATACCATTTGTCACCAGTCTCCGAAAATGTCATTCTGGCTGCTCCGCCAAAGAAGAAATCACTGAGGCCATCTAGCCAAAGATAATCTTAACCCTTGATCTAACTATAACACTTAGGATTTTCAGAAAAACTGTACAAACAATTTGGCTACCCGTCTCAAAAGATCAAGGAGAAAACAAGCATTATGATAATTATTCACACGATTGTTTTATTTGAGATTTAATAATTACTCATTTTTGACACATTTGATGTCGTAGGTATAACCGGGGCGGGGTGGGATCATTTTTCTCTTCTGTAAATCTCGGGTGGATATTGGGACTTCAACGGCCTTGCAGTGGAGCCCTGGGCCGCAGCTGCAGTAGCCATTCATCTTGTCAAACAGGCCGCAATGCTCGCCCTCAACACGGTAGCGCTGGCATGTACCTGAGGTGGCAGCGGCCCGCTTGCTCACCACCATAAATTCACTGAGGATCTGACAGCACTCGCCCTGGCCACACTGGGAGTCATCCATGCATGTGGTGCCTATGTTGGCGGCCTGAAAGTGGTGAGCATTTCCTGTGTTCATGGACAGATAGACAGACATGCGGGCAGATAGGCGGACAGGTAAATAGGTGGCAGGCAGGCAGCCAAACAGATGGTCAGGTAAGCATATAAGAATAGATAGATAGATAGATAGACAGATAGACAGATAGATAGATAGATAGATAGACAGATAGACAGACACACAGACAGACGGATAGATAGATAGATAGATAGACAGACAGACAGACAGACAGACAGACAGACGGATATACAGATAGACAGATAGATAGATAGATAGATAGGCAGATAGAAAGATAGATAGATAGACAGATAGATCGATCGATCGATAGATAGATAGATAGATAGATAGATAGATAGATAGATAGATAGATAGATAGATAGATAGATAGATAGATAGATAGATAGATAGATAGATAGGCAGACAGACAGACAGATAGTTCAGAAAGGCGTAGACAGTGGGTAGAGAGAAAGAAGGGAACCCGAGATAAAAAGGCAGGTTAGTAAGGACAAGAATGATCATGACTATGATGAAGTGGAGTATCCGCCTGAGAACAAGAGGAGGCCATTAATTGCAATATAAAAATGTTTATGAGCGAGGACAGATTAATGATATGGAAGACCCAGTTTGAATGACTACAGAGGGAGGTCGTCTCGACCAAATACCGCGATTTAATATTAGACTTCTATCTCCCACATACAGGCATACAACCCGCTAACACATACCACTTATGTACACATTTTGAGAGTAATGTTATAGTTGGGTGGCGCGAGTGAAGTCTCGTATTTAAAAAGAGAGAAAGAATGGTCCGACTGGGTGAGAGAAATGCAGAAAGAGAAAGAGAGAGAGAGAGAGAAAGACGGAAAGTACCTGAGAAAACGGGAAAGAATAAAAAAAAAAAGAAAGAAGGAAAGAGAGAAAGAAAGACAGACAGGAAGACTGAAAGTAAGCAAGGAAGATGGGAAGGAAAAACAAAGAGAGAAAGACAGGAAGAATGAAAGTATGTAAGAAAATTAAAAAAAAATAAAAGAAAGAAAGAGAAGAAAGTCAGTAAGAGAGAAGGAGACGGAAAGGAAGAAATAAAGAAAGAACGAGAGAAAGTCAATAAGAAAGAAAGAGACGGAAAGAAAGAAACAAAGAGAGAAGGTCAATAAGAAAGAAAGAGACGGAAAGAAAGAAAGAGAGAAAGTCAATAAGCTAGAAATAGACGAAAAGAGAGAAAGAAAGACAGAAACAGACGGAAAGAAAGAAAGAAAGAAACTGGGTAAACGAGTAAGCAATAAGAAAGGAAGAAAGAAGATTAAACGAAAGACAGAGAGCTAAATTAACTCCCCACCCCCTTCCCCCCAACTGCCCCCCACAAACCTGAAAATACTCACGTTGACAAAGGCTATGGTCAAACACAAGAACATGACCAAGAGCTTCATTTTCTGGCCTGACTCTGCCACTATTTGAATAATGACCTGACGAAAGATAACGAGAACGATGGACTAACTGACTTGAATAATTCACTTGGTTTGAACTACCTCAGCCCTCTGCCTGAGAAATTAATCTGTGCTGTTCCTTATCTTTGTAGGTCACTTTTGGAAGCTACTCGTTGGTCCTGTCACGAATCCGCCTAGGTGTTGTGTTCATCTTTAGCTGATCCCCCCCCCCCCCCCAACCCTTTAAAAAAAAAAAATTCAAATAGAGGAATGGACAAAAGAAAACAAAAACATTCGGGACTCATTAGCATAGCCAATCAGAATCCAGAAAATAATGCGCTAGAAACAAAAATTAGAACATCGCCATTTGCAAGTGGTGCCTTTGTCCTTGACCCTTCGCAGAACGTGACGGTCACCTGTCTCTTATGAACGGTTCGAAGAAACCTTTTTTCTTTCTATTGATTTAGAGGTTGTTGTTATTATTGTCATCAAAATAGTATCTAAAATATGGATCTAGAAATACATTTCAAGTAAAACTGTTTTGTTCCTTTCTCTTGTACTATTAGATCTTTTGCACTTACACGGTTTCATGCTAGGGCTAGCTTACTACGTTCTCTTCAGGCTGATGATCAGCTGTACTTGCAATGTGTGTGAGTCTATGTGTTGTTATCACGAAACTCAAACGAATCGCTGTGTAATCCTTATCGAGACAGTGAATCGAAGAACGATGACGTTACAAGAGAACTACCAACGCTGTCAAGCTTGGAAACGATTATTTTTTCAAACCCTGTGATATTCCAGTTAAACCAAACACCAAAAATGTCGCAATACAATGTAATTTAGACAGACTGACGGCCAGATAGATAGATAGATAGATAGATAGATAGATAGATAGATGGATGGATGGATGGGTAGGTAGATAGATAGACAGACAGACAGACAGGCAGACAGACAGACAGACAGACAGACAGGTAGAATGACAAACAATTCATAAATTTTCTCTGTTATGTCCTACAAATTTCCCCTGTCGTCCCCTAACTAAACTAATAATAACTACGGGCGTCAGAACAAATCAGAGGAAAAGTGAAATAATTGCCACGTCTACGATCCAATCAGCATAAACAAGTTCGTCAAATCCCGCCAGATTCAGGCGGGAAAACGCCGATGATTTCCCCGTGACTCGCGGCCCTAAATGCCAGTAATCTGTCTGCGTATTGAGAGACCCATAAACAGGAAAAACTCTAACGCGACATTAACCTCGTTTGAATTTGTTCCGATTCTTAATATTCTTGAGTTGTAAACATTAAAGTTTCGTGTCCATCACAAGCGCTGGCCTGGGTTTGCCACTTTTCCCTTCAACCTTGGCTCGATGCAGACACGTGTGACAAGGAAAAATGGCTGGAAATGTTAGATATTATTTTGGTTTTCGGTCTTTTTTTTTTTAGGAGGGTTCACTGCTCTTGGCATTTATAGTTCACTTTTCTTGGGTTTTTTTTTTCTTCTTAGTGTTTTTGTGTTTTGTTTTTTTTTTGTTTGTTTTTGCTTTATTGACATGGATGATAAGCGCGCAAATTGACTAACGGAATTTGGCGGATTTGAATCGTCTCGGTTCCCTGTGTCTCGGGTATTATTGTTATTTGAACTTACAATAGTAATACTAAAAACGGTACTTTAGAAATCTCTCCTTTGTTGGTTACTTGGTTATGATAAAAGTGTAAGCTTAAATTACTTAATAAAATAGGGTGGGAATAAATTTGTTTTCGGAAAGTCACCAAGGGTGAAAGGGGAGAACATAATTGGAGAGCATTTTCCCAAACTCATGAAAAATTTGACTTTCCCAGTTTTGGAAAAAAACCACAGGCTCCAACAGACTCCACTATTTATACTGTTTACTCTTCATACGTAAACAGACATGCTTATTATGCCTGATGAAATCAGATCTCTCAGCTGAGTTTTTGCTCTTGAATGACTGCCAGAACCTGAAAAAGGTCTACGCCCCGAGGACAGGATCAAGCAATAAAATGGCGGGTCCCCGAGGTTCATTAAAAATAACCTTACACACTGGTCGGTTAACGCTGAGCTGTACAAAAGAAAAAAGGATAAATATAACACCCCCCCCCCCACACACACACACATGCAACCCCTTCCCCTTTCAAAATCAACAAGAAATGTTCCTCTGAAAAGGTCACCAGCCAAATAAACAGCATATTATCATTTATAGGAGGGCTTAAATGTGAATTGAGAGTACCAGGCCTTCTGCACTGTCTTCTATACTATACATTTCTGAGGTCTGGCCCTTACTAAATGAAAGATTGCCCACACCTGACATAATATCCTGATATTTGACCCTTGATATAATAGTTGTGTTTTTATGTTTCAGCCAGGAGTATATTCAAAATAAGGTCTGGGCTTTAAACATAGAACCACCGAACTTAATTCGACTGGTCGCGTGAAGGGACAGGGGTGGAAATGACCCACATAAAGACGCTGGTTGTTTTTTCGTAGAAGGGAAAAAAAAAAAAAAGATTCAGCAGAGCGGAACAGACAGCCTGTATGTTCGTACCACAGGCTTAACAAAGCAGAGCATGAGCAGAGCTGAGCGCAACAGACAACCTGTATGTTCGTACCACGGGTTTAACAAAGCAGAGCATGAGCAGGGCTGAGCGCAACAGACAACCTGTATGTTCGTACCACGGGTTTAACAAAGCAGAGCATGAGCAGAGCTGAGCGCAACAGACAACCTGTATGTTCGTACCACGGGTTTAACAAAGCAGAGCATGAGCAGAGCTGAGCGCAACAGACAACTTGAATGTTCGTACCACGGGTTTAACAAAGCAGAGCATGAGCAGAGCTGAGCGCAACAGACAGCCTGTATGTTCGGACCATGGGCTTAACAAAGCAGAGCATGAGCAGAGCTGAGCGCAACAGACAACCTGTATGTTCGTACCACGGGCTTAACAAAGCAGAGCATGAGCAGAGCTGAGCGCAACAGACAACCTGTATGTTCGTACCACGGGTTTAACAAAACAGAGCATGAGCAGAGCTGAGCGCAACAGACAGCCTGTATGTTCGTACCACGGGTTTAACAAAGCAGAGCATGAGCAGAGCTGAGCGCAACAGACAACCTGTATGTTCGTACCACGGGTTTAACAAAGCAGAGCATGAGCAGAGCTGAGCGCAACAGACAACCTGTATGTTCGTACCACGGGTTTAACAAAGCAGAGCACGAGCAGAGCTGAGCGCAACAGACAGCCTGTATGTTCGGACCATGGGCTTAACAAAGCAGAGCATGAGCAGAGCTGAGCGCAACAGACAACCTGTATGTTCGTACCACGGGCTTAACAAAGCAGAGCATGAGCAGAGCTGAGCGCAAAAGACAGCCTGTATGTTCGTACCACGGGCTTAACAAAGCAGAGCATGAGCAGAGCTGAGCGCAACAGGCAGCCTGTATGTTCGGACCACGGGCTATACAAAACAGAGCATGAGCCGAGCTGAGCGCAACAGACAACCTGTATGTTCGTACCACGGGTTTAACAAAGCAGAGCATGAGCAGAGCTGAGCGCAACAGACAACCTGTATGTTCGTACCACGGGTTTAACAAAGCAGAGCACGAGCAGAGCTGAGCGCAACAGACAGCCTGTATGTTCGGACCATGGGCTTAACAAAGCAGAGCATGAGCAGAGCTGAGCGCAACAGACAACCTGTATGTTCGTACCACGGGTTTAACAAAGCAGAGCATGAGCAGAGCTGAGCGCAACAGACAACCTGTATGTTCGTACCACGGGCTTAACAAAGCAGAGCATGAGCAGAGCTGAGCGCAAAAGACAGCCTGTATGTTCGTACCACGGGCTTAACAAAGCAGAGCATGAGCAGAGCTGAGCGCAAAAGACAGCCTGTATGTTCGTACCACGGGCTTAACAAAGCAGAGCATGAGCAGAGCTGAGCGCAAAAGACAGCCTGTATGTTCGTACCACGGGCTTAACAAAGCAGAGCATGAGCAGAGCTGAGCGCAACAGGCAGCCTGTATGTTCGGACCACGGGCTTTACAAAACAGAGCAGAGCTGAGCGGAACAGACAGCCTGTATGTTCGTACCACGGGCTTAACAGAACAAAGCAGAACAGAGCAGAGCACAGCATTCCAGTAGGTCCAAGCACATGGACATGACTGAACTGTTGTCACTTGAAGAGTAGACCTAAACACCCTCTCAAACTAGGGTAGACCAAGCAGCAATAAAGTCTGAGTACTTTATACTGCTTTGTTCTGTTCGGTTCGCAGTTTGAACCCCTCCACCCCCACCCCCACACACAAACACCACCCCCACCCTCCCCTTTACACCTTGAGACCATTAGTTCTTGTTTGTTCCAACGCCACATTTAGCACAACTGACAAATTCAACGTTAAACGTTTGCGGCTGCAGTATTATCCTCTTGTTAGGGGACCGTAGTGTTTTCCACAGTAAGCTGTAGATGAGCAATGGACACAACTCAGTACATTTTTTCTTTCATATTTTCTCTATTCGGCTTTGCAATTAGCCCACGGTTCCCCAACAACAAGCGCATTATGGTAAAAGAGTTAGAATAAGCCAGAACTGACTGTGAAACAGTCTGATAAGTGCCACAATGCAGTTTAAACAAGTTTCAAAGTGTGCATTTGTTAATATAACCTTTTCTACATACTAAAAGATCTCCATTTTTTCAGAAAATGGAAACATCAAGCATGAGCTAAGATCGCCATCTTGTACAACAATTTATTCGCTCTCCTCTGCTCTGTTGGCAGGGTGTAATCCCCTTTAGAAAGAGCTTATCGCCATCTTGTACAACAATTTATTCGCTCTCCTCTGCTCTGTTGGCAGAGTGTAATCCCCTTTAGAAAGAGCTTTAATGTATTTGTACTGTAAATGTACGCCAGGCAAATGGACCAATCTCGAAGTACATTGTAAAGAACTGAACCCCAGAAAGTGAAGAGTTTAAGTGCAACTTGATTTCTTGGTCATTTTCTCGAGGTGTGTAATTTGGACGGCACATCAGTCACTAGGAATTTGTTTGGTGTTCACTTTCTGTGGAATTATCCATTATTATCTCTAATAGCTCCTCGACTAGGAGCTAGCAGCCCGCAGCTAATCTTAGCGCTCGGCACTAGGCAATTTATCGTTATGGTACAATCACAGCCGCTTTAATTCTATCCTATTTAAACGCCTTTATTGCCCCCTTTCTACTTTCTCGACTATTTTCATTTTCAATAATTTTGAAAACATATTTTGTAGACCTTTAATAGTCTTATTTTTATTTATTTTTTAAAAACCCTGACAGGAGTAAAACATTATTGTGCAATTCTGAGCAATTTTTAGTTCAGCGCTACAGTCTGAGTCACAGTTTCAAAAATTATAAAAGTAATTTTCTCAAGTGTCCACTATTTTCGCTTTTTTGCCGAACTATTGTTTTTATTCAAGTTTCAGGCAGTTGTTTTTTATTTTTAACTTGCACAAATGTAAGATACGATGATTTCTTTTTGTGCTCCCTTTGATAAGCCTAACGTAGGGGGGAGACTATTGACAAGCGTCTATTTGGTGCGTAGAGCCTGCCGCGCATGAGTTCTGAACCAAAGACGGTTATTATTGTAGGAAATTGTGTAGATCAGACAGAGGGAGAAAGAAGGAAGGGAACACCGGTTTATCCCAGACAATGCCGGGCACATCCCATAGTCTTCCTATAAAAACAATAGAGGGGCGAGTATTTCATTGTGGTGCAATGTGGCCCGTCTTTCTGCTCAACCTGAATGACAGTTTATAAAAAAAATTTAGAAATAATTTCCTCAAATGTCAACTAATTAACCTGGTCACTTTTGTATCCACCTACGGTTTTCATTCGAGTCTTAAGTAGTTTTTTTTTTTTTTTTTGAAAAATGTTTTTCTATCGGTAAAAAAACAATGATCTTTGTTTCAGCTCCCTTTGACGAGCGCGGCGCACACGAAATTGTATTTGACACGCCTTAAATGTGGAACAATTTTCCTGCCAAGAGAAATGAGTGCGGTAATGCCTGTGGTGTACATGCAACTGCAACAAGACCGTGGATTAATCTGGGAAACTTTCTAGATCAGAGAGAGTGGTGGGGGGGGGGGGGCAAAAGAAGGACGGGAGTACAAGTTTATCCCAAGTATTGCCTGGTACGTCATCCGGTAAAATAAGTAATCATCATGATAATGATGACAATATTAATGACCAGCGTCTCGTCCTTGCTAATTTTTGTTTTGTTTTGTTTTGTTTCATTTTAGCTTGTTACCGACATGTTGGAACTGGCTGCCCGATCCTCCCTTTGGATAGACTCACAATCTGATTTCAGAGGCTGGTGTTTTATAGTATTATGATTATCATCATTATTTTAGACATTCACCCCTGATGTTTCAAAGCTTTTTGTTGTTACGGAACAGTAGTGTAAATACAAGGCCGAAACAGAAGATACTGAGTTGTGTTGAACACTGCTCATCGATAGGCCCATTGCGGATAACGGCCATTTTAGTTCTCAAGACCGACGCCTCACCATGGCGATGGCAACATTGTCTTTGATTCGTTAGCTGATTTGCACCGTGAGCACTTCAGGGGTCGCGAACCAATCGGCGGCGAGTAAAAAAAAAGTAAACAATAACACGTGTGTTCACACACATGGGAGACGTTCAGTCAATTCTTTCACTTCCTTTCCCTTGTTAAACAAGTTGTTTACACGGATGGTAGGGAATCTGATCAGCTTGGATCCATCCTTTCCACCCCTGTCATAACAGTCAACGGCAATGCAACCAGCAGGCATTTTAATCGCTTAGATATATCTCGAAGTTGCACGCGTCAGCTGATCCACCCGCCATTTTAGGTGTCGGAAGTACAACACAAAGACACTCTGTGACGTCATTGGCAATGGGCCTATAGCTTGTTGTGTCCCAATACTATGGTCCCCTGTGACCAGTGACGTCACAGAATACCACCGTCCATGTTCTCTTTCGTTTTAGTACTTTGTCAGATTTGATTATCCTGTAATTCCTACACACATGCAACAAGACAGACAGGCAGATGAACAAGACTGATATCTAATCAGACAAGGCGATAATGAGATGCAGCAAAGAGAAGTCTTTGATGTGCGCAAAAAAAGCCAAATTCTGTCTTTGAAACCAGATTAACGAATTGCTACAAACGTACGACCGGGAAATCCCACAAAAGGAAACCAGGTTGGGAGACAGACGGTACCTTTGTTCTACATTCTATCATGACAAACATTGTGCATTCTACAAAACATTGTTTGGTTGTTTTTTTACTACACATACTACAAGAAATTCTACAAAAATAAACAACAAGCTTGCTTTGTGAACTGGCGTTCGCATGTCTTCATCAAATATGGATAGTTCGACAGTGTTGCACTGACGGGCAAATGAGGCCGTAAAATACTGGTGGATCTGTCTTTATCTGGGAGAGGCGGGAGGGCAGAGGAAGAGGAGAAGGAATAGAGACAGAGAGGGGGAGACGGAAAAGCGGTGGTGCGGAAGCAGTTTTATGCCGGGCAAGGCCGGGGGGTAATTATGCTTGTAAGGTTATAAAGTCAAGGGCAGAAATACTCGGTTGTCCATCTCACGTACTGGCGTACCGATGGTTTTAGGGGTTTTGAGTTGTGGCTACCTCATCACTGCTGGTGATGAGATCTATATTCTCATAAACGGACTTATCAATAACATTTTGAAATTGTAAGCAGAAATTTTTAACGTGTTTGTCACTTGCTTGTCTTTACATTAAGGAATCCCACTCGCACCAAAGCTTTAATACTCTCTCCTGTAAAATGGGGAGGGGGGGGGGGGTTGTTGATTAACTCTCGTAAGTGAGAAGGACCACAACTTGTTTGACCGGTGGGCGGTTGGGGGAGGGGGGGCGTGTCTCTTTTTCTGAAGATTTCCTGTAGTCTCGCTCTCCCGTAGGTATTTAACTCTTCATCACATGGCATGTCTCCACAAGTACAGACTAAAATGTACAGTGTGTGCAATATGGCGACCTTAGTTCTCGTTTATTTTATCCGTATTTTCTGAAAAACTACAATCTCTTACGATGTAGAAGATGTACAACAAATGCACACTCTGACATTCCGATTTATTCTAACCCCTTATCTATATATATAATTGGGTAAAATTGGACGGTTGTACTCTATAACTGAAAAAACTACTGAACGTAGAGCCATGAAAAAATTACTGAAAGTAGTTCAAAGACTGAGCAAGGTTTGTATCAATTCATTTTAATGATGCAACAACCTAAAAAATTTAGAAAAATAGAAAATAAAATGGGCCGTTTGAGGTTTTCCGATTCGTCATTTTTACAGCTCAGACAGTGCCGAGTGTAGTAAGATATTTTGGTAACTCGAAACTTTGGTCACCTAAGGCTCAGGAACCCCATCACACTCAGGCTTCAAACTTTGCACAACAGCATATTATTATTATCAATGCGAAATTAACATGGGCTGTATTAGAAATTATGAAATGTTCAGGCTTCTACGTTTCAGTTTTCATTGTTTCGGCATCATTTACATCTATTTCGAGTCATGGTTCGCCATTTTAAGGTTTCGTTATCACTTCCTGCGATGTGTTCACTATCAAACACACTAACCCGTGCGCAAATCATGCTATTGTACGGGACGCGCAGGGGGTCAACTCACAAAGGCAGAGCAGTAAGATTTAATTAAAAACAAACAAACAAAAATAAAGTAAACAATTAGGAACAGGCAAGACGAAGCAGGTCCATAAAAACCACCCAGATCTGAAACTAATATTCAAACCGATTTATCCCGGGCAGGGCCGGGGACCTCAGCTAGTCTATAATAAATGGGTAAAATTGGACGGTTGTACTCTATAGGTGAAAAAACTACTGAACGTAGAGCCATGAAAAAATTACTGAAAGTAGTTCAAAGACTGAGCAAGGTTTGTATCAATTCATTTTAATGATGCAACAACCTTAAACATTTAGAAAAATAGAAAACAAAATGGGCCGTTCGAGGTTTTCCGATTCGTCATTTTTACAGCTCAGACAGGGCCGAGTGTAGTAAGATATTTTGGTAACTCGAAACTTTGGTCACCTAAGGCTCAGGAATCCCATCACACTCAGGCTTCAAACTTTGCACAACAGCATATTATCAATGCGAAATTAACATGGGCTGTATTAGAAATTATGAAATGATCAGGCTTCTACGTTTCAGTTTTCATTGTTTCGGCACCATTTAGATCTATTTCGAGTCATGGTTCGCCAGTTTAAGGTTTCGTTAACACTTCCTGCGATGTGTTCACTATCAAACACACTAACCCGTGCGCAAATCATGCTATTGTACGGGACGCGCAGGGGGTCAACTCACAAAGGCAGAGCAGTAAGACTTAATTAAAAACAAACAAACAAAAATAAAGTAAACAAATAGGAACAGGCCAGATGAAGCAGGTCCATAAAAACCAGCGAGATCTGAAACTAATATTCAAACCGATTTATCCCGGGCAGGGCCGGGGACCTCAGCTAGTCATATTAATATAACTAAAGCCGCAAACGTTCAACGCCAAATTTCTCAGTGGAGCAAAAAGCGGAGTTAGAACAAATAAGAGCTAAGGTTCCGATATGCTTCCAAAATGGAAATACTTTTTATTTATTTTTTTTGTTGGCCTTTTTTCGTTGGAGGAGGAGGGGTGGGTGCGTGGTCGGCACTAATAACTGTGTGGCACAGATGCACTCATACTATTACTCTTGTAACTCCCTTTGCATTCTGCAAAACGGCAGTTTGCACTTAAATTCGTCACTATTTCGTTGATATCTAATAACTTCAAAATCAAGAATCCTTTCAATATGTCTACTGCGTTAGCCAGGCAGTCTTTGAGAATTTATTATTAGACAAGATCTTTGTGCGTGGACAGAGCCTCAGCATTCTGTAATCTCCTTCCTATAAATTTTGCAGTGTCTTGCGCCGGAAAATTCTTATCTTGTGTAGCGAGGGAAAAGCACAAAGCACTTCTGTGGATCAGGAAAGCTAATGCCGATATGGTATAGGGGGGGAAAAGATCAAACACGGGGTTAAAATGCTAATGGATTGATGGTTATGATAAAGTGTCGGAGACTACGGGAAAAAGCATAGTAGGCAGAAGAGCGGGGATATTTTTGTAATGCGTCATTTCTCCAAGGACGGTGGAAATTATACAACAGAAAACAACAATGCTAAATACGACAGGAAAAGCGTCTAGGTCATTATAACCACCCGGGCAGCGTACGTACGCTTTTCAATTAATTATGATAATAAACTGAAAGGTTTTTGGTTTTGTTGATAATTGTCTTTTTTTTTTTTTTTTAGCAAGTTACTGTTTTCAGATTATTTCAAAAACATGTCTCTAAGGAAACAGTCAATAATTTAATAGTTTGTGCTAAAGGCCATTTTGACATTTTCAAACGCCAAGTCTTTATCATCACTATTCAACGTTCTAATAGTCGTATGCTTGTGCAGGGGCGGGGGGGGGGGTATGGGGGGGATATAGGTTTGGGGCGGGGTTGAATCCCAGGCTGATGGGATTCGGGGGACGGGGCGGGTGAGATTGAGAAGAGGGATAAAATATCTGGGTCAAATCGAGGGCAGGTATTTTATGAGACCAAGAGGATGAAAATCGTACACGGTGGGAAAATGGGGGGGGGGGGGGTGGGGGGGATAGAAATCAGCAAAATCGAGCGTCCCTACTATATGTACGACACCCCCCCCCCCCACACACACACACAAACAACCGTCACACAAACAATCGTCACAAATGCACCCAGAATAAAACAATGGCCTGTGATTATGGATACCCTAATCACTTTTAAGTACGGTGAAGTAAAACCTGAAACAGTTCTCTTTTGCCATATTATCATTATTGTTATTAGCATTACTATTATTGTTATCATTATTATCATGGTCAATATCATCATCATCATCACTGTTCTTTTAAGAGCTCCAAACAGAATACCGTTCCCCATATTTCAACACGCCACACCCAGAAACATACCAGCTGGCTGATGTTCGACAAATCAGCCAAAATATTGACTTAAGTATTAGAAAAAAAATATTTTTATGATAATTATTCACGCCACCGCACCTCGACAGACGGGTGATTTCCAAGTCTGGGACTCGCATTATCAGACTAGTGTCCGCGTTTTTGACAAAATCAAAGGAATACAAACACACTCTCTCACATATATTCAAACTTCTGATAATTATGATGTGCCTCAAAATACGTGCACCATCTGTATACCTTCAAGAACCCAAATAAACAACCGAAAATGTCTTGAGAACAAAAATAAATAAACTAAGAACATTTCTTACACAGCAATATGTACATAAATGTAACACCGACCTTGTGGAAAATCGCGTTCTTATTTCTTGTTTTCTCTAACTTTTGGCACAACTGAGAAATTCCACGTTAAATGTTTGCGGTTTTAACATTATGATAAGGAGTCAGAATAAATATGAACTGTGAACCAGTTTGATAAATGCCACAAGTCATTTTAAACACGCCTCAACATAGTGCATTTTTGTTATACCTCTTCTATATAATAAAAGATCTCCAGTTTTTCAGAAAATGGAGAAAGACCAAACAAGAACTCAGGTCGCCAAATGTCTTTGAGAAAAACAAGAACTCAGGTCGCCAAATGTCTTTGAGAAAAACAAGAACTCAGGTCGCCAAATGTCTTTGAGAAAAACAAGAACTCAGGTCGCCAAATGTCTTTGAGAAAAACAAGAACTCAGGTCGCCAAATGTCTTTGAGAAAAACAAGAACTCAGGTCGCCAAATGTCTTTGAGAAAATCAAGAACAAAACAAAAACAACAACAACAATAAAAAAAAAATGTCTAGGCCAGTAGTTTTTACTCTTTTAGAACCTGCATCGCTCTGCATTTATACCTCGGGTGTTTAATACCTCCCACAGTAGTCTTCAACGTCTATTTTCCAAAATCATGTCCTGGAATTCTTACAGTTCTGACAGAACTAGTTGAGTCGTGGACTTGCACATTTCCCGATCTTAATTCTTGTTTGTTCTATCTCCATTATCTGAAAAACTGAAGATCTTTTAGTAACAAAAGAGGTATAGCAAATGCACACTTTGACACGTTTCAAGCGTGTTGTGACACTTATCAAGCTGTTTCACAGTTCCCAGTTATTCTAACTCCTTGTCATAATGTCTGTTGTTGAGGGATCGCAGCCTATTTACAAGACCGAATAGAGAAAATACTGAGTTGTGTTCACTGCTCATCTGGATAGGCTCATTGCGAATGACGTCACAGAGTGTTTTTATTTTTTGTTGTTAGACATCCAAGATGGCCGATGGATCAGCTGATGAGTGTAACTTCGAGATATGTCTAAGCGGGTAAAATGCCTGATGGTTGCATTGCAGTTGACTGCTATGACAAGGGTGGAAAGGATGGATCCAAGCTGGTCAGATTCTCTACCATCCGGGTAATATTGTAAACAAGGGAAATGAAGTGAAAGAAGTGATCGGACGTCTCCTATGTGCATGTACACGCGTGCCATTGTTTACTGTAGTGAACTACTTTTAGCTTGCCGCCGGTTGGTTCACGACGTCTCAAGTGCTCGTAATGCAAATCAGCTAACGAATCAGAACCAATGCTACAGTCGCTATAGTGATGCGTCGGTCCTTATATCAAAGATGGCCGATATGCGCAATGGGCCTATAGCGTTCTGTGTACAATACTACAGGTCCCCATAACACCAGCATTATGATAAGTAGTAAGGATAAATGGAAAATGTTTAACGCCGAATTTCTCAGTTGTGCAAAAAAGTGGAGTTGAACCGGAGAGTATGTGTGTACAGAGAGATTTCACTATTGGTCGATTGGCACTGCGAGACACGGGAGGCTCCGCGAAACCATTGTTAACATGAAGCTGAAAGTAGGTCGCTGCGGTAAACAATACCCGTTTGTGCATTTCCACGAGGCGTAAGAGCTTACAAACGGCTCTAAATAGTTTCAATCAGCCCCAAAATATGAACAAACCACAGTAAACAGATATGCTCATTATCTTTGGTCACGGCGGTCTCTGTCAATTCTTCGATTTCTTGTTTACCGCAGCGACCTAGTTTCACGATTTGGCGGAAGTGAGATCTCTCTATAAATACATACTCTCTGGCTGAACAAACAAGAATTAGGGGTAAGCCAATCTAAGGCTGGGGCAGGCTCCAAACTGGTGGCTCACGGCCTAATTATCATGCATCACACTAAAACACTTCTCACTACCCATACCGCAGTGATGGTGGATAGTGAGTAGTATTTTATTTAGAGCCATACATAATAATTAGGCGACGAAGCACCAGTTTGGCGCCCACACACCAGCCTTGGTCTGGCTTACCCCTTAAGGAGAGCGATTTGAGCAACGCTTGACTCTGTTCCTACTCTACAAGTTCATCAACTGAATGTTCGATAGTGGACGGCCAGGGCAGTATATAGTACATTATTTAACGGGTAAGCTACTTGCCCCCCCCCCCCGAAAGTAATTCAGGCAAATTTCACCCCAGGGAGAAATTAACCCTCCCCTTAATCGCTGCCGAGCCTCTTCAAATCATCCTACTCACGAAAGCAGGCAATTATTAAGTATTCATACACTCTGGGCAAAGTCAATAAAACAGCGCGCTGGTTGCAATTTATGTACAGACAGGAAAAGAGACAAAGGCATGACATAGACAAGCAACGCTTAGGCACGAAATGTCCGCAGATCATGAGAAACTAGACCAAAAAACTATGTTGAAATAGTCTATAATAGCTGTTACTCCATTCGTAAGGCATGTCATTTTGTCCGTCTGCTTGCGCAGACTTTCTTCTCTTTCAGTTTTTTATTTTCACATTTTCCTCTCGCAAAGCTTCCTTTTCCTTCTTTCCATTTTTTTTTGTTTTGCTCACCTCTCTCTCTCTCTCTCTCTCTTTCTCTCTCTCTCTCTCTCTCAACACACACACACACACAGACTTTCTCTCTCTGTCTCTCTTTCTCTTTTTGTCAATCTCTCTCTTCCTTTCTCTCTCTCTGTCTGTCTCTCTGTGTCTCTCTCTCTTTCCCTCTCTGTCTCTCTCCTCTCCCTCTACCTACCCAAACACCTACTTACCTATCCATCCATCCATCCATCACAACCTACCTATCTACCTATCTATCCACCTACCGATTCATCCATCCATCCATCCATCCATCCATCCATCCATCCATCCATCCACCCATCCACTCATCTATCTATCTATCTATCTATCTATCTATCTATCTATCTATCTATCTATCTGTCTGTCTGTCTGTCTGTCTGTCTGTCTGTTTGTCTGTCTGTCTGTCTATCTATCTATCTATCTATCTATCTATCTATCTATCTATCTATCTATCTATCTATATATCTACATTAAAAAAAAAACCGAATGACGAAGCAAATCTCACTATTAATAGTCCCCGAACGCGTTATGAATTACCATTATCTTCTACAAACGCTGCGAGAAAAAAATTCAACAATACCCACATCTCTACAATGTTATCGGGCAGAGCATCATGATTCTACACTACCCGTGGGACAGAACTATATATGCGTAGCCACCGCGGTCTTGTACACTTGATCTCCAAGTCGTGTCTAGTAACCATAGACACACATCCGCCCAGTTCAAAATGCCTGCCCACCATTTTCAGTTGCCTTCTGAATCACGCGACTCCATCGCCGTGCAAGAACCATTATTAAGCAGTTATGAGTATGCGTAAAGCTGCTTCTTAGCAGTGTGTCTAATCTGCACTGAAAGTGCCTGACTTCGAAAAAAAACAAAAAAAACAATCGAATTGGAACTATTCATATCCCGGTATCAATGTAAAAAGACAAGCCCGTCGGTAGTGTACTTTGTTTACTGTCGTGTGAGTACAAAATCAATGTAACTATGCGCATGTTTGTTCCTCAAAACAGCCACTTTTGTAACCAGGAGAACGGTGTATCTCTGCGATATACACTAATTTCCTTCAAAGAAGAACACATGAATAAACTCGACATATTTATGTAATTTTAGTATTTGATTTAGATTACTATAATTTTGTCTTGATATTCGCCCCTGGTTCTTAATTTAATCTGTCTTCACCCTCTCGTGTCCAAACATAGATTTCATCCTCAAAACGTAACGAAGCAGTAAAAGCTGACTAAAGATAGTCAGTTAAATGCAAAATATAAATATCTATGGCGGAAAATCGTTAGTTAGTGGAGTAATTTTATAAACAGACCATTTGGGCACCCAAATGCTCTATTTATAATATATACTCCTTCATAATATGGATACCACTGGATAGTGAAAGATAGTGTTTCTTCTTGGTCAAGACGTAAATTGAGTGGATTATCCATGGATTAACGGGAGGGGCAGTTGGCACAACTCTGGTGTGGGTTTGGTGGTTTATGTCCTGCCCCGTGACTGTATGATCAGACTGAGGATGTAGCATAGAAAACTAAGATTAATTATTAACTCACTGGCTACCAGGTCTATTGCCTCGATCAATCCCAATTTATCAGACGTTTTTGCTATGTATCAAAAAAAATCATTGATTCAAGAATTTTCATGATATTTCAATGAAATTAAGCGTGTTTATGGAAAAATGGATTGGCTAACTGAATCTGGTAATCATTTTTGTATATGTCTTATGGTGAATTTTATGTAACTGTGTGTTTTCATGCGAAAATTTTGCCGATTTTCGTATGATAAATTTAGGGGTGACATACGATAGAAGAGGTATTATAATCAACCACACTGCTAGATTCAACACAAAAACTGGCCAAAACAACTGAAAAATGAATATAATACATGAAACAAAACATAAAGAGAATGAACTTAGAGATTTACTATTATAATCCTCCTGTGTGTGATAATGATATAATTTGAAACAGTTTTCCAGGGAAAGCGGCACTTCACACTGTTCACACCATAATCCTGTTTCTTTCCTTCTACGGTCCTTATTGCTCTTCTGTAATAATGCTCATGAGGACGCAACAGTAGTCCTATGTGGCCATCACTTGCCTCCACAAGTGCTGTCTATACTCTTTCTTTCTCTTTCCATATTAAAAAAAAAAAACAATTCTTTTTAAAAATAAAAAATGCGCCGCTGTCTCCAATAGCCGTATGGACCTCTGACCCAGGTAAGCAGACGGTCTCCATGCCACCTTCACTCCCCCACTCGGTTAGGCCACACTTCAGGTAATATCTCCGGTGGACATCAAAGCGAGTAGACCGACACTTCCCTAACATGCCGGCGCCGACCAGTCTTGAAACTGCTCCGGGGAAAAAGACTGAATACATGTGCATTGTGGCCGGCGGGTCGTGCCTTCAACTGGGCTACGACAGTCGCGTTGCTAGATCGTCGACAACTAGATCTAGCTATAATCCCGTATTTCTGCTCATCTAGTGACTCATTGTGAGCAACGAATGTGTGGACTACATATTACAGTGCCGAAAGGGCATGTATACGACTACTGCAATAGAAAAAATAGTAACGCGGTGACCGAGAGAGTCTCGGTATTGGTAGGCAATGCTTGTATACGGAAACCGAGAACGTCTCGGTCTTGGTAGCCAGTGAGTTAATTAGTCTTCTGGGCGTGTGGATTTAAACTTAAATCTTCTGGGCGTGTAGATTTAAACTTAAATCTTCTGGGCGTGTGGATTTAAACTTAAATCTTCTGGGCGTGTGGATTTAAACTTAAATCTTCTGGGCGTGTAGATTTAAACTTAAATCTTCTGGGCGTGTAGATTTAAACTTAAATCTTCTGGGCGTGTGGATTTAAACTTAAATCTTCTCCCCTCCCCCACCCACTTCCTCCTCCCTTTCTCTGTCTACCCAGTCTCTCAAGCGAACAGTCACCAAACAGATAACGGCAAAGTTAATGTATTAACAGTAACAAAAAGATAACCCGGTTAAAGAAAGGCAAATTTAGCTTATAATATGGACTGTCAGACAACAGCAAAGTAGTAACCAACACGGTGGCGTCAACTTAAAGGAACGGTGAAAGAAAAGGAAGGGTTAGCGGCTCCGGATCATGTGTATTATTGAATGTATTATTGAATGTATTATTGAATGTATTATTGAATGTATTATTGAATGTATTATTGAATGTATTATTGAATGTATTATTGAATGTATTATTGAATGTATTATTGAATGTATTATTGAATGTATTATTGAATGTATTATTGAATGTATTATTGAATGTATTATTGAATGTATTATTGAATGTATTATTGAATGTATTATTGAATGTATTATTGAATGTATTATTGAATGTATTATTGAATGTATTATTGAATGTATTATTGAATGTATTATTGAATGTATTATTGAATGTATTATTGAATGTATTATTGAATGTATTATTGAATGTATTATTGAATGGACGATAGGCCAGAAAAATGACATTGCAAAAAAAAATAAAAAAAAATTGAAATGTAGGAATCCATTCATATAGTAAGTTCATCTAGTTATATTTTGCCACGAATCAATGAATGAACCCATGCTAGAATATCAGTGTATTTGAAGTATTTGGTTTAGAACAAAACGTAACCTAGGCCCAGTGTAACAAGACCCAATGTATGATAGATCAATGTGGAGGCGTGAAACATGCAGGGTAAGGAAAACAATCGCTGGCCGGTAGAAAAATTATTTCGGTGTTTATTTTGCCAGGTTGGCTGCTCCCTGCCCCATCACTTTTCTTGTTTTTATTTCTATTCTTCTTGTTCCTGAGTTTTTTTTTCTTTTGTGGTAGGAATGACTTGTTTTTAGAATTTTTTGCCCGGGCAGCGGACTTTTTAGACCTGCTCTTCTCGACATGCAATTACCAAGGTATTTTTAACGTGCGCATCGTACACAAAGGCCCTCGAATTTTCGTCGTTATCCGAGAAGACTAGGTGCTCGATCCGCAACAGGAATTTTATCACCCGAAAAAAAAAATACCAGCTTACCTGCATGGACAGGGGATCGAACCCGGTACCTTTGGGATGAGAGGCGAGCACCTTTGCCTCTAGACCACCGTTCCCTGCCGGTAAAAAATAAGCATGGCGTCCCCAGGACTTATGACTCCATCGCCGGTCAAAATCCCCCCACGAGCAGAACCTGCCCCACAGATTAGAGGGTGCTTACCACTGCATCAACATTTTGAGTAACGTAATGAATGCCACTTATTGGCAATTCTTTTCTTTTGGCTTTGCTTCGTTAACTATAGGTTGAACTGCAATCGTCAATAAAATAGTTCTAAAGGGAAAATTTGAAAACGGATGTTAAGACACTGTTTGAAATATTTTTTTGATTTTGTGGAACACCTCTGGGCTACATATACCCAAGCAGAGCCAATATATCGGCGTAGAGTCCTTATGTGTTCTGATGCTGTTTATTTTTTTCGGTGAAAATTAGACTAAGAATCAAAGTTTTTGAGCACAACTGGTAGCAAATCTCACCTGGTCCAGGAAATAACAAAATATTGCACAATCCAATCACTTGTTTTATGGCCGGCGGCTTCTGTGCACGAGTGTGCTTCAAGATTCACAGAAAAATGGCAAACATAAAGGTGAATAAATTCACTAGCATTCTAAGGCAATAGTCCATTCTCCAGTATTCAAGTCTACGAATACACAAAAGATTCTTAAAGATCCGCGAAAGGATCAATACGAGTGCATTCCAAATCCTGACCCGAAATGTAATCAAATATGTGATTTTTTTTTATCATCAATATTCTTTTCGTGCATTTTTGAGATTCCCGTGGAGAAAAGTGCAGGGCAATGTTGGCTGACCAAAAAACAATTTTATAATAAGTGTATAAAATAGTGATAATTATAATAACAATAATAATCCGAATGTCTATTTTCACTTTTAGAGTGGAAGGTTAGGTTGAGGGCTAGTATTTAGGGTTAGTTCTACTAATAATAATAAAGAATATAATCTGATAATAATACAATATAGCACTTACAATGACATAATAATAATAATTTAACAATAGTATATTAATATATAGATAATATTTTAATTATAACAATAACGATGATAATAATTATAATAGTAAAGACACTAATAATAACAATAATAATAACAGTAGTAGTCATAATGCTCGTAATAATATAACACAAAGGGGATTTTTTGCCCTGTATTACATAGTGTTAATGTCGCCTCCAGTGATAATAAAAAAATTACAATAATTTGAATGAACGAGGATCAGCAAAAGGAAAGCTCGAGAACCGGCAATGTACATGCAACGTCTACATCGATCACTTGAACCTAGCACCCCCTAATGAGAGCCCCATCCCACGGGCAGTCCTTGTACAAATGTTAAATATTTGTCTTAGAAGCAACGGAAACCGAGAAAGTTGGAAAAACAAGAATGACTGGCAGGGTTTGGGTACTTTGTTTCTTTTTTGTTTTTTGTTTTTTGTTGTTTTTTCTTTACGGTGCGGCAGAACTAGACGAGACTCATTTAGACATTAGAACTCTCTATATATACAATACCTATAACTCGTTTCATAGAGAGGACGCAAGTAAATTTTCATAAGTGAATTTGGCCATTGCATATTCTTAAAAGCGAACAGGCGAACAGTACCGGGGGGTGGAGGGAGGGTGGGGGTGGGGGGGGGGATGAGGGCAGGGAGGGGCGAGTCTCGTCTATTGAAATCCGTTTACAGTGGATCGCAATATCCAGGTGCCCAAAGGATTTTAAAGTCCTCAGAATTTTTGTTAAAATTCATCAGTAGACTTTTTAATCAAACAACAATAAATCAATGCCATATAAAACTAACAAAGCTATCCTGCCCATAATTCTTGATAAAACTTGCCGAAACAGTGCATAAAACAAACATCAATTAAAGTCCTCAGATTTATTATTTTTTTTAATTTGTTAGTGGACTTTAATAATGAAATCAATCTGTTAAAACAACCGAGCCATCCTGTCCACAACTACTGACAAAATTTGCCAAAATAATGCACCAAACAAATATCAATTAAATTTCACCACTCTAGGTTTTACATTTAACAGGTTTTCACGAATTCATTTATTAGGTACGAGAAATTTTACATTTTTCAACAAATATTTCTTTTTTCCATTAACGGAACTGGTTGGCCTGCTCACTTGAGGAATGTACAGATGTGTGTAAACGGAGTCACAGCACGAAATTTCCTGTCATACTATTTGATTCTACTCGAAGAAAATGCGTCTTTTTTTTTCTGGCTCAAAATGTCGGAACACTTTCTGCTGTTCAACTCAGTTGTGGCTCAAAATCAACGAAAGTATTGAAAATGTAGCGAATTTCACGACTTTTTAAAATATGCCAACGTACACCCTTTGGGTCTTTCTATGCGTGATTTTTTTTAGAATTTAAGACTCAATTGTAAAAAAAAAAAAAAGCCTTTCATGATTCATGATTTCCCCCCTTTATAATAATCATGAATGATACATACTTTCAAAGCAGAAAAATATCCAAGGTCAGTCCAGCTCAGCGTGACGTTCCCCGAAACAAAGAACTCACAATCACTTGAAGCCACTGAACGCGCTCTGCTGGTCTGTTCAACTGCCGGACTTGCTCACGGCCAGCAACCTCCCGCCACTGCACCACGCCGAGTGACAGAGAGGGAAAGGGAGAGAGAATAGATAACGAAGCGGGGAGAGCACCTTCGATCTTCATTGTTGTCATATCAATCATGGACCTGAGCTTCTCTCCCCTACTCTAAAGTGTCACTTAATTTACCCGATGTGTCACATTTTGACATGTGCTGTCTTTATAATCTTCCCATCACGTCACACTAGTTTGGACTATTCACTATCTATTTATCATCTATCTATCCATCTATCTATCTCTCTATCTATTTTTCTGTCTGTCTGTCTGTCTGTCTCTCTGTCTGTCTGTCCGTCCGTCCGTCCGTCCGTCCGTCCGTCTATCTATCTATCTATCTATCTATCTATCTATCTATCTATCTATCTATCTATCTATCTATCTAGTGAGCGAACTTTATAACAACTCTCATTTCTTAAATATCGATTACAACAAAACAGAACAAAAGCTCATCTCACACAATCGGTTGCCAAAACAGTTAAGCTAAAAAGAAAAATGGAATTATACACAACTGGGTGAATGGCCGAGTGAGGTGGGGAAATAGAACTCACTTGACTATCTTTTCTAGATCAGCCAAAGTTGCCCAAGCCACAAACAAACCCATCAGTTTCAAATTGCTTCCTCAATGCGACAATTGCCTGATTCCCGAGGGAGATCACAGAACGCTGGCGTCGATTGAAGTACTAGTAACAGATCTAGAGAGACGCTTTAAGCCGGGCAATGTTTGTTTACCTTCAGTGTTTTCAAAGTTAACTTACTCCACCACAGAGGTTCTCAGCCTAGTTTCCATCGACACCTCCATCTGTGATAATGGACAAAAAAGGGCCATCCATGAAGTATGGCCGCTCTATTTTGGCGATTTTTGACGGTCCTGAATTCCACTTAGGCTTATCATATATTATGCATGGTTTAATGTTTTTTATTCGCTGCCTTAGGCTTATTTTACTTCCTCTTTCTATCTGTGAGGATGTTTGTTTCTATAGACATGGTTTCCCCCTCTCTCTCTCTCGCTCTCTCTCTTCCCTTCTCTCTTTCATCTCTCCCTCTCAGGTCTCTCTCTCTCTCTCCTTCCCCCCCCCCTCTCTCTCTCTCTCTGTCTCTCATCTCACCCCTCTCTCTCTCTCTCTCCTCTCTCTCTTTCTTTCTCCCTCTCTGATCTCTCATTTACCCTACCCTAGAGTAACATTTTCTTCTCTGCACAATCGTTTGCTTTCATTTCACCGTCTCTCTCTCTCTCTCTCCTCTCTCTCTTTCTTTCTCCCTCTCTGATCTCTCATTTACCCTACCCTAGAGTAACATTTTCTTCTCTGCACAATCGTTTGCTTTCATTTCACCGTCTCTCCCTTCCTTTCCCTGCTCACTACCCTTATTTCTGAAAATCAAGTTTCCAAAACAAAAAAAAATGTCAAACAAAATGTTTCTATTGGCAGAGCGGGGAATGAGAACTTGCTCCTTGTGGAATGCCCTACGGAAACAAGCAGACATTATACAGGGAGGCCTCAGACGTTGGACTTGGAGGATTTCTCAAAAGCCTAAAACTCTTCTTATCCAGAGCCTGCCAAGTTAATAGAACTTCATTTTTTTGTCTTTCATTTTTCAGCAACTTTTGAGGAGTTGGAGTTAGGGCAAGGAATAGTTGAGATCAGTACAGTAGAGAGCTGCCATGCTTTGGCAAAAGACTGTATACGCCCAAAACAGGAAAAAACAAGGGCAAAAATATTTCGGGTTGCACTCTGTTTCGTTCTTTGTTCAATTTCCATGTTCATAATGAACAATGGAAGCTGTTCATTTTTAGTCGTTACAGAACCCCACCCGAGGTTAAGTCTGTTTTGCATACGTTTTGACTCAGTGTACCAACATTTTTAATCAAGTTGTAGATCTTACCCTGTTTCAGAAAAGACAAGGCGCACTATGGATCCAGGTCAGAAAATACTTCTTTCGTGGATCTGCATGGTGCTTTCTTCGGATATGCATGTAATCTAATGCATTTAATACGTAAAGTTCCCAAATAGACGGTAAAATACGCAAAGTGGTCGTTGTCGTGACGATGCACTGTAAAAGGCAAACTCGAACTCAAAACTCATTGCCCATTCTACAAAATGAATTTAGTCTAGATCGGCGTATACAGTCTTCTTTCGTACCACGATAGAGTGTTTCACTGCACTCAAACACTCTCAGTTATTTTTGGTGGTCGGGAAATTACAAGAGGAACAAAATGAGTGATCAGGGATTCTGCGCATCAGACAATGTAGATGTCCGGAGTGAGTGGACGGCCGTCCGCATTTAGAGGGCATGTAATTTGTCAGGTAAGGCACAGTGCGATTTTTAGAATTAGAAGTTGGCCAGACTTGGAGATGTATTTACACATGCTCAGGGGTGAGTACTTGTGTGGGGTCAGCAACGAGACCATAGTGGGCGCCCATGGGGTGCGTAGGATGGGAGAAAATGTGGCAGGGGGAAGGTAACCGGCGTATGAAAGTGGAGGGAGTGGAAGGGGAGTTCCCCAGTGGGAGGGGAAGAGAGTTCCTCAGTGTATGAAAGTGGAGGGAAGGGGGGGGGGAGAGTTCCCCAGTCTCTCTCTCTCTCTCTCTCTCTCTCTCTCTCTCTCTCTCTCTCTCTCTCTCTCTCTCTCTCTCTCTCTCTCCATTTCAATAAAACATTACCATCTCCTCTTTGTGCTTACTGAAATAGCACGAGTTTACTGTAGCACAGTGTTTCTCAAGATGGGGCATACGCCCCCTCCCCCTCTCCCCCACCCCCACCCCTTGGTGGGGAGTGGCACTATTTTGGTGGGCCGTGGGACTTCAGAAACTGGACGTAGGGATTTTTCACAGAAATCTTAATTCCCTGGTGTATTTTCACTTAACTGTATAGATAATCTGTTGTTTGTTTAATGTCGTGCTTGTGGATACTGTTTTGTCTAAAACGTCTCTTGATATAAATATACATACTGAAACCATACATATGATTTAAAATCTTTTAATAATATTAATTATTATATTACACTGTAAACTAACTTTATCCGATCATGGTGTGGTGATTTTGGGGGGGGGGGGGGTGGATTGAAGTCGGGCCTGGGACAAAAAAGGTTGAGAACCACTGATTTGTTTTCCCCCTGATTGAAACGGACACAGTCAATGACGTAAACATTGCAAATTTAATGTATCAATGTAAAATTGTTGTTGTTGTTGTTGTTCTTGTTGCTGTTGTTTTATGGTGCTGAACAAAGAACCGGAAAAACTGGCACGGGGCTATTCCAATAGCTCCTGTTGTGACAGGAAGGTCGAATTATTCCATTGTCCGACCCAAAATATATCGCAATAGATCGATAACTGTGTGAGGGCTTGACTAAAAACAGACGGTAACTGGATACGTCGTGTTTGAATGTCTTGGTTTTATTGCGTGATCCGATTATTGATTGATCAATTTTGATAAGGCAACGCTTTAGGAGATCGATTCCAGCTTGATTGATTGGTTTGATTGACTGACTGACTGACTGACTGAATGAATGAATGAATGAATGAATGACCGATTGAATGGCTGGCTGGCTGGCTGACTTATTGATTGATTGATCGAGCGGTCGGTCGGTTGGTTGGCTGGCTGCTTGGTTTGCTGATGGACTGATTGATTGATTGATTGAATCACTGACTGATTGAGTCAGTCAGTCAGTGAGTGAGTGGAGTTATCAACAACATACAAGTGTATGAGTGAGTGATTCCTTTTGAAACGGCTGACTGAATAGTTAACAAATGTCAGATTTGTTCTGCCACTGTGTTCTCTCATTCTGCTTACGTTCTTTCGTGTTTCAGTAGAAATATAGACAATTTGAAAACTAATCTGTTTGTAACTATCCGTGAGCCCGGGTGTCACGGGCAGCGTTTGGCACCACAGACTGTTGTGTCGGTCTCACGCCTTGTAGACAACACAAACGTTTTTTAGCTCTTTATTTTAGGAGATTTCGCTGCTCTTGGCATTCACACCTCACTTTTCTTCTTATTATTTTTCTTGTTCTTGTTTCTATATGTTTTTGTGGCAGGTTTGTTGTTGTTGTTGTTGTTGTTGTTGTTGTTGTTTTTGTTGTTGTTGTTGTTGTTGTTGTTGTTGTTGTTGTTGTTGTTGTTGTTGTTGTTGTTGTTTTTTTTAAATTTTGCCCTGGCAGTGGTGTTATGCGGCTTGCTCTTCCCGATTTCCAACTGCCAAGGTATCTTTAACGTGCGCAACGTGCACACGGACACTCCGAGTTTTTCGTCCTTATCCGAGAAGTCTAGGTACCCGATCCTACCTATCAAAGGATCAGGGACAGGAATCCCCCCCCCCCCCCAATTCCAGCATGCCTACACCGACCGGGAATCGAAGCCAGTACCTTCGGCATGAGAGGCGAGCACCTTGCCTCCTGACCAACGTATCCCGGGACCACACAAAACGGTATGACACTGGTAGATTTATAGACCCTCCGTGGACAATACCGTATACTTTCCTGATGCTTAAACCCTATCTTAAGTCTCCTTCCACCTATCCTAGGGTCGCTGTACGCTAGCGGCGTGAGAAAGCCAGTACATTGTCTTTGTTCTTGTTTGTCTAGATGTTTGGAAGTTCCGTCCGTCAGTGGACACGTTGGTCTGGAGGCAAGGTGCTCGCCTCTCGTGCCGAAGGTACCGGGTTCGATCCCTGGTCAGAGCAGGCATGTTGGAATTTTGGGGGGTGGAGGGAATTCCTGTCCCTGATCCTATGGTGGGTAGGATCGAGCACCTAGTCTTCTCGGACAAGGAAGAAACCTGGGAGTTGACGTTTAACTGCACGTCGTGTCTGTGCAGCGATCGAGTGTAAGTGGAATTGTCTCCCAGTATAACGTACGTCTACGCAGTGACGTTAACGTTTCATCATAATAATTATAAACTTATGTGTGTCGTAAGTAAACATTAACTCTGTGTACCCCGCAGAAGTCGCTGAGTTATCCTTTAAACCCTACACACAACACCGCGCAGACATCATCTCTGTCGGTGTCGTTTTGACCGGCACGGTTAGTGTGACACAGAGGCCAGATTGGAGGATAACACAAACCGAGAAGATTTTGATCCTGATACCTGGCTCGAACTGCTATGTGGCTCTCGAGGTATTGAAGCGATAAAACACAACATAAACAATCGTCGCTATCTAAGTATGTGTGTGTCACAAAGCGCAGGTGCAGACAATGGTACTGCAAATGCGGTTTGCAACCTTGGGATGTTCCGGCCTATGAGTGACTACAACACACCAATGGAAACAAGTGCTTTACCGTTATACACACAATAAATTTATTGGGACACGTGGGATGGGGGCTTAATTAATGTTGGTAAAATAGTCTAAATAACGTGACAGAAAAGATGGACAAATATTTCATACAGATATAAAATGGCAATGATCCAAAGATAATAAATGTGACAACAATAACCTAAACTAACTACCCTGGAAGAAGAGGTTTCTGATTAATACAATGGAATGACCATAAAATGGATTATAGTATGCTACACTAAAACACAGATAAAAAGGTCGTTGTGTATCTCACCAGCTCTGCACTCAAAGAACGTTTCACACAGGATATATCCACACTCTTCCAATAATTACTCTAACTAAAATGTTACTTAAACTTGTCCTATATCTTGAATCTGTAAACTTGACGATGATGGTCCTAAACCGAAGAATGTCCGGTCTCTTGGGAAACTGGACTCCACAAGATAATGTTCTCTTAAATTCACTACAGGATACACTCAATTGCAAATATGTCCTTACTCCACATAAAAAGCACTGTCCACATCCACAAGATGACTAATAGGATATAACTAATGTCCTGATAAGGCTCTGGTCACAGTCACAGGATACACAACAGGATCGAAATGTCCTAACAATATACACAGGATACTTTAAAACAGGTGGTTACTTTATGGTCTTGGCCTCTAGCCTTCCCGCTGTTCTGCACAATTCACAGAAACGCCGGGTACAATGCTCTACACGCGGACAGAAGCCTGCCTGGTCACGCTGAGACTTACAGGTCTGACACTGCCACAAGAAGCGAGTACAACACTGGCAATTAACGAGTTCCTTAAGAACTTAAGATATATGCAATATATGCACCGCGTACATGAGCTAACTTTAACTTTAAGCTTAGACTCACACGCCGCTCTAACTGAGCTTATTTCATGCTTTGACAAAGCAAGAAATGTAATGATATACTATGATTAAGTCCTACGCGAACTTGAAAGTCATAAACGCTCTATACACGAGCTAACTTAACACACCGTATAGGCTATGTTAATGTACGTCTGTGTCTTACAATAAGAACGACAGACAGGTACACCACTCTACGTGAGCGGGACCTCGCTCCTTACGAGCTAAATTTTATTACAGACCTTAGTAGACACTGTAAAGACACGCCTGAGTTCTACAGGCAGGTACACTGCTTTGCACGAGCAGGACCTCGCAGTGAGTCTATCGCAAGCGGACTGACGACTCCAGATTTGCTCTGGAATATATACAGAAACTCAAAATTACAGAAAATTACAGAGGGGAAAACTGGGAGGTTCTAGCTAGCTCGAATTCGTGAGCCATAAAAACGTGCACAAAGATTCTACGGTGGCCAAACTCGGACGCTGGGTTATTAGGTGGACGGGTCAGAGATAATTGCTCCACCCGCAGGTAGCCCGAGACATAACTTGGAACAATAGATCAGGAAGGTGGACCGATCGAACGGGCAAGTGGACAGTCGTTACGCGGCATTTCGTTACAGTGTGAAACGTTAATATTTCAACGTTTTTAATAGCTCTAAACCACAGACAAAATTTAGTACTATACAGTTATTAAAAATGGCATTCAGACAGTTTATTGTCCAAGTAACACATCCACTTTAATCAAAATTTAGGACTGGTTTTTATCATTGTCACCTTTAAAATGATTCCTCGGTGTCGGTAAACACTTTAAAATGCAAACCATGTTTGTGTTCTCTCTATCTCTCTTTCTTTCTATCTGTCTATCTATCTATCTATCTATCTATCTATCTATCTATCTATCTATCTATCTATCTATCTATCTATCTATCTATCTATCTATCTATCTAT